>CM038143.1:465420381-465994893 GCA_021437245.1 Aegilops speltoides
ATGTCCCGCTATTGGTTATTGACCGGAGACGTGTCTCGGTCATGTCTACATTGTTCTCGAACCGTAGGGTCCGCATGCTTAAGGTTTCGATGACGGTTATATTATAAGTTTATGTATTTTGATGTACCGAAGAAGTTCGGAGTCCCGAATGTGATCACGGACATGACGAGGAGTCTCGAAATGGTCGAGACATAAAGATTGATATATTGGAAGCCTATATTTGGAGTTCGAATGGTTCCGTGAAATCGAATTTATCGGAGTACAGGGAGGTTACCGAACCCCCGGAACTATATGGGCCATAGTGGGCCTTGGTGGAAAGGAGAAAGGGCCAGCCCTAGGTGGCATGCCCCCCCTCCCCTAGTCCTACTAGGACTAGGAAAGGTGGGCCGCCCTCTCTCTCTTTCCCTCCGGTGAATCCTATTCCAACTAGGATTGGAGGGGAATCCTACTCCCGAGGAGTAGGACTCCTGGCCGCGCCTCTCTTGGCCGGCCGCCCCCCCCTATATATACGGGGGCGGGGGCACCCTAGAACACACAAGTTTGATCTACGGATCGTTCCTTAGCCGTGTGCGGTGCCCCTTCCACCATATTCCACCTCGATCATATCGTCGCGAAGCTTAGCGGCTCTCTCTGCCGGATAGAACATCAAGATCGTCACCACGCCGTCGTCGACGGAACTCTCCCTCGACACTCGGCTGGATCGGAGTTCGAGGGACGTCATCGAGCTGTCGTGTGTCAAGAACTCGGGCGCCGAGTAACGGCGCGGATCGGTCGGATCGCGAGGAGATCGTCGACTACTTCCTCTACGTTGTGATCGCTTCGCTTTGGTCTACGAGGGCGTAGACAACACTCTCCCCTCTCGTTGCTATACATCACCATGATCTTGCGTGTGCGTAGGAATTTTTTTGAAATTACTACGTTCCCCAACATGAAACCTCCAACAGAGAAGAACCGGCATAACCTCCAACATCGAAAACATCATAGACAACGCAAGTGAACTTCGTTTTCGATGATCTCGAGCTTGTCATGTGGATGACCATAAGCTCTAAAACTCACACAAAGAAACACCAAACATGAACCAAGAAATATGATTCAAAGATGCAATGATTTGAGCATTCTACGAACGACACGACCAAGCTACTCACTTGAGAGCCCCCCTTGATAGCACGACAATCGATTCTATAACCCGGTCTTCCAACTAACACCATGAGACCAGTAAAATAGAAAACCTATCAAGGGCAAACCTTTGTCCTTTCGTATAATCCACTTGAGCTAGATGACGACGATCTTGACCTTCTCAAGTTGGACCACCTTTCTTGATTGCGTTGGCTCGATGAAGACTAGTAGATTGCTCCCCCATACTCCACTATGGGTGAGCAACTCTTCGACGCATCTTCACAAGTCCATTGTCACCACAATGGATGTCAAGCTTCAAGCATATGATCTTTTCGTGATGATCCACTTGAACTTGCAGACCGCAACCTAACCCCACAAAGAACTCTCACGTAGACCATGGGTTAGTACAAGCGTAATGGACAATGCTTACCATACCATGAGATCACTTGATCCCTCTTGGTACATCTATGCTTTATGTGTTGTTCAACTTGATTCACTCTTTGGCTTAGTCTTGATCAACCTCTCACATGACCAATTTTTTAGATAATTCTTTGAATATCACCTTGGTTATCACATACTCTTCATGAAACCAACAAATGGACTCCAAGAAAAGCCTATGGACAAACCCTTCAAATATAAATCAAGGCAATCATTAATCCATTGAAATTGTCATCAATTACCAAAACCAAACATGGGGGCACCGCACGTTCTTTCAACAAGTCTAGTACAGTTTTTTTTTTCTGAGCAAGAAACAGCAAGTATAGAAAAAACAGAGAATAAACGCCTTATGCGAAGCCCAGCCAAAGGCCCATGTTACCATCTCAGCCCAGGAGCACATGATGCCCCACCCGCCGTCAACATATTCTCCCTCGGCTCCCCCCTCACTACCAGTCGCCAGTCCACTCCACACGGCGGAAACCATTTCGAAACCACATCCCCGAAAATCCCCCGCCCCCCCGAAACTTTCCCGCTCGACCCCCCAAACCCTAACCGGATCTCCCGCCGGCGACGCCCCCGGCGGCCGGCGAGATGCACATCAAGGAGGTCTGCCTGGAGGGGTTCAAGTCGTACGCGGGGCGGACGGTGGTGCCGGGGTTCGACCCGCTGTTCAACGCCATCACCGGGCTCAACGGCTCCGGCAAGTCCAACATCCTCGACTCCATCTGCTTCGTGCTCGGCATCACCGACCTCCGCGCCGTGCGCGCCGCCTCGCTCCAGGAGCTCGTCTACAAGCAGGGCCAGGCCGGCGTCACCAAGGCCACCGTCTCCATCGTCTTCGACAACTCCGACCGCGCCCGCTCCCCGCTCGGCTACGAGGACTCGGCCGAGATCACCGTCACGCGCCAGGTTACGCATCCCAACCCCCCTGCCCCGATATACGCTGCCCGCCTGTCCTTTTGACGCCTCCCTATGCGCGTGATTGGGTTCCGGGGGTGAATTTCTGAAGGGGATTTAGTGCGCCC
This sequence comes from Aegilops speltoides, assembly GCA_021437245.1. Classification (NCBI taxonomy): domain Eukaryota; kingdom Viridiplantae; phylum Streptophyta; class Magnoliopsida; order Poales; family Poaceae; genus Aegilops; species Aegilops speltoides. The sequence goes on from CM038143.1 coordinate 465,422,961, forward strand.
CTTACACTTCTGTCCTTAGTCGTTCGAATTTGACGCTAATTGTTGAGTCGGGAGTTGTTGTCCGTCTGCCTGACGGTTCCCGAGTTCGTGATACTGTCTGGAGGTGGATTTTAGAAAGGATTTTTAGGAGTTTTGTAATATGGATATGGTCTAGATTTAGGTCGTTGTGGACTTTTGGCATTCCTGTATTTATGCGCAAGAATGTTTTCCACTAACAGGCAATAATGCCTTGTCAAATTTTGCAATTAATTCACTTAATTGTGATGGATCTGCTTTAACTGAAGTCGCTATCTGCAGTTTATTTATTTTTCAATCGGATTCTTAATGTTTGTAGTGTTTCTGTCGGACCATTAGTGCCTCCAGCTTTACTGAACACTGACAAGCTACTCTTATATCTGTAGATTGTAGTTGGTGGGCGGAACAAATACCTTATAAATGGCCATCTTGCACAACCTTCCCGGGTGCAGACTCTTTTCCACTCTGTGCAGCTTAACGTGAACAATCCCCATTTTCTGATTATGCAAGGACGTATTACAAAAGTGCTGAACATGAAGCCTCCAGAAATTCTTTCCATGTTGGAAGAGGCAGCAGGCACAAGGATGTATGAAATGAAGAAGGAATCTGCTCTTAAAACACTTGAGAAGAAGCAGAACAAAGTCGAGGAGATCAATAAACTTCTTGATGATGAAATCCTTCCTGCATTAGAGAAACTTAGAAAAGAGAGGTGCCAGTACATGAAATGGGCCAATGGTAACACTGAACTAGATCGACTAAAAAGATTCTGTATTGCATATGAGTTTGTTCAAGCTGAGAAGGTGCGAGAAAGTGCACTCAGTGATGTCAAACAGATCCAGGGAAAGATTGTTGAACTGGATGAAAGCACAGAAAAGCTAAAAGCAGACATAGATGAAATGGACAAAAACATAGCTACCTTAACTGCTGAAAAAGAAGCCAAACTAGGCGGTGAGATGAAGGTTTTGTCAGATAAAGTGGATAAGCTCTCACATTCACTTATTAAGGAAACTTCTCTGATGGATAATCAAGAGGAAACTCTAAGGTCAGAGGAAAAGGCTGCTGAAAAGGTAATGCATTATTTATATTCATGTTTCTCAATACCCACATTTATTCCAAAATACTTACAGTGTGAAATATACGCCATTTGTTTATAGATCCTGAAGAACATTGAAGACATCAAGAGGTCTATCGTTGAGAGAGATGCAGCTGTAAAAAATGCAGAGGACGGTGCATCTGATATGAGTAAGAGAGCAGAGGATCTGACAAAGGAGATAGATGAGAGCGAGAAAGAATATCAGGTATGCAAACTTTTGCAAATCATAGAATGTATAAACTGACAACTTGACTTTGAGTTCCTGGATACTAAGTTCTACTTTACACAGGGTGTGCTGGCAGGAAAAAGCAGTGCAAATGAAAAGAAATGCCTAGAAGATCAACTTAGAGATGCAAAAGCTGCTGTTGGAGAGGCAGAATCTGGACTAAAGCAGTTGACGACAAAGATAAGCCATTCTGAGAAGGAGCTGAAAGAGAAGAAAGCTCAGATGAAATCCAAGCGTGATGAAGCTACTGCAGCTGAGAAAGAGCTGAAAGCTAGGACAAAAGACTTGGATGCTATCAAGGCATCCATGGGGTCTATAAATTACGAAGAGGGCCAGATGGAAGCTCTGCAAAAGGTATGGAAAAAAGATCATTTTCCTGTGGCATAAATGGTGCATATTACTATTTTAGAAGTTCCTTAAAGGGTAGGCAATGTTTGGAAACTGTTTCTCATCACTCTTTGTGTTCTTCCATCATTCATAGGATCGATCGACAGAGGTAGAGGTGGTCCAGAAATTGAAGGACAAAGTTCGTGCACTTTCTGGTGAGCTGGGGAATGTCAACTTCAGCTATCAAGATCCAGTTAAAAAATTTGATAGATCAAAAGTCAAAGGAGTAGTTGCACGACTTATTAAGATCAAGGATAGCTCCACGGCAACAGCATTGGAGGTCTGTTTCAGCAAACTCCTCATTTTTGTTTTGAAGTTGATTTTCCCTTTCAGGGAAGGAACTGTTTGGCTGCATCAGTTTAATTCCTAGTCAAATTATGCAGGTTGCTGCTGGAGGCAGGCTATATAATGTGGTTGTTGACACAGAAACCACAGGAAAGCAGCTCCTACAAAATGGAGGGCTCAAAAGGAGGGTAACCATAATACCGTTGAATAAAATCCATACAGGCACCATACCTGATAGAGTCCAGCAGGCGGCTCGTAGAATGGTCAGTGAATATTTTGTTCTCATTCGTTGGATATAACTTTTTTGCTGACTTTTGAGAATGTTATACTGATTTGTATGTATGTAGGTTGGAGCTGAAAATGTAACATTAGCTCTAGAATTGGTTGGCTATGACGAAGAAGTAAAGGTTAGTATTTTCATCCTATGATTGCATAATTTGTATTAGTTTTTACAGTATTCTGCACTATGTATATACCTTGTCATGCATTATATGAACAATCTTAAATTTTGAAGAGATTCTTTATTGCAGAATGCTATGGCTTATGTCTTTGGCTCGACATTTGTATGTCGAAATATGGAGGCAGCAAAGGAGGTAATGTAGCTTTCTTCAGAAATATGTTTAGTCATTCTAGTTCTAATTGAGTCTGCTTATCCAAGTATAATATGTATGCGGTGTTGGTTCTTACTGATATAGTTGATTCTCTTGTTATAGATTGCCTTTAATAGGGAAGTTGGCAGTACAAGTGTGACTCTTGAAGGTGACATTTTCCAGCCTAGTGGGCTATTGACTGGAGGTAGTCGCAGGTAATATTATGTCACATTTCACATTTCACTTGGTGTTAATGCTTGCATCTGATTTATTTTCTGATGAATTTTGAAATGGGTGTTCCTTTCCTTTGCCTTCCCTGTTGTTTTGGATCATGCAATACATTTCTTTTATTACCCCTGCGCTTTAAAACTGATTGACTACTGTTTAAATAACCCCTGAGACGGTTTTGGCAGTGTGGTAGGTGACATGGATGAGGATGTGGTATGTCACCTCCACACCATGTAAAATGTTAGGAAACAAAATAAGTCGGGAAAATCAGTTTACTTTTAAGTTAATTTTACAAAAAAACTGTAATTTTAATATTTTTTAAAGGAATCCAAAACGGAAAAACTATACTTTTTGAACTGTTTGGAAATATGAATTAATCAAATTTCTGATTCTGGAAATATTGAGTACAGATTTTACCTTTTCTATTGAAATTTCAAAATTAGGAAACACATGAATTTCTTTTGTCATCCTGGGAATTTGTTTCTAAAACAGGAATAATTTTACCTGAGCCATTTCTTTTAGCCTGTTAGCTTTTTAGATGATGTGGCAGACAAGTAGGCACCAAATGCTGAATTGTCAACCACACCACCTGTCATGGTGATGGTGGTAAAACCACGTTCAGAACTATATATTTTGGGATCATTTTAATGGTATTCAACTGCTTAGGGTCTGCTTAGAGGGTTTTGAAGCTCAAGTGGTTATGTTGACTTGGCCCCAAAACCTGGGGGGGGGGGGGTGATCTAGACCTTTTCCTAAAAACAATTGTTTTTCCTTAGCATTCTTAAGGGGCTCTAGGGTAGGCAGAAATGTTCATCAGGCGTTATTTTTTTGGTACTGGTTGGTCATAGTCAAAATTTCGAACAGGTATTGGTCATCTTTGACTTCTTATAGTTGTATTTTCTGGGGACAAGCTAGATTGCTTTCAGAAAACAAAACAAGTATCCTGGATTTGTTGTCATTTTATGTACTAATCTGATGAGATACACTACAGAGGTGGCGGGGACTTGCTAAGGAAACTCCATGAATTAGCTAAAGCTGAGGCTGATCTCTCTGACCATGAGGACAGGCTCTCTGTTATTGAACAGAAGGTATTCACTTAATGCAATGCCTCTACATGCTATCCTGTTTACTTTTGAATACATATGTATTAATAGTACTCTTCATGATCCTGGGTCTTCTTATGTTATGTGATGTGATACTACAATATTCTCTACAAACCACATTTTGCTCTTAAATATCTGCCTTTATCTGTGAACTGAAAGTTTGTAAAACTTTTGTTTTGCAACATAAGAAATAAATGGCATTAGCATGTATACATGATGGTCAAGAAGGAAAATGATTTTATGGTGCTACCAATCAAATTCTAATTGATCATGTATTGTACATTAAACACACATTAGTTTTTATTTGTTTAGTACTGATAATTATCTCTCTTCATTGGTATAAATATGTTATACATTGGCATCATAACATTGGTTAGATTGATTCTTTTGAATGGAATGCTTTACAATTGTCTGATAAGTAGATATTTTGATTTACCTTGTTTTCCAGATCGCTGTGCTCCTGCCTCTGCATAAAAAATACGCTGAGTTGAAATCTCAGTTTGAACTCAAATCATATGATCTGTCATTATTTCAAAGCAGAGTTGAACAAAATGAACATCACAAGGTATTATTATTTTTATGCCAGCAATATGGTTACCTTACCACATTCAGCTTCGAATTGGATCAACAATTGTTCTATTTGTACTTTAGTTAGGTGAACTTGTGAAGAAACTTGAGCAAGAACTCCAGGAATCAAAAGAAGAATTGAAGGAAAAACAAGTGGAGCATAAAAAATGTGTCTCCACTGTTTCTGATTTGGAAAAGACAATTAAGACTTATGGCAGTGAACGTGAAGGTAGGCTCAAAGCTCTAGAAAAAAAGATAAAGTCACTGAAATCGGAAATGCAGGCCATGTCGAAGCAATTAAAGGTTGGTTTTCTTACTCTGTTTTTGCCATATGTGATTTGCATGTCAATTGCAATATTATCTCTGGAGTGTTACCGTGTTCAATAAGATGTTCCTCTTCTTTGTTATCTTGAGTAAACTTCTAGCTCTAGAATGATTTCTTTATCGTCAGTAGTGTTCTTTTATAGAATTGTCCTTTTCTTTCTTGAATGGATTGTCCGGTTATTTTATGCCATGCATATTCTGTTAGATATGGATAACTGAGCTACTTTCATTACTCTGCTTATTGTTAAAGATTATAAATTCTGTTGACTGTCATTAGTCAAACACAAGCTCCCGCTGTAGATGCGTGTAAGTTTGCAGGGTGCCGTACTGTTATTGGCGCAGAATCAATGCTTAAGCACGCTTAAGCATTTTTAAAATTGGCCAGAATTTGACTGTTTTGAATAACATGCACAGGAAAATAGGAAACGTAGCACATAGATAATTGAAATAGCATCTAAAATGCAGTTCGTACCATAGCAAATACACATCACTCATCTGGTTCACACAGCAAGGAAAATGACAACTAAAATGCAGTTCAGTTCAAATAGATATAGCCTGATAGATATCATGTTGCCAGAATCTGAAGGAAATAGTTCCTGAACGGACCCTAATAATAAGATAAATGGCATATTGCTATTATTGCGCAAGCAGCCAAACAGAAGTAGTTCAAAAACAGCCAAGTTCTGTCCATTTAGAAAAAAAGGATTAATCTACCACTTAGGCTTAAAGCGCTTTCTTTAACACTGTGCAAAATATATTTGGAGTATAGTGTGCCTGGTTACTACTGAATTTTATGTATGATATTATGTTCACAACTTCATTTTGAGTTTTAGTTCAGTCCTGAGCATTAATCCCAGCAGTTTAATGAATAACATATCTGTTTTCTATGTTTGCTTATCCTGAATAGGCTTATCAAAGCGAGAGGGAGAGGCTTATTATGGAGAAAGATGCAGTTGCTAATGAACTTGCTTCGCTTGAAGAGCAACTGATAACTTCGAAAGCTCAGATTACTGTGCTGTCTGCAACCTGGGGCACACATAAGAGCAAGGTAGTTCAATATGCGGTGTAATGGCTTATTTGTACTTAACTATCAGGCATTGCATTTCATTAATTAAAGTATTCCCCTTTGTTTCACTGATCACATGCAGGTTGCTGCCACAAAGCTAGAGTATGACCAAGCTGAATCTGAGCTCAATATTGGTCGCTCCAAACTGAAGGAATGCGACTCACAAATAAACAGCATCTCCAAGGAGCAGCAAAAACTTCAGCAGCTACTAGGTGATTCTAATGTCGAAAGGAAGAAAATGGAAAATGAGGTACTTATTGGGTCTAATCTCTGGTGCATATTTTTGCTTTATAACTGAAATTTTTCAGTAGGGCATGTGGTGCATATTTCTGCTTTAGAACTGATTTTTCTTTAATACTGTTCTGATTGGGCAGATGGTGAATATTTCTGGTTTTATAACTTTTTAACTTATATATCATACAGGTTAAGAGGATGGAGATAGAGCAGAAGGATTGCTCTTCAAGGGTTGATAAGCTAATGGAGAAGTACAGTTGGATTGCAACTGAGAAACAATTGTTCGGAAAAAGTGGTACAGATTATGACTTTGCATCGTGTGAACCACACAAGGCACGGGAAGAACTTGATAATCTCCAAGCTCAGCAATCCGGGTACATTTTTTATCTAAAAAAGTGAAATAAGGGAAATTGCAAGTACATCTGATGTTTCTGGATAGTTGTTCTCTTATCAGCTGTTCAATTTTCAATGCAACGCACTGACTTATTACTTAACTGTCAAATGCAGTCTTGAGAAGAGGGTCAATAAGAAAGTTATGGCAATGTTTGAGAAGGCAGAGGATGAATACAATGATTTGATATCAAAGAAAAATATTATCGAGGTAGGTCTTGCACATATAAATTTCTTGATAACCTGGGATTGGTTTTGGTAGCAGCATGCAACATACCTTTTGTTGTCATCTTCAGAATGACAAGTCAAAAATCAAGAAAGTGATAGAAGAGTTGGATGAGAAGAAGAAAGAGACCTTGAAAGTTACATGGCTGAAAGTTAACAAGTAAGTAACCTTTCTGTAATCTTTCCCAGCAGATGCACCACTGCATGAATATTGCTCATACTCTGTAATGATAGTATTCTCTTTACTCACAAATGTACAAAGTTAACTAACCTCTGCTCCTGTAGGGATTTTGGGTCTATATTCGGTACTCTTCTACCTGGTACCATGGCAAAACTTGATCCTCCTGAAGGTGGTACCTTCTTGGATGGTCTTGAAGTTCGGGTGGCATTTGGAACAGTCTGGAAGCAATCTTTGTCTGAACTTAGTGGAGGACAGCGGTCCCTTCTTGCTCTTAGTCTTATTCTGGCGTTACTTCTTTTTAAACCTGCGCCGCTTTACATATTAGATGAGGTATGTCTGCATATGATTTTGTATTTAAATTGCTTACCGGTTACCACCATCTCTAATCTGGCTGATCATACTACAAACTAGCATAGCCAATTAAGATTAGCAAGACTGCGATGCAGTGTTCCTTCAAATCACATGGCAGATTTTACAGAGACAGTTCACTGAAACTTAAACAAAATCAGCTTCAAGGCTGGCTGGAACTTGGTCTGTCTTATGATCAGGCATTTTATGATGTTTGGATTTTGGAAATGGTCAGTTAACAGTTAAGATTAAAACAACTATTCCACTGGCCTGAACATGATTCCATGACACCTGGCTGCAAACATTTAGTTTGCTGTTTTATATTTTTCTAGACCGTGGTGGAAAGTATACCATGGTATGGATTGGGAAGATTGATAGTTTGATACTGCATAGACTCCATGGTGCACCACTGCATATTATTGTGATGTTTGATCTCCATTGCTTGATACAGTGGTTCTGATCTAAACATATGGTGTGATATGGGCCTAAAAATTTGATTATTACCAATACTAGCTTGCAAAAAGAATCAGGCCAATATTTTTCATTTCATGCTCATATGGATAGACTGGTTTATCTAGAAGTCCCTCTTCTGTCTAGTTGGAACCTTTGTTCCTGGCATGCCACATTTGTTGTTGATGTAAATTCTTGAGTTTGAGCAAGATGATTCTACCATGTTTCTTTTTTTAATCCCATATGCTCCAGGTTTGAGGTATTTGCAAGTTGTTTTGATGTGCAGCATAAAAATCAAATCAATAATAATGTTCATTTTCAACTGATCTCGATATTCCTGTACTGCAGGTTGATGCTGCCCTTGATCTGAGCCATACCCAAAACATTGGTAGAATGATAAAGGCACATTTTCCACAGTCCCAGGTAATCTTGCTCCTCTAGATGGTGCAATCCTGTCATGACTCATGTTCAGTTACCGTCTTTATGTGTGTTGGGAACATTGTTTCATCCTTTCAGTTGACAATTCAAATTTGGTCATTGCAGTTCATAGTTGTGTCGCTAAAAGAGGGTATGTTCAACAACGCCAACGTGATATTCCGAACGAAATTTGTGGATGGGGTGTCCACTGTGACACGAACAGTCCCTTCGAAACAGAAATGATAGACATGCTTTGTCTGAAGGTATGCTCTGAACTCAAAATTAGGTTGCTTACGACTAAAGGCTGTAACCAAATAATGGCTTACCAATTCTTATTCAGGGATGCCTAATTCAGGGACACGACTGTGAAGAACTCTTTGGTCATGGCAATCAACTAACAGGCTTCCAATGTTCTGTGGTAGTTGGATTCGCTACAAAGTCTCAAGCCCCTCACTTGTAGGCTATTGGCATCACAATATGTTTGCAAACCTATGTGCTAAATATTAGAACATGTCGTCATGTTGATGTATATATATTTTTTCTTGTGTGTATCTTGGCCTGGTGGCATATTATTCACTATATATTCGTAACTGTTTGTCTCTGTCTGGGGTCTATTTTTGTGTGATACTCAAAACACTTTTACTATTCTAGAGCTAGTTGTTTCCTAAATGGGTGCCATGGCTTTTAGCACAACCAGGGTGTTTTATATTCCACCTGCAAAAGAAAAGGGTGTGGAAGGTCACCGAACCGCAAATAACGGCTCTTTTGACTGCCATCCAATCCACCGCGACTGTGCAAGACTGGCACGTTCTTTGCCAGATCTGCTTGCCCGTCGCATGCCTTGCCGCAGACCAGCGCGTGCTGCAGGAAGTACAAAGGCCACCGCGAAAACAATCGATCTCCTGAAGGCATTACTAGCCCGGGTTGGACACTGAAAGTGTTGATGAGATCGTGACAATCTGACAACCCCATCATTTCCGTACAATCACGTGGTACAGATTATATGAAGCACAAACTAGGATTCTAGGAAGCACGCGGCACAGAAGTCATGAACTTTGGTATGGTTTGGTGCCTCCTGCATGAGTGAACCATCAAAATCAGCTTGATCTGGGCGTGATGATCAAATGAACTGCATGACAGCAGGTCTCAGTCGATATATTTAAGAAAGAAAAAAGAAAAATCTTTAAAAAAAAGTTTGCACGGATCTTAATGTAAGATCTCACTAATACTCCCTCCGTCCCAAAATTCTTGTCTTAGATTTGTGTAAATACGGATGTATCTAGTTACATTTTAGTGTTAGATACATCCGTATCTAGATAAATCTAAGACAAGAATTTTGGGACGGAGGGAGTATAACATTGACTGAGACATAATTAAGTTTCAGTCGACTGAGATTTTTTTTTGAAATAAACATCGTCTTTATTTATTAGTAACTAGTAGAACGCCCGTGCGTTGCTACGGGCTATAATGCATATAAATAAATTAAAAATTTATGAAGATCGTTTTTAAGGTCAAAACTCATCTCTTCATCATACGTCCAGGCGTGTTCGGATATCAAAAGGGCGCCCAGCAGGCTCCCAAAATTCAACCGTCTAGATAGTCCATGCTCCCCTAAATCTAGACCATATGTGGAGGACAAATATAGTTGTCCAAAGACTATCTGCATTGTCATCTCCAACATGTGGGCCAAACATAAACCCTCCCCCCGACGTAACCTGTATTTTTCCTGTCGGACACTCCCCTTCCTGCTCGATTTCCCGTTGTAACGGAACATTTCTCGCTAGAAGCCTCTCCTTTAGAACTGGTTAATGTCCACCTCACATTCACCCTGGCTCCCTCTCTCCTGTCCACCTCACATTCACCCTGGCTCCCTCTCTCCTTCACACCGTACTTTCCCACAAACATTGGAGTCCCTCACCAATCGTCCACCTCGATCCCCTCCGCATGTGTTCATGTCGATACGCCATAGCAATCCCGCAATCAGAGGGGACCCTAAAAAATAGCTAAAAAAGCATATATGATGTCTCCTGAGCCATTGCCAAGAGCCATTGCCACGTTGTAAAATATAGTTGAATGTTGTGCATTACCACCAATTGCAGCAAGCACCACTAATGTTGTAGCGGCCCACTTCTAATGTCGTTGTTTATATATGAATATATTGTAAGCAAAAAAAAAAGTTACATACCTTTAAAAACATAAAGGAGATAACCATAATGTTCTCTAGCCGAGGGTTGTATAAGGGATCCTGGAGCAGCCCTAGTGCATGTTCCATTTGAAAAAAAAATACATAACTATCTGATCAGACTACTTGCCAGGAAATTAATCATTTGCAAGATGAGAATTAGCGCAGAGAGTAACAGATGTATGGATGCTTTTGTCCAGATTCAGCTTAAATACAAGTGAGAAGAAATATCATCAAAACACATACTGATCTTCATTGTAATTTCACATGTTATTCCATGGAGCCTATAAACAAAAGAAGAGGTCTGCAAAATAGCAGGAACCACAAAATGCACAACTATATCACATCTCACAGGCGAGCATGGGCTGGAACTAAGCAACATAGCAGAAAAAGCTTTGACAATCCATGTGCTAAACTAATCAGAAGACGTGATAGCATATTATCTGCAGAAGTGGCTGTGGCATGTTGTATGAACGATCTGATAGCAGATCACCTGTAGTGCAATTAACGAACATTTATAGTTATTCCATTGCTTGATTGGCTCACCAGCGAAAGCAACAATCTGCTCCCAGATCATATGAGCAAGTTATTTAATATATCATGATAGAAGATCTAATAAAGTTGTGAATTCCTCAACAACCAAGGCTCCTTTCTTATGCTACAACAGGACTCACATATATTCAGTACCCACATTAGACAAAGAATTCAAGCACCTATTGGTCAAGAAGTAAGGATGCTACATTTATATTAATTCAACAAATCCAAAAGTTGAATTTCACATGTTATTCTGCTAAAGATCAACTTGCTCCGTGTAACTTATGAAGTGTAGACAAAGCTTGCAGTAGTGATTAATTCCATACCCGAGACATCCGAAAAGCATATGTTTGGGTTCTATGCATTGGAAATAGAATGTGTGGGGACATCTAGAACAATTTGTATGTTGTTTGGAAGTAGTCCTGCATATTACAGAAGAGCCTCATGCTAATGCAACTGTAGTAAGAAAACAAAGTCCTGGAGGCATGACACAATAAAACGTAAAGCATAGAAACAAATTACAACACGGTGAAGAGACCAAGAGATTTTCCATGATTCTAAAAAAGTGTTGAGGGGCGACAGATGGCGTCGACTTAGGCAGCCAGCAATCCCAAGGTGTAGCATGGTGGAGTAGGCGATGATGTGCAGCCTCGGCCAGCGTAGGGCAGCGGCCGATCGTAGTAGCAGCAGGCGGAGCTCTTGCCTTACCTGTAAAAGAAATCGGCATCATATTGAGATATAAACTGCACAACACTAATATATGCGAGCCTGTGAAAAATAAGTGCAAACAGAAGTATCAAGAACTTTGAAGTTTGCTACAAGAAAATTGATAACATTAAATGGAAGTTCCCCCAGAAGGCTAAAAATGTGTTAAGTTTTGGAGTGTTAATATCGAATGTAAAAGGTCCAATAATATACACACCTGGCCACTGGCACACCAAGAAACATTGTCATTAGCTAAAACCCGAAAAGATAAACATCATAGGGAAAAGGGGATTTTTAATATCCTAATATTAGAAATATGATGAACATTGATGCAATCCTCCAAAACCCGATTGACACCAAATTTTGAAAGGATGCATACTTGACACCTTCGTTCCATTATGTTGGCAAAATAACCAAAACGGCACAGTGGGAAAAATTGATCAGGCTAAGGCAGAAGGATGCAGAGGCTGCTAATGGATTCAGAAAAAAATATCCTCACTGAGGATCTTGCATAATTTTGCATACATAACTGGATTATCTCTATATACTATTAAAGGCGATAAAAAAATTGTTTCTATGACAACAAATTCAAATCTAGCTTGAGAGGATAGAGCACAAACCAGTGAAAACCAAGATTAAGAACACAAATACTAAGAAAGTGAACTAAAGCATGAGTAGGTAGTTGATGCCCTGCTCGGCTTGTTCTATCTATTCACGCAAGAAATTATGAACATAGGAAAATTAAATTAGACCCACAAAGTAAATTTGTTTTACTTAGCTTTCAAAAAAAAATGTTATACTTCCCTCGATCTTAAGTACCCAGTTTTACGATGACCATCTCCTGTAAAATTCTGTGCTCCAAGCTCACCATGACATGGTCCAATTAACGCTCCTTATTGTCCTTATTCTGTTTCTTATCTGGCAAACCACCTCATCTCCCAACTGACTAATATCTGCAAACAATAGGCAGAACAAATTATCACCGCATGATATAGGCAGAAGAAAACACATAACTTGGTCCTAGTCGATGAAGATGCTAGATATTTGCACAAGTGCCCACGTACCTTGGTGTAGAGTGGACATTGTCATACTTGAAGTGTTGCGTTGGATGGCATGCTTGCAGCTATCCATGCAGCTCTGGCCACTGCTTGCGCCACGCTCGCCGACGCTGCTCTGCCACTGCCGCAAGCACCAGCCACATGCTCTGCCGCGAGCAGCCAACCAAGATGTCACATCTTTGCACGAGTGCTGCATTCAGTTGTGCAGTTCATCTTGTAAATTAAACACATATAAATTATCACTCAATAACATATGGGCAAAATACATTAGTTCGTATACTTGCAATGAAGATTCTGAATTTTGAAACTATCTTGCCACTACACACTCACGGCTGGGGAAAAAGAGAGTACCCATGCAAACTTTTAGTTCAAACTCATGATAGCAAAGAAACACCATGAAAGATAAAATAGGTTTATTATTTACCAGTTCAACGCACGGCCGTTTGTCTGAACAAAAACAAAATTTGGCTTCAGGCCATTGTCGACCATGGTCACGTGGATGCTCTAAATCCCTTATATCACCAAAACAAAGATATTAGCACCATTCTCGGCGACCTTCCTTTCTTGCTTCGTCACCCCCTCATGGGTTATGAGTTATGACGATCATGATTCTGGCCATGCGTCCGAGCACCTGTGGTCTGTACATCGACGGCCTGCCCTTTTCTCATTTTCTTGTCCCCGAAAAGTTCGATCGATCAGAAACTTGGAAGGGCGAGAGTAGCCATGTTCCTGCCCTGTGTGTGTTTTCTTTGCGCGAAAGTTCCTGTTTCAGTCAGAGAGGTAGAACTCTGTGTCAGCAGTTGTCTTGTCACTGAACTTTTAAATGACCGGCAATAAAGGTTGCTGCCTAATTTTAGAATGTCAAGTGTAAGTTTTCCGCGTGTAGGTGTAGCAGCTAACAGGTTTGAACCAAACTGAATAAGAGAGTCAAAATGGAATCCTTTCTGACCTCACAATGCCTATGAATTTCAAGTAGCCATCATTTAAACACCAGACACATTGTCCATGCAAAAAGAGGTGAAAAAAACCAAATCTTAACTGAACTTGACAGAATTCAGAAGTTGTATAGCTGACAATGGACCATCATATACAACAAGATCTAGTAAGCAATGCAAGAGCACACACGTACAAAGGGGTGAACATGCCTGATTGGTACTTTAATTTAACACATCGAATCATTGAGTTAGCTAGGTCTAGTTACACATACAGAGTTTAACATCAAGTGGCTGAGTTAGCAATGTCTAGCACGAAGTTAGGCATGTGACCTTCATGGGAAGAACTGGACATACCAATTCATTTGCGAGGCCAGGCCAGACCAACCTGCTTCTTTCCCCCTCTGCGCTAGCTCCAAGATGCATGTCTCGTCCTGGTCGATTAACCGCGACCTCGACCACTTCGATCCGCCGATGCTCGGCACCGCTACCAAGACCCACCAATCAGTCCTTGCTTGTGTCCATGGTAAAGATGAAGTCGCAGAATGCAGATATTGGCCAACCCACCGACCACGCACACATGTGATGGCGCGGCGCCCCGAGCGTGGCCTGACTGGTGCAGCGCGCTGAACCTTCCTCGCGCGGTTCCTACACCTGCCAAGGTCAGCAACGCGTGCCTGCACTTCCTCGGCCTCTGCTTGGTCCTGCGCCTCGCTGTAAACATCATCAGGTGTGTAGCCTGCATACAGAAGAAAGATTGATATGTGCATGTAAAACTGAGAACCAGCAAGTCTGATTCAAACACAAAAGAACAAGGGCAAGCTTATGCTATCCTGCTGAGCCACGACCGGCACTACCCCTCGCCGTTTCAGGAGGAACAGGAGAGCACGAGCAGACCATCTCGGGACGAAGACCACCTTGTCAGCCACGCATGGAGTCGAGGAAGGCCGAGCCTAGAATTGCAGGGGGTCGCGACGACGTCAGCAATGTCGCCACACCGAAGATGGGGGTTGCTAGACGAGAGACGAGAGGGGGATAACCGGATAAGAAACCAGGGGATCGGATCGTGGGCAGCTTCCGGATCAGATCGTGGGTGGGATGAAGGAGGATACAGATTCAGGGGATGAGAGGGATGGGGTGGGGATCACGAGAGCTTATCCATGTCTTGGGGCGGCCATCCATGCCGAGCGGCGGCAGCGAGGTGCCATCGTGGTGGTGACGGGCGACGTATCCGAGGCGCCGACAGCGCCGGCGTTCTCGTGATCCACGACGGCCGCGTATGCCCGGATAGGCAGATCAGCGGCCGAGCGCCCGGATTGGCAGATCGGCTGCGGCGGCTGCGCTGCCCGGATTGGCAGATCGGCTGCGGCGGCTGCGCTGCCCGGATTGGCAGATCGGCGGCGGCGGCATATCCACGAGAGAGGGGGAGGAACGGATCGGGACCTCGTTCGGGGGAGGAGCGCTGTGTCTCGAGGGGATCGATGGGAGTGGGTTTTTTTGCCGGGTGTTTTTTTTGGCTGGGTGCGTGGGTGGGGTGGGGAGGGGACGAAAAAAACCAGCAAAAGTGGTGGGACGATAAAAAACCAGCGAAAAAAACCCGGAAGACTATTCACCAACTGCTACACTAGGAGTAGAGATAATTGTTACATCGTCTATAAGAAAATTCACAATATCGTTCATAGGTTCCTCAAACCAATCCCTTGTCTCGGAAAATTTGGCTACTCTAACAACTTCATGAGCTACTTTATTTGCCTTTCTATTATAGTGTTCAAATCTAACTAACGAAAAATCACAAACCAAAAAATAACAATCATCAAACACAGTTGCCGCCGCTCCCGCTATATGTCCTCCATTCTTCATCGTGTCAATTACTTCCATATTATCGGAGTTAACAACAAGTCGGTTACTTCCCGTCTTTGTGCAAGTAATAAGCTAAAACGTAGTGCCATGGCTTCTACTGTTAAAACATCTGCACACCAATCCATCTTCCAATTCCCTCCAATAATAAATCTTCCTTTATCATCTCTAAGTACAGCTCCCGCTGTGCCTCTAAGCATGTCTTGATCGAAAGAATGATCGACATTTAATTTCACAAAACCTAGAGGGGGTCTCGTCCATCCCTCTATTTTATTTGTTGCCTTGAAGGATTGGGCAATAACATAGTTCGTCGTTATAGCACGGGCTCCCATCGAAATTTGGTATGCATCTTGGGTCTTCCCCTAATGAACTAGCGAACGTCTTTCCCAAAGATAAATACCGGTCTGTTATAGCGATCGATTCGCGAACATTCTGTGTGCCCAATGTAGATAGCTCATGTTACGCATAAAATTAGAAATTCAAATCTTGCCTCTCCCGCACGATCGACCGCACAGGCTTTTTTAATGGCTTCGTGCAATCCCAGTTTCTCCCACACCTCTTTTGCCTTTTGACATAAAAATAATACTAAGTGTTTAGTATCTTCATGCCCGTTCGAACATGATGGGCAGGTGGGCGAAACTTTCATATGTCTATTAGCAAGTGTAACACGACACGGGAGGGTTAGTCGGCTGAGATTTGACAACACTATAAATAGTACTCTCCTAATGTTCCAGGTCTTAGACTCCCAATTTTCCACCCTGGTTGGTTGAGCCTGCAGCGACATGTACTCGGATTTCCTATGTTGGTGCCCTTGGATTAAGATACAAGAGTAAACCAAGCCACACTTTTTAGTTTTATTAAGACCGTGCCTACTGCCAAGCACTGTTTTGCTAACCATCTTGTACGAGTCGCGTCGGCTATGTGGTCATCCTCTATGTGATTAGGAACACATGTAAAAAGAAGAACCGAAGGATGGATCATGGCTAACCTACATCGAAGTGTCAAATATGGCCCTTGAGGATATGCGTCAGCGCGAGCTTGCTTTGGGAGCGCAAGGCTAGGGCATTGGCGTGATTCCCGCATAGTGTCCTTTTTGTTTGCTTGTTCCCCTTAAAAACAGCCTGCCTCTTGTAAATGCATGTTTCTCCCTTCTATCTTAATGAAAAGGCAACGCTGTTGCCGGTTGCTTGAAAAAATAAATCACCTTGTGGACTTGTAAAAATCATCACTGCAAACTCCATCTACTTTTTCACTGTTGTATATGCGGTTTTTTCTTGTATAATGATGATGCGTGGGCATATTTCTCAAAACCGCCTCTCCGATTTGAATGAGTTAGTTAAGATGTGTCATGTATATGAGCCTAGAAGATCCACCTGTACTCCCAAAGAGTCATGAAGCCGAATCTTTTTGACTTTGGTGTCCATGTTCTCTTTGCATCGTCTCTTCATGTGAGCAAAAAAGGCCACATGAACTGCTAAGTGAAATCCACACTGTGTTTCTTTTGCGCCCCCATCCCCCATAACTAATATAGTAAAGTACGCATGCACTACACCTACAAATTTAAATAACCAAAGTATAATGAATGAATAGTGACATATCATATTATAACAGGTAACACATGTATGTTTGGAGTCATAGATGCATGTCTAGTTGTAGATTTAATTTTCGTAGTGCATCCCCTTGAAAATCAAATTATAGCTACAAAATACTCGAAGACTGGATGATATAATACTACACGAAACACATGAGAAATATGTCCAGCATAATTATTTTTGAATAATGCTACACGCACGGATTGGTTGTTATGGATTCAACGGATTATAATTAGGTGGCCATTTTGATTGGAGATTAGGAGGGAGGTGGGGTTCACCCCCATGAAAATCGGGGGGTTGTTAATTAGCATTGAGATGCCCGTATTCCTCCTTGTGTCTAGGATCATGATTATCTTTAGGTATTCCGTATTGCAATTTTGAGTAGCTGGTATTGCATCTTCAAAGACAAATGGAATTTTTGAATGATATATCATCGCCTTGAACGAAAAAAACCATAAATTAAAATTCAGGAGCAATTCTTTTAGGGGAAAACAAACTTGGGGGAGTATATGGCTGAGTGTAGAACAAATGAGAAGTGCATTTGATTTGAGGTTTTTGCATATTGTGTATTGTAATTCATAAAGTGAAGAACAGAGTGGTAATTCGAAGGAAAAATTTGAATAATGGAAGTATGAAATATTCTAGAACAAAGGATGTTTGTGTTTTGACGTTTGTGCCGGAAGGGGTAAAAAGGGGCGGACTCTACCGGGCGGGGACGCAATTGGGCCAAACCTAGCCTGGGGTCTCCGCACGATCCCCTTCTCTCTTCGACGCCGCCGCCTCCTTCCTCTCCCTCGATTCTCCTAATCTCCTCACGCTGTCGCACCTCCTCTGAGCCCCTCCTCTTTCCCGTACCACCAGCCTCCCTCCTCTGCATCTCTCCTCGTCAAGATGGGAATGGGTCGATCCGGCCCTGGCCCCAAGATCAATACGTGAGGCCATGGGCCAGCCCATTTGATCATAATTTTATGGCTCCATTGACCCATTGGTACATGAGGCCAACCCAGAATTTAGTAAATGTTTACATAGCCCAGAAGATTACAGATTTTTTGAACCAAATGTTTGCACAGTCCAACATTTGTGGCCTCGTCAAATTATAAATAAGTCCCCAAAAGATTAGATATGTCAGCAAATGTGTATACAATACAGTAAAATGACAAGGTCTAATCTTTTCACATTTAGTAAATTGGCGGGATCAAGATATTACATGTTTCAACGAGCAACAAGCTAAAGACCTCAATCCAATAGATTCGGACAAGAATAGAAGATTACAGGTTTCAAAGAAGGTCAAGCTAAAGACCTCAATCCAACAGACTCACACAAGATCAAAAGATCAAGCTAAAGAATATTTGCTTCTTCATCTGCTTGAGGTTTAACATCAATTGCTCCAACAAGCATCAGTCCTCGATATCTGTATTTACAAGGAAATGTTACAAGAGTAATTCTGTGTACATAAACTAAATAATATATTTATCCTTAAAAAACTAGATAATATATTTATGAACAGAGGAATATTCTTAGTAGCAAGATACTAAAAAAATGATCTATGCCTTAGATACAACCCAAACACAATGTTTGCACATATTTGCACAATATACAATATACAATCACAACTATTTATTTTGATGAATTAAACAGTATCCGAAAGCAATTTAAAACAAAGAGGTGATGTGTTAAAAATAATAGAACCAACAATTGGTGCATCAGAAACAGGTTTGTAGTGCTTGGCTGCTACATAAAAAGTACAAAGGCGTGTTCCAGAAAACCAATTCATGATTAGGTTTGCAAGAAAATACACTTCTAAATATCCGTCATACAATACCCGTCATCCACTCCGCAACAAATATTAGAACAAAGAGAATATTCCCGATTCTCATAAGCATATCAACAAGCAAGAATGAAAGGGAATGAAAGACAACCTTCTAATCAAGTTACTGTAGTTAGTAATGTACTGAACTGCAAGCAGTGTTACCTGAACCACACAAAAACTATTAGTGTGCTGAAACTAGTGTGATGAATATATACTTTCATATACATGGCACTATATACATCAGAAGTTTTCTCATACCTTGTAAGTCCATTATAATGTCATGAACTGAAGCTAAGCTACGCTGAGTATTAGCCACAGAAAAAAAGAGGAAGCTTGTAAACTTGAAGCATTAATAAGAAACAAAGAAGAAACTTGTGTTGTATGGCTTTACCGGTGGCCCTTATCCAATCTTGTAAGCAAACAAGAGCTTCAAGTGTCGTTGGGGTCATTCAACTTAAAAAATCTGATAGAACTCTCTTCCCTGTGCTGAAGGCGGACTCGGATGCCACCGCAGAGGTAGGAGCCGCCAAGATATCTGCTGCCATGCGACTCAGCGTTGGGTATTCACCTGAGTTCGACTGCCACCATGCAAGGATATTGAATTGATCACTTCGAAGGATGGGTACCTTTTACAAGTATGAATCAAGTTCGGTAGAATCCAAATTTGTTGATCGAGCAGTGAGGGTGACATGTTGGTCCCAATCAGCCATAGGACCTTCACCACTTATATCCATGTCATCATCACCTCCTTGTGACATGGGATCTGAGCCATTGTCATTCAATTGGAGGGTATTCCTTGAACAACCCTTGGAACACATTTTTTATTCTAGCAATCATTGCTGCAGCTTCGTTCCCAAACTCTAGGCCAAACCGGAACTCAATATATTTCAACTTGAATTGCGGGTCCAAAATCACAGGAATACAAAGGTCAACCATGACATCATTGTAAGGGCATATTTTTCCCTTAGGTGTTTTGGTGATTGATGACAATGTTTTTGCAGACTAATCGTGTGCCTTGAGTTTCTCAGATATTTCATCACTAGGCACGACACAATTCGGTGCCCCTCGGAGTCTATTGAAGTCGGCGTTGTTCTACGTTTCTCTTTGGTGGATTTGACTCATAGGAGAGCCGTACTATTAAGAGGGGGTCCGCGTCGGAAAGGTTTGGGTGGAATCAACACGTACACTTGTCCTACCTTTCCTTGCACTTTGGAGCATCTCTTCGTTATCCTAGTTGTGCCTAAATCTGACGGCTACTGCTGTGCTTGCGGTAGTACTGCAAGCACCAGCGGTAGTACCGCTGTGGGTCATGGTAGTACCGCTCCTCTGGAGCCTTAGTACCATGGCTCCCAGGCCTAGTGCCGCTCCGGTACGGTAGTAGGGGCGGATGTAATTTTTTACATCCGCGCCCTCACGGTAGTACCGCTCGTCTAGAGCGATAGTACCGCGGGAGGCCACGGTAGTACCGCTCCCCAGAAGTCATAGTACCGTGGCCCTCCTACCTAGTACCGCGGCGTCACGGTAGTAGGAGCGGATGTAATTTTTTACATCCGCGCCTCAACGGTAGTACCGCGCCTCGTGTGCGGTAGTACCGCGTCGGATTTCCGCACTGCGTCATTTTCAGCGGAAGTAGGCACGGATGTAATTTATTTCATCCGCGCTCTTCGTAGGCAATGACTTTCCTGCCTTGCGGTAGTACCGCAAGGGGGAGCAGTAGTACCGCGCAAGCGGTAGTACTGCACCCATGTCAGGCAAGACCCGGCCTCTGCTGCTGTCGCGGAAGTACCGTGGTCAGCCACGGTAGTACCGCGCGGCCTTGTGGTAGTACCACGCCCCTGGAGTGGTAGTACCGCTTGTCGCGGGCTGAACATGTGGAAAACGGTTGGATATTTCCCATGACTATATAAGGGGCGTCTCCTACCTCTAGTTGACTACCTCTTCCACCTCTAAGCTCCATTGTTGCTCTAAGCTCCATTTTCGCCCGATCTCTCTCCCTAGCCAATCAAACTTGTTGATTTTCTCGGGATAGGGTGACAAGGGCCCGATCTACACTTCCACCAAGAGATATTCGATTCCCCCCACTTATCCCTTGCGGATCTTGTTACTCTTGGGTGTTTGAGCACCCTAGACGGTTGAGGTCACCTCGAAGCCATACTCCATTGTGGTGAAGCTTCGTGGTGTTTTTGGGAGCCTCCAATTGTTGTGGAGATTGCCCCAACCTTGTTTGTAAAGGTTCGGTCGCCGCCTTCAAGGGCACCAATAGTGGAATCACGGCATCTCGCATTGTGTGAGGGCACGAGGAGAATACGGTGGACCTAGTGGCTTCTTGGGGAGCATTGTGCCTCCACACCGCTCTAACGAAGACGTACTTCCCTTTAAAAGGAAGGAACTTTGGTAACACATCCTCGTCTCCACCGGCTCCACTCTTGGTTATTTCGTGCCTTTACTTTTGCAAGCCTACTTGTGTTGTATACCCTGCTTGCTTATGTGCTAGTTGTTATTGCATCATATAGGTTGCTCACTTAGTTGCACATCTAGACAACCTATTTTGTTGCAAAGTTTAATTTGGTAAAGAAAAGCTTAAAAATTGTTAGTTGCCTATTCACCCCCCTCTAGTCAACCATATCGATCCTTTCAATTGGTATCAGAGCCTCGTCTCTTTTTAAGGACTTTACCGTCCGAAGAGTATGGTTGATGTCGTAGATGATGTGGGAGAGCACTCCGGTGCGAATCCGATATCATTTACGGGAGATGGGGGTAACTCGATCTCACGTGAGGAATTCAATGTGGCTTTGGAAACATTGAAAACCTCCATGACGAGCGAGGTCAAGGACATGTTTAAGGAATTCCTAGAAGGACTTAAACAATCTACCTCGCCGATGAAAGTGGGTGATCCCACCAACAAGGTGACGGATGCTACCTCCGACAAGGGGGAAGCTAACATTGAAAAGAGTCCTTCTATTAGTGGTAGAAATGGCACCGACATCTTTGCCCATGTGGAACCCCCAATTTATGGAGGGCCGATCCCCTCCACTCATTTGAATCATGCCGGTCCTCCTCCTAAATATGAGAAACATGAAGATTTTGATTCGCGGGTTTATCGCTTCAAGCGTCATTTAAAACATGTGAACACCAACCTTTGGAGAATCATTGAAGAAGGTTTCTATCCTCATGACCCAAGAAACTTCATCCCTCGAGAAGCCGTGGACAATCAGTTCAATGAGAGTGCCCTCTTCATCATCCAAGATGCAATCCTTCCCGAAGATCTCCCTCATCTTCGGCCTCATGCCATGGCTAAAGAAGCATGGAAATGTGTTGAGTCTCTCTATCGAGGAAGTGCTAGCATTCAATGCTCCAACTATGAAGTGGTGCAAGATGAAGCCGATGAGTTTGCAATGAAAGAAGATGAAGAACCTCGTGAGCTCTTTCGTAGAGTGACCAAACTCGCGGTCTCACTCCGAGATCATGGAAGCAAGGACACGGATGACAATTGGATCAAGCGCAAGTTCCTCAAGGCCATGATGCCCTACAACAAGGCCATGTCCTCCGTCATTCGTCCAAGACCGGACTTCCACTCCATGACCTCAAGTGAAGTGTTGGATGAGTTCGTTGCAATGAGCATCTTGGACAAGACCGCCGACAATGCGGTGCTTCGTTCTCAAAGGGCAAAGAAGCCCAACCTTGCTTTGAAGGCCAAGGTCATCATGGAAGAAGAGGAAGAAGTGGAAGATGAGGAGAGTAATCCCGAAGACACCAAGTATGATTATCATGAACACATGGCCCTTGCTTCAAGACAATTTTGGAGCAAGAAGAATTCAAGGCCCAACTTCAACAAGAACAACTCAAGTGGCGTCAAGGGCAAGCAACAAGTTAGAACTTGCTTCAACTATGGCAATGTGAGCCATTTTGTTGCGGATTGCCCTTACAAGAAGCGGGAAGACAATGGTGGCAAATTCATCCGAAAAGACAAAGCCAAGTCCTTCCCCAACAAGAACAACTTTGCCAAGAAGACTCCAACTCGTGGGTTGGTGGTTCAAGAAGAATACCAAGAGGATGACGATGATGATGAAAGTGGAGAAGCAATGGCCATGGCATTCGTTGCCATTGCTACTACTCCCCCGGTGTCTCTCTTTGATTCACCCAACGAAAACATCACCGCCAAGTGCCTCATGGCTAAAGCTTCAAACAAGGTAACCCCCAACATCACAACCACCATCATTACTAATCCCTCCTTGGAGGATTGCATTGATGAACATGTTGAGTCTAATGAGGAAGTGAATGAATTTGAGTATTTTATGAGTAAGCTCAAGGGTAAGTCCAAGAAGCACTTTGTTGCTCTCTTGGAACAACTTGGTGAGGCCAATGACATGATCGAGGCTCACGAAGAAACCATCTCTAAGATGGAAGGTCATAGTCATGACTATGCCGATGAGATATCGGATCTCTCTAATGCTCTCGAGGAAGAGCGTGTGCATCGTTTGACTTTTGAGGAGTCACACAATGATGACCATGCTAATTTAAAGAAAGATCTTGATCATGCTCTTGTCATGTCTCGTGTGCTAACTTCCGAGAAGGCTAAACTTGGGGTTGATCATGCTAGACTCAAAGAGGAGTTTGAGATACTTGACAAGGCCCACAAGGTCTTGAATGGTGCTCACGCTAACCTCAAGGAGACTCATGCTCAACTCCAAGTTAAGCTAATCAAGGAAAAGGCCACCTTTCCTCATATGGTATTAATTGATAATGCATGTGCTACTAACCCGTGTTGTGAGCATGTGCATCTTGTGGAGGAGAATGCCAAGTTGAAGGATCAACTTGAGAAAGGCCTTGTGACATGCATTCAAGGGGAGAAGAACCTCAACGACCTTTTGAGCAATCAAAAGGAAGTTGTGGCCAAGGAAAGAATTGGGTTTGCACCCAAGTCCAAGAGCAAGAAGAAGAAGAACAACAAGATTAAACGTCCTCCTCCTCTCAAGAAAATGTTTGTGAAAGAGGGAGAGGGTGCTCCTAAGGAGAAGAAGGAAAAAGTGAAGGGAGTTGACGTCCAAAATGGCAAAAGCATTTCCTCAAACAAAGCCGGCGACGTTAACCCGTCATATGTGTTGTGCCGTGCTAGTGATGGACATGTTTATGCTAAATTTGTTGGTTCTCCTTATGAGTACATTGAATGGTCTATTTGGGTTCCCAAGACCCTTGTTACTAACATCAAAGGACCCATTACTAAATGGGTACCTAAAACCAAGCATTGATCTCTTGTAGGTGTTTGCTTCCGGTGGGGGATCATGGTTGCTCGATAGTGGAGCAACAAATCATATGACTGGGAGCAAGGACTTGGTGGTGGACGCGCAAGAGATTCCATCTATGCCCACCAATGTCGAGTGGGGTGATGCATCACATTCTAAGGTATTGGTTCTCGGCAAGGTTGTCATTTCTCATGATCTAACGATCGAGAAAGTCATGCTTGTTGAGTCCCTTGCATACAATTTTCTTTCCGTTCGTCAACTTGCACTCATGGGTTTTGCTACGTTCTTTGACATTGATACCATGGCCCTCTGTGGAGCAAGACTCTTAAAGTAGCCTTTGTTGGGCATGTCGAGAATGGTCTATATGTGATTAACTTTTCGGAGCGACCCACTAAGACCGCGACATGCCTAATGGCTAAAGTTGACATGGGATGGCTTTGGCATCGCCGTTTAGCCCACGTCAATATGGGATCTTTGCAAAGTCTTCTCAAGGGGGACCATGTCCGTGGACTAACAAATGTTAGTTTTGCCAAAGATCGTGCTTGCAGTGCGTGTATCGAAGGAAAGCTTCATGAAAAGGCTCACCCTCCATCAACCATCATCTACTCGAAGAGACCCTTGGAGCTCCTTCACATGGATCTCTTTGGGCCTCCATCTTTTGATAGTCTTGGAGGTAGAAAGTATTGTTTGGTGATTGTGGATGACTATTCAAGATACACTTGGGTATACTTCTTCAAGAGGAAGAGTGAGACTCAACAAACCGTCATCTGCAAATGAAGCTCAACATCAACACAATGCAAAGATCTTGACAATAAGAAGTGACAACGGCACCGAGTTCAAGAACTACACCTTGGATGAGTTTCTCAGTGATGAGGGGATCAAGCATCAATATGCTACACCTTATACTCCACAACAAAATGGTGTAGCGGAGAGGAAGAACCAGACGTTGATGGATGCGGCAAGGACCATGATGGCGGAGTTCAAGTCTCCATACAACTTTTGGGCCGAAGCCATCAACACCGCATGTCATGCATCCAATCGGCTCTATCTCCGCAAAGGCTTGAACAAGACCCCTTATGAGATTCTCACCTGCAACAAGCCCAACCTCAAGTACTTCCGGGTGTTCGGTTGTAAGTGTTTCATTCTCAAGAAAGGTGTTCGTTTGTCTAAATTTGAGGCTAGAGCTCATGAGGGCATATTTGTTGGTTATGCTACAAACTCTCATGCTTACCGTGTTCTCAACAAGTCCACTGGACTCATTGAGGAGACGTGTAACATGGAGTTTGATGAAAATAACGGCTCCCAAGTGGAGCAAAGTGGTACTTGTGATGTAGGTGATGAAACTCCTCCCCAAGCCATAAGAAGAATGGGTATTGGTCAAATTCTACCCATTGAGGAACCCCTTGTGGCCGAAGGAGAAGGACAATGCCCTACTCAAGTGGAGCAATCACCTCATCAAGACCCACATGCTTCCGAAGAACAAAGTGAAGGCCCTCAACCTCGTGAACAAGACCAAGGGCAAGATCAGCCTCAAGATGGTGGTGAACCTCTAAATGATGCCCAAGGTCAAGTTCTCCCCCTTGAGCAAGTTCAAGATCATGAGCAAGCTCAAGATGAAGAACAAGCTCAAGACGGCGCTCAAGATGATCAAGTTAACCCTCCTCCTTCCACACCCGAGGAGGAATTAGAGCGTCGTGCCATGAAGATTGCTTCCAAGCTCACCACCCAAGGCCATCTCATGGAAAACGTGGTTGGAATCCTAAGAAAGGGGGTAAGCACTCATAGACAATTAGCAAACTATTGTGAACATCACGCGTTTGTCTCTTGTGTTGAACCCCAAAAGGTCTCTGAGGTGCTCGAAGACTCGGATTGGCTCAATGCCATGCATGAAGAACTCAACAACTTTGAGTACAACAAGGTGTGGAGATTGGTGCCAAGACCATCGGGGAACCACAACGTCATTGGAACCAAGTGGATCTTCAAGAACAAGCAAGATGCTCATGGGAACATCATTCGCAACAAGGCAAGATTGGTAGCACAAGGCTACTCCCAAGTCGAGGGTATCGACTACGGTGAAACCTTTTCTCCCGTTGCTCATCTTGAATCCATTCGTTTGTTGATTGCTTATGCTTCCCATCGAAACTTTAAGTTGCAACAAATGGATGTGAAAAGTGCTTTTCTTAATGGTCCTATTAATGAGTTGGTCTATGTCAAGCAACCCCCCGGGTTCGAGGACCCCTACTTCCCGGATCATGTGTATCAACTCGATAAGGCACTCTATGGCCTTAAACAAGCCCCACGTGCGTGGTATGACCACCTTACCGAGTTGCTACAAGATCGTGGATTTGAAGTGGGACAAATCAATCCCACTCTTTTTACTAAGAAGGTCAAAGGGGAGTTGTTTGTATGCCAACTATATGTTGATGATATTATCTTTGGTTCTCCTAGCAAAGCTTTCAATGAGGAATTTGCCGCTCTCATGACCTCCAAGTTCAAGATGTCTTCGATGGGAGAGTTGAAGTTCTTCCTTGGTTTTGACATCAAACAAAGAAGAGAAGGAACCTTCATCAACCAAGCCAAATACACTCAAGACATGCTTAAAAGATTCAAGCTAAGTGATGTCAAGCCGGCTACTACACCAATGCCTACCAAGTGCCAACTTGACATTGATCCCAATGGTAAAGCGGTGGATCAAAAGGTATATCGCTCCATGATTGGCTCCTTGCTTTACCTTTGTGCATCTAGACCGGATATCATGTTGAGTGTGGGAATGTGTGCATGGTTTCAAGCCGCACCAAAAGAAAGTCACTATGTGGCGGTCAAGCGAATCTTTCGATATTTGGCTCATACCCCAAACTTTGGCTTATGGTACCCAAGAGGGGCAAACTTCAAGCTTGAAGGTTTTACGGATTCCGATTGGGCGGGAGACAAAGTGGATAGGAAGTCCACTTCTGGAGGGTGCCAGTTTCTTGGGTGCTCTTTGGTGAGTTGGTCTTCCAAGAAGCAAAGTTGTGTATCTCTCTCGTCCATCGAGGCGGAATATGTGGCGGCCGATAGTTGTTGTGCACAACTCCTATGGATGAGGCAAACTTTAAAGGAGTACGGTGTCATTTGTGACAAAGTGCCTCTTTGGTGTGACAACGAAAGTGCCATCAAGATTTCTCTCAACCCGGTGCAACACTTCAAGACGAAGCATATTGAGATTCGGTATCATTTCATCCGGGATCACATTAGGCGAGGGGAGATCGAGCTCAAGTATGTCAACACTCATGATAACCTTGCAGATATTTTCACGAAGCCCTTGGATGAAGCAAGATTTCGCGAGTTAAGGCATGAGCTAAATATCATTGATATGAGCAATGTGACTTGAACCCATGCACCCCCCACCACACTCAACTTGTTGTCTAGTTTAGGTGTAGGCATGGACATAGGGGGAGTGTTGTTCTCTCAATGAGCTCTCCCTCCCCCCATCATGCATAAATAGATCAACTCTTTCACATTAGCCATTTTTGATGGTACTTGTGCGTCAAAGACGAGTTTTGGTCATGGGCCCAAGGATAATTCTTCGCGGTGCCATACCATCTAACTCAAACATAGGTGACTTCGGCCACCGCCCTCTCTCTTCGAGACGTTTTGTCGCTTGGTGGTTTCTTGTTGTCTTTCTGCCTCTGGCTTGTGTGTGCTCTTGTGGTTTCCTGTGTGTGAAAAGTTTCCGTGCAAAGGCCTTCTTCTCGTGTTGAAACATGCTGTGTCTTGAGTTCACGGTACTACCGCGGCCAGCTACGGTACTACCGCAGCCATCCACGGTACTACCGCATGTGGAAGCACGGTACTACCGTCCCCACACGGCAGTAATTTTTTACTGCCGCCTGGGTGAGCGGTACTAGTGCCTCGGTGTGGTACTTCTGCCCGAGCGGTACTACCGCGATGATACGCGGTACTACCGCGCCGGTTTGGGCGCGTGGGGATAAGGACGGGCAGGGGGAGTTCTAACTCCCAATACCCATTCGCAGTTCTTCCCCCACGTCGTCTCTTTCTCTCCCTCGCTCAAGAACAGACCCGGCGTTCATCGCCGGATCTCCTCCTCCGGCTGCCCTCCCATGATTACGTCCGGTGGGATCGTTCCCCACCACGTGCTCTTGCTATGGACCAAGGTCTTTCCCCAACTCTCTCTCCTTGTTGATTGTGTTTGGTGTTTCTAGGTTTTGGGGGAGACTTGTGTGTTCTTGAGATTCCTAGGCTTAATCTATGCAAGAGTAGGATGAAGGAGCGTAGTATTGCGTAGGAATTATACTTGTATTTTTGTCTTGCGCTAGATTTGATCACCGTAGCACCGCCGTTGTTTCACGATTCTTTTCAGATTCGAACCACCGTGTGGATCTGACGCGATGCGGTACTACCGCCTGTCTGGCGCGGTACTACCGCTTGGACAGTACTATGTGGCGACCGGTTTTCCGGGTATTAAATTCCAGAAACTGGCCGTTGTGCTCACCAGCCCCAGGATAACTTTTAGCTGATGAGGCACCAACTTGATACAGAAATCCAAAGCAAAATACAACATATGTGGTACAAGACCATTCTGGCCCGTGAGTACAACAAATGGTTCTAGTGGTTGATGGCGGAAGCGGGTTGTGAAACATCAGTGTTTATGGGACTCCATTTCCCACAGGAACAGCTGACCAGGTTAACTCCTATCTTCGCGAGGCTGCTATCTCCATTGTGTGGGTTCCGGGGCTGTCAACACGGTCGCTCCTTTCCGCGCAAGAAATCTGGCCAAGACAATAGCCAGGGACAAGCCAGTGAGTACTTTGAATGTACTCGCAAACATTATGAACACGGGTATAATATAACAACGATGTGGTGACAATATTTTATACTCATGATGTCAGTCACAAAAGATAAATATAACTCTGATGTGTGTAAGCATGTAATATATGAATATGCAATGTCATAGAAGTATTAAAAATTATGAAATAAATAACAAGCATGCCACGATCGAGGCGTCGAGCGACACCACATAAAGGGCTTTAAAAGAAATGCCACGATCGGGCGTCGAGCGACACCACATAAAGGGCTTTTAAAAGAAATGCCACGGTCGAGGCGTCTGGCGACACCACATAAAGAGCTTTTAAAAGAAATGCCACGATCGAGCGTCCTGAGCGACACCACATAAAGAGCTTTTAAAAGAAATGCCACGATCGGGCGTCGGCGACACCACATAAAGGGCTTTAAAAGAAATGCCACGATCGGGCGTCGGCGACACCACATAAAGGGCTTTAAAAGAAATGCCACGGTCGAGGCGTCGGCGACACCACATAAAGGGCTTTAAAAGAAATGCCACGGTCGGGCCCGAGCGACACCACATAAAGGGCTTTAAAAGAAATGCCACGGTCGGGCGTCGGCGACACCACATAAAGGGCTTTAAAAGAAACAATCATAGTGAATATCCGGAGGTAGAACCATCCCGAGATACTCGATGATAACAATAATATCACGGGTTAGTCAACAATAATAATAATCATAATTATCACAAGTCGAAGTAGTAATTCCCGTTACGGTTTAACAGTTTCACCTCCAAGACCGACACTAAGACCGACACTTGACCCATCCTGCATCGTAGTCCTTAACCATGGACACGGCTATTCAATAGGTTTAATCTCTGCGGAGGGTGTACTCTTTACCCACGAGTAACGGATTTCTTTAGTCCATCGGGACTAATTCCGTCTCGGTCTTTTGTTGAAAACACACCTAACTTGCACACACCACTTAACTCACACGTGTTTGGAATCACCCACGACACTGTCAAGCAAACTCTAAGTGGGAGGCTACAACCTCGCGTAGCATGGGATCAAATTTATATCGCGCTCTCTAAGGGTGGCCTCCCTCTTGGTCCCAACCGAAACACCCATGCCCCGGACGGGTGGCTGCCTACCAGCTACAACCGGTATCTTCCACCTGGCCTCTCACATGCGGTGTGTGCTAGAAGGAGGTTGACAACTTCTCGAACCGTACTCTACTTGCTGTAGAGGCAGTGGTAATCTGAAACCAAGATGGGGGTTCTTGGCACAAGACTCGATCTACGGTCGACTCAGGAGGTTTAAGTATTCCCTGCATGATTAGCATAATGAATATATTTCAACCAACAGAGTCACTGCTCATATTACCTTACCATGCCATACCAGACATGACCGTCCCGACGGAGACCGGCGACAAACTCATGCCTACCCAAGGCAGAGGTTTTCTCGGGTTCCTGCCGGTATGCATGCAAGGCACATGAGGGTGATTATCATCACAAGTGTGTTCATTTCCAACAGCATGGAGATCAATATCATGCACCCATGCATATGATCATATCACATGAAATAATAAGTTTCTCCAAAGTGAGGTGATGTTTATAAATGTGTCATCGAACACACAAAAATATTATGCTGGGGTTCAGAATGCTTGCCTTCAGGTCACGAGAAGGCAGGGTGCATTTCAAACTCTTGAAACATTTCTCCTCTCTTCAAAAATCTATTTTAGCAATATAAATGAATTAACACACAAAATAAAAACAGCACAAAAAGTTGTTCTGAATTTTTTTCAAATAATCTTAAAATAACTAGACAATATTTGAGAGAGGTAGGAAAAAGAATCAATTCATTTGGAGTTATCCTTAAAAAGATATAACCAGTCAAAGTTCTGGTCAAAATCTGTTTTTAAAAAAAAGCAGAAAAGAAAACGGTTCGGCGGGATTACGCTTTCGCCTGAGCAGGAGGCGTGCTTGAGCCTTTACGCCTCCACTTATCCAGCGTGGACGCGTGGGGTGTCACTGACAGTGGGCCCGGGGGACCCACTGGTCAGGTTTGACTGGTCGACCTCCCTCCTCTTCCTCTGCCCCGAGAGGAGGCGGGGCTCCGGCGATGCTCGCCGGCGAACGGCGGCACCGTTTGGGAAACAGAGGTCACCCGCGGGCTCAGGGGATCGAGGCGGTCACTCCGGTAGTCGTTACGGTCTCGGGGGAGGGGGGGACGGAGCTGTCGGCGGTGAGCTTTGCGGCGGAGGAAGGCTTCAGTGGCGAAGTGGTTTTGTGGCGGCGATGGCTCCCGAACAAAATTGAGTAGGGGGATCTGTTCACGGGAGGGAGAGGAAGCTCCTGGTGGAGAGGGTGGAGAGGGGGAGGCTCTGGAGGCGCCGACAGGGCCTGGGCAGTGGCGGCGGCTGCAGTCGCTGGAGATGGGGAAGAAGGCTTTCCCGGGTCGATTGGCTGTCACAGAAGCACTATGGGAGCATACTGAGGCTGCCTCCTCCACGTAACATGCTCGGACGTCTCCTTAAATAGGCGCTCGGGGTTGGTTCCGCGGCGACCGTGGATAAGGTCGCCGGCGACCGACTTTCTGTAGCTATGGCGACGTGGCGGCGACGTGCACTAGGTGATGAGGCTGCGGATGAGCTGGAGATGTTCAAGGGGGCAGCTGGCGAGTGCTGGGAGCTTGGGCGGCACCGACCGTGGCAGGGCGTGCTGCGGACGCCGGTGTGCCGCCAAAAGTGCTCTGGCGAAACCTTGTTGGCTGCCGAAGCGGCTTAGGCGCGTTCTGCGAGGAGGGTGGTGCGTGGCGTGGCGCCGCAGAGCGGGCCAAACCGGGGGCAGCGTGTCGGCTCGGGCGCGCGGCTGCAATTGGCGTGTTCTGGGCGCGCCCAGTGCACGCCCACCAGCTGCTCGGCGAAATGCCATGGCCTATTAGGTGGCTTGGTTGGAGCTGGGAATTAGCAGTTCTAGGCTAGGGCTTGCAAGGAGATTAGTGGACAAGCTTGATGGGTCAGAGGATCAGGTTCACATTGCTAACTAAATTCCATGCCAAATCTGACCATGCACACAGGGTGTTTGACAAAATGCCAGAGGCATCTAGGCAGGTCTTGGAGGGGCCAATTCTTCCAAATCAGTGTCTCTTTGGATGCACAAGAGGTTGGTGAGGTTAGTTGGTGGAAAGCACAAACTTGCTAGTGCAAGTTTTGCAGAACTCCCAATTTGGACAGGAGGTGAATGGCATTATTTTATGAACCAAAAATATGCCAATGGTTGCATGCTCCTGGACTTAGGAGTTTAACATGGAGGACTACAAGTAGGAGAAAGAATCAAGGGCTAAAGAGCAAGCAAAAATATGGTTTCTGTACAAACCATCATGTTGGACCAGAATGGAGATGAGGTTGATTTACTCAAAAATTTCAAAGAACAACCCTAGATTTTTGCATATAATGGAATTATATGCTCCTACTGACATCCCATAATTTTGGTGGAAACTAGGAAGAAATATATAATGGGGTTGTAGTGCAACATTGTCCACTGGACCAGAGAAGAAAAACAGGTGTAGCACTCAAAATATGCAATAAATGAAATATATTATTGCACAAAAGTGATCTAGAGACATCACATGACATCTTTAAATTTTGGTTGGATTTTTAGCTAAATCTATCAACTGGTTGTAGTACAAAAAGAGCTCCAAAACTTAAAACAAGTCATTTTAATGAATAAAGCTCAGGGTGAAATAATTAAATAAATAAATCTACTGATTGAGAGATGTTTTTAAATAGAGGGCATATAAGTCCAATATGTTTTGGAAGGATCCACTTGGGAAAAATTCCTTAATATTAAAAGAAAGGTTTTGAAATCAACAGAGATATTCTTGCAGGTAAAATTTTTAAACTCATGGCAAAATTTTAATAACTAAAACCTGGTTAAATTTTTGGGGTGTTACAATTACCGCTCGTCGGGAGCGGTACTACCGCGCTCACTACGGCACTAAAATTTTACTTCCGCTCCAACCACGGTACTACCGTGACCTCACACGGTACTACCGCGTTTTGGAGCGGTACTAATATTTTTAGTACCGCAGGCACTGGCAGTTCTACCGTGGCGCACATCTATCGCATGACAACTTTCTCGTATGCCTTCTATGTGTTTCTTGTGCTTTACCGTGGCCTTTGCATTGATCTTCTTCGCGTTCGTTGGTGTTTTGCGTGTGTGTCTCAGGTGGTGGCTCTCGCCGGTCCAATCCCAGTCGTGGCACTGGCTCCAAGCGACTGCGCAACCCAGGTGAAGCTCAAGAGGGCTCTTCTGCCCCCAAGCGCAATGTGAAGACTTCAGCCAGCAAGCACAAGGAACCCGCTAAGCGCATGGATGAGATATCACAGTCAGAGTACGTCCGTCTCAGGCAACTCCACCCGTATGTGCACCCTCGTTCTTCTGTCAGAGGTTGTGAGCTGTTTTGGAACAAGCAACAGACCAACATCTATCTAGATGTCATAAAAAACAAGCAGAATAGCTACGTGGATGTGAAATGGATTGAAATGCATCACATGAGGAAGGACCAGTTCCATGAGTTCTTTGGAGAGGCTCTGGACTTGGTGGAGCAGTTTGGCATTGAGCATGTGATATCCTTTCACCTTGACTATGACCCTGAGCTTATTTGTCAGTTCTTTGCCTCAGTTTACTTTCACTCTAATGAGGAGCGGAGGACGACCTGGATGACCAATGGCCGTCAGCTGACTGCTACCTGGAAGGAGTTCATGGATTTGCTCCAGGTTCCTGATGATGGGCTCAACACTCCAGTGGGTGTTCGCCCCCATGTCAATGCTGAGTCTGCCAACAAGGACAAGCTTACACCATTCATGGTTGAGAAGGCGCTCGCCAATGGCAAGAAGGCGTTGGTGCTCAACTCTTTTTTGGATATCATGTATCGCATCTTCCGCAACTCCTTGTTCCCTCGCATTGGTGACAAAGACAAGGTTCATGCCTATATGGTGGATATGATGCTCATTTGCGAGGAGGCTCGTTTGTCTCAGTCTCAGCCACTTGATATCTCCCACATCATGTGGTGTGAGCTTCGGTTTGCAGTGTTCAACCGCAAGGTGCCTATCTATGGGCCCTATATGTTTCTGCTGATCTCGAAGACTTGGGAGAAGATGTTCCCTGGTGAGGAGTTCCTTGCTCCAGACTGGATTCGCCATGATCCCATCTGTCTGCGTGTCAAACCCAACTGGGCCAACACCACTACTCGTGCCGATGCGTCTGATGCTACGGCTGCTGTTGATGAGGAGGATGCTGGCGCCGAGGATGTTGCTGAGGACCGTGCTGCTAGGTCATCCCAGAGTTCCTCTATGCCTTTGTGGGCCAAGAAGCTGAAGAACAAGATGAAGAATCTTTTCTGCATGCAAGCCAAGGGGCAGTACAGGACTCACGTGGCATCAAAGGAGAGTCGCCGCTGGGACAAGAAGATCTTGCGGCTGTATGGCGAGGAAGTGTCTGGTGGGTCTGAGGAGTGCATCACTCTAGAGGCTGAGTGGATGGAGAAGCAAGGCTTCAGGTGGACTCATTCTGAGGAGGACGTCGAGAAGACCATCCCTGCTGCTGAGAAGACCGACGGAGAGGGTTGGGACAAGTTCCCTGCTTGAGCCACCTCTTGTGTGTAGGTGTCCTCTCTGCCTTTTTGGCATCTCGATGCCAAAGGGGGAGAGAGTGTAGGGATTTGCGAGTCGTGTGTGTCGTCTTTCGTGTGTCGGTGTGTTTGCTGCTTTCTCGGTTGAACTATTTGCTGCTTTCTCGTTTGAACCTCGGCTGCTTTACTTCTTATGGTGTAAGACATATGCACTCTATCTATCCTAGCGAGCTGGTGTTATATTGTGCTATCTTTATGCTATGCTCTACTTTGATGTTAATTATCGTGCCTTGGTCTCTAAAATATAGGGGGAGTGTTGATCCTAGTTTGTGTGCTATGCAGTCCAAAGCATTCATCTAGATTGCACACATCTAGGGGGAGCCCGTCTATATTTTAGAGAGGTGGGGTTTGCCCTTGCTCAAAATTATCTTATCTATGTGCAAATCCCGTATTGTCATCAATCCACCAAAAAGGGGGAGATTGTAAGGGCATATTTTTCCCTTAGGTGTTTTGGTGATTGATGACAATGCTTTTGCGGACTAATCATGTGCCTTGAGTTTCTCAGATATTTCATCACTAGGCACGAGACGATTCGGTGCCCCTCGGAGTCTATTGAAGTCGGCGTTGTTCTACGTTTCTCTTTGGTGGATTTGAGTCGTAGGAGAGCCGTACTATTAAGAGGGGGTCCGCGTCGGAAAGGTTTGGGTGGAATCAACACGTACACTTGTCCTACCTTTCCTTGCACTTTGGAGCATCTCTTTGTTATCCTAGTTGTGCCTAAATCGACGGCTCTTTGCTGTGCTTGCGAGAGTATCATAAGCACCAGCGGTAGTACCGCTGTGGGTCATGGTAGTACCGCTCCTCTGGAGCCTTAGTACCATGGCTCCCAGGCCTAGTGCCGCTCCGGTACGGTAGTAGGGGCGGATGTAATTTTTTACATCCACGCCCTCACGGTAGTACTGCTCGTCCAGAGCGGTAGTACTGCTGGAGGCCACGGTAGTGCCGCTCCCCAGAAGTCATAGTACCATGGCCCTCCTACCTAGTACCGCGGTAGTAGGAGCGGATGTAATGTTTTACATCCGCGCCTCAACGGTAGTACTGCGCCTCGTGCGCGGTAGTACCACGTCGGATTTTCGCACTGCCTCATTTTCAGCGGAAGTAGGCACGGATGTAATTTATTTCATCCGCGCTCTTTGTAGGCAATGACTTTCCTGCCTTGCGGTAGTACCACAAGGGGGAGCGGTAGTACCGCATAAGCGTAATCTTGCACCCATGTCGAGCAAGTCCCGCCTCTCTTCTTTGTCATCGCGAAGTACCGTGGTCGACCACGGTAGTACCGCTGTGACCTTGCGGTAGTACCGCACCCCTGGAGCGGTAGTACCGCTTGTCGCGGGCTGAACATGTGGATAACGGTTGGATATTTCCCATGACTATATAAGGGGCATCTCCTACCTCTAGTTGACTACCTCTTCCACCTCTAAGCTCCATTGTTGCTCTAAGCTCCATTTCGCCTGATCTCTCTCCCTAGCCAATCAAACTTGTTGATTTGCTCGGGATAGGGTGACAAGGGCCCGATCTACACTTCCACCAAGAGATATTCGATTCCCCCCACTTATCCCTGGCGGATCTTGTTACTCTTGGGTGTTTGAGCACCCTAGATGGTTGAGGTCACCTCGAAGCCATACTCCATTGTGGTGAAGCTTCGTGGTATTGTTGGGAGCCTCCAATTGTTGTGGAGATTGCCCCAAACTTGTTTGTAAAGGTTCGGTCGCCGCCTTCAAGGGCACCAATAGTGGAATCACGGCGTCTCGCATTGTGTGAGGGCGTGAGGAGAATACGGTGGCCCTAGTGGCTTCTTGGGGAGCATTGTGCCTCCACACCACTCTAACGGAGACGTACTTCCCTTTAAAAGGAAGGAACTTCGGTAACACATCCTCGTCTCCACCGGCTCCACTCTTGGTTATTTCGTGCCTTTACTTTTGCAAGCCTACTTGTGTTGTATACCTTGCTTGCTTATGTGCTAGTTGTTATTGCATCATATAGGTTGCTCACTTAGTTGCACATCCAGACAACCTATTTTGTTGCAAAGTTTAATTTGGTAAAGAAAAGCTTAAAAAATGTTAGTTGCCTATTCACCCCCCCTCTAGTCAACCATATCGATCCTTTCAATCGTCCAATACCTTCGGAATTTTTTCCTCATATATTTGACCATTGTGCCCATCTCAGAATCCTCTTCATAATGTTGTTGCTCTAAGGTGCCTTTGGATTGAGATACAACAGTAATCCAAGCCACACTTTTTAGTTTTTATTAAGTTTGTGCCTACTGCCAAGCACTGTTTTGCTAACCATCTTATACGAGTCACGTCGGCTAAGTGGTCATCCTCTATGTGATTTGGAACACATGTAAAAAGAGGAACCGAAGGATGGATTGCGGCTAACCTACATCAAAGTGGCAAATACGGCCCTTGAGGATATGCGTCAACGCGAGCTTGCTTTCGGAGCGCAAGGCTAGGGCATTGGCGTGATTCCCGCATAATGCCCTTTTTCTTTAGCTTGTTCCCCTTAAAAACAGCTTGCCTCTTGTAAATGCATGTTTCTCCCTGCTATCTTAATGAAAAGGCAACACTTTTGCTGGTTTCTTGAAAAAATAAATCATCTTGTAGACTTGTAAAACTCATCACTGCATTCTCCATGTACTTTTCCACTGCTGTATATGCGCTTTTTTCTTATAATGGTGCATGGGCACATTTCTCGAAACCGCAACTCTCCGATTTGAACGAGTTAGTAAAGATGTATCATGTATGATCCTAGAAGATCCACTTCTACTCCCAAAGAGTCATGAAGCCGAATCTTTTTGACTTTGGTGTGCATGTTCTCTTCGCATCATCTCTTCCTGTGAGCAAAGAAGGCCACATGAACTTCTAGCTGAGATCCACACTGTGTTTCTTTTGCGCCCCCACCCCTATAACTAATATAGTAAAGTACACATGCATTGCATGTACAAATTTAAATAACCAAAGTATAATGAATGAATAGTGACATATCACATTATAACAGGTGACACATGTATGCTTGGAGTCATATCTGCATGTCTAGTTGTAGATTTAATTTTCATAGTTCATCCCCTTGAAAATCCAAATATAGCTACAAAATACTTGAAGACTAGATGATATAATACTACACGAAACACATGAGAAATATGTCCACCATAATTATTTTTGAGTAATGCTACACGCACAGATTGGTTGTTACGGATTCAACGAATTGTAATTAGGTGCTCGTTTTTGATTGGAGATTAGGAGGGAGGCGGGGCTTACCCCCATGAAAATAAAGGGGGGGGTGATGTCTTCCACGCAACCTTCTTCTTGTAGACGTTGTTGGGCCTCCAAGTGCACAGGTTTGTAGGACAGTAGCAAAATTTCCCTCAAGTGGATGAACTAAGGTTTATCAATCCGTGGGAGGCGTAGATGAAGATGGTCTCTCTCAAGCAACCCTGCAACCAAATAACAAAGAGTCTCTTGTGTCCCCAACACACCCAATACAATGGTAAATTGTATGGGTGCACTAGTTCGGCAAAGAGATGGTGATACAAGTGCAATATGGATGGTAGATATGGGTATTTGTAATATGAAAATATAAAAACAGCAAGGTAACTAATGATAAAAGTGAGCGTAAACGGTATTGCAATGCTAGGAAACAAGGCCTAGGGTTCATACTTTCACTAGTGCAAGTTCTTTCAACAACAATAACATAATTAGATCATATAACAATCCCTCAACATGCAACAAAGAGTCACTCCAAAGTCACTAATAGCAGAGAACAAATGAAGAGATTATTGTAGGGTACAAAACCACCTCAAAATTATTCTTTCTGACCGATCTATTCAAGAGTCCGTAGTAAAATAACACAAAGCTATACTTTCCGTTCGATCTATCCTAGAGTTCGTACTAGAATAACACCTTAAGACACAAATCAACCAAAACCCTAATGTCACCTAGATACTCCAATGTCACCTCAAGTATCCGTGGGCATGATTATATGATATGCATCACACAATCTCAGATTCATCTATTCAACCAACACAAAGTACTTCAAAGAGTGCCCCAAGTTCCTACCGGAGAGTCAAGACGAAAATGTGTGCCAACCCCAATGCATAAGTTCATTGAACCTGCAAGTTGATCACCAAAACATACATCAAGTAGATCACGTGAATATCCCATTGTCACCACAGATAAGCACGACAAGACATACATCAGGTGTTCTCAAATCCTTAAAGACTCAATCCAACAAGACAACTTCAAGGGGAAAACTCAATTCATCACAAGAGAGTAGAGGGGGAGAAACATCATAAGATCCAACTATAATAGCAAAGCTCGCGATACATCAAGATCATATCACCTCAAGAACACGAGAGAGAGAGAGAGAGAGAGATCAAACACATAGCTCTTGGTACATACCCTCAGCCCGGGGTGAACTACTCCCTCCTCGTCATGGAGAGCGCCGGATGATGAAGATGGCCACGGTGAGGATCCCCCTCTGGGTGGTGCCGAACAGGTCCCGAGAGGTTTTGGTGGCTCTGAGAGGCTTGCGGCGGCGGAACTCCCGATCTATTGTGCTCCTCGATGTTTTTAGGGTATATGGATATATATATAGGCGAAAGAAGTCGGTTAGGGGAGCCACGAGGGGCCCACGAGGGTGGGGGGCGCGCCCAGGGGGTAGGGCGCGCCTCCCTGCCTCGTGGCCACCTCGAAGCTTCCCTGAGTCTACTCCAAGTCTCTTGGATTGCTTCCGTTCCAAAAATAACTCACCCAAAGGTTTCATTCCGCTTGGACTCCGTTTGATATTCCTTTTCCTCGAAACACTGAAATAGGCAAGAAAACAACAATTTGGGCTGGGCCTCCGGTTAATAGGTTAGTCCCGAAAATAATATAAAAGTGTATAATAAAGCCCATAAACATCCAAAACAGATAATATAATAGCATGAATATTCTTCATAAATTATAGATATGTTGGAGACGTATCAGCATCCCCAAGCTTAATTCCTGCTCGTCCTCGTGTACGTAAATGATAAAAGAAATAATTTATGAAGTGTGAATGCTAGCAGGTGCACAAGTTTGATCAACGATAATTTCAATCACCTTTTCTAGCATCATTATATTTCATAACAGTAGCTCATCTCATAAAACTTCTCACGATCAAGTAACAAGCTATTAACATGTTAAAGTATAGACCATAAACTTTCTTGAAAACTAGCAAACTATGTTCTCAGTCATCAAACAATTGCAATTCATCTTATTTTCAGGAAGGGTCTATGAAAGAGCTTTGATTTAGCAAATCCCACATACTCAACTATCATATAGTCTTCCATGATTGCTACCACTCAAAGCATATTTTTAGAATAAATAACATTGATCGAACACAGAGAAAGATAGGGGCTTAATGTTTCGCCTCCCAACTTACTTATCATATAGATAATTGTCAACAATAATAATTCATGGTCAAATATATTTGAATGGCCATATATGCTTACATCTTTCTCCATCACATGATGCTTGCCAACTAAAGAGTAGGTTGGAATGAGAAGGAATACTACTGACTCTTGCATAGAAGTAAAAGATAGGCCCTTCGCAGAGGGAAGCAGGGATTTGCAGAGGTGCCAGAGCTCGAAGCTTTTAAACAAAGATGCAAATAATTTTGAGAGGTATGCTTTCATTGTCAACATAACAACCAAGAGTTCCCAATATCTTCCATACTAGATACATTATAGGTGGTTCCCAAACAGAAAGGTAAAATTTTTACTCCCCTCCACCAACAATCACACTCCACGGCTTGTCCGAAACAATGGGTGCCGTCCAACTATCAACAATCCTGGGGGAGTTTTGTTTAAATTATCTGCGATTTGTGTTTGATCTTTTGATCATGGGACTGGGCATCCCGGTTACCAGCCATTTTTCTCGTGAATGATGAGCGGAGTCCACTCGTCTTGAGAATAACCCACCTAGTATGGAAGATACTAACAGCCCCTAGTCGCCACATGAGCGATTCGGGCATACAAAACATATTATTATTTGAAGGTTTAGAGTTTGGCACATGCAAATTTACTTGGAACGGCAGGTAAATACCGCATATAGGTAGATATGGTGGACACTCATGGAAGAAACTTGGTTCAAGGAATTTGGATGCACAAACAGTACCCCCACTTAGTACAGATATTTTGGTTAGCAAAGGATTCTAAATAGCAAGCACCACATGTTGGAGGATCTATAACAATATAATTTCTATACAAATATACCCAAGCATAACTCATTATGTTGTCTTCCTTGTCCAATTTCAACTAATTTTCTCAGGTTTGAAAATAATTAATGGGGCTCACAATCATAGAAGATGTCTAAGATAGTATATTTATATGTGAAATCTCTCTTCCTTTAAAATTCTTTCATGAATTGTTCAAGTGACCAATACAATGTTTGCTAACCTTCAATAAATTTACCACCTCTACTTCTTAGATGTGAAGTCATTACTCCCCATGGGATAAGCATTTGAAACGTATATAATTTCAGATTTATGATATTCAAATCATTCAACCATTTACTCATAGAATATAAGTGAAGCACACGAGTAAATGACAAACTACTCCAAAAAGATATAAGTGAAGATCAATGAGTAGTTAAATAATTATGTAGATATGTGAAGACTCTCTAACATTTATAATTTCAGATCTTGGTATTTTATTCAAACAGCAAGCAAAACAAAATAAAACAAAATGACGCTCCAAGCAAAACACATATCATGTGGTGAATAAAAATATAGCACCAAGTAAAGTTACCGATGAACGAAGACGAAAGAGGGGATGCCTTCCGGCGCATCCCCAAGCTTGTCCTTGAATATTACCTCGGGGTGCCTTGGGCATCCCCAATATTAGGCTCTTGTCACTCCTTATTCCATAGTCCATCGAATCTTTACCCAAAACTTGGAAAGTTCACAACACAAAACTCAACAGAAAACTCGTAAGCTCCGTTAGTATAAGAAAATAAATCACCACTTGTGGTACTGTTGTAAACTCATTCTAAATTCATATTGGTGTAATATCTAATGTATTCCAACTTCTCTATGGTTCATACCCTCCGGTACTACTCATAGATTCATCAAAATAAGCAAAGAACACATAGGAAACAGAATCTGTCAAAAACAGAACAGTCTGTAGTAATCTGTAACTCTTGAATACTTGTGTAAATCCAAATATTCTACCAAATTAAGAAAACCTGATAAATTTGTGTACCAATCCAGAGCAAAAAGAATCAGTCACGTTTCTGTGAATTATCAAACCTAATTTAAAGGGTGCAAAAGTTTCTGATTTTCAGCAGGATCAACACAACTATCACCGTAAGCTATCCTAAAGATCTTACTTGGCACTTTATTGAAACAAAAGCTATAAAACATGATTAATACAGTAGCATAATCATTTTAACACACAAAAACAGTAGGGGTAAATATTGGGTTGTCTCCCAACAAGTGCTTTTCTTTAATGCCTTTCTAGCTAGGCATGATGATGACAATGATGCTCACATAAAAGATAAGAACTGAAACATAACGGGAGCATCATGAAGCATATGACTAACACATTTAAGCCTAACCCACTTCCTATGCATAGGGATTTTGTGAACAAACAACTTATGGGAACAATAATCAACTAGCATAGGAAGGCAAAACAAGCATACCTTCAAGATTTTAAGCACATAGAGAGGAAACTTGATATTATTGCAATTCCTACAAGCATATGTTCCTCCCTCATAATAATTTTCAGTAGCATCATAAACGAATTCAATAATATAACCATCACATAAAGCATTCTTTTCATGATCTACAAGCATATAAATTTTATTACTCTCCACATAAGCAAAATTCTACTTATTCGGAATAGTGGGAGTATCATAAGAGACTCGAATACTATAAATTGTTTCCACATTAAAAGAGTAATGTTCAGAAAAAAGGTAATCATGATCATGACAAGTTTTATAAATATAATCATCACTACATTTTATAGCATAAGTTTCATCACAATAATCATCATAAGTAGCAACTTTGTTCTCATCATAATCAATTGAAACCTCTTCCAAAATAGTGGATTCATCACTAAATAAAGTCATGACCTCTCCAAATCCACTTTCATAAATATTATAAGATTCAACACCCTCCAAAATAGTGGGATCATTACTTCCTAAAGTTGTCACTCTTCCAAACCCACTTTCATCAATATAACCATCATAAATAGGAGGCATGCTATCATCATAATAAATTTGCTCATCAAAATTTGGGAGGCTAAAAATATCATCTTCATTAAACGTAGCATCCCCAAGCTTAGGACAAACATTAATTTCAGCAAATATATTCTCAAACAGGTCATTATCATCAAACAAAGCATCCCCAAGCTTGGGCCTTTTCATATCATAAGCATAATCACTCTCATCATTAATAGTATGGATAGCACCAATAGTATAGAAATTATCATCATCACAATGAGTAATAGGAGCAACATCATTTGGGAGGGATACATTTTTACCTTTGCTTCTCCGTCTTTTCTTTTTCTTCTTCACATCGTGTGTGGGGTTAACCCTCTTTTTAGAGCTCCTTGTTAATGAGATTGGTTGAATAGAGAGCTCCTCCTCGTTACCTGATTCATCATAACAAATAATAGGAGGATATTGGGAAGTCTCTTCCCTTTCATTAGTATTCTCTTCATCTTCTATTTGCTTTCTTTTCTTTATGTAATTGTCAATATAATGATTTTCAATGCAATTCACCGCACAATACATATAATTTCCTCTAGATCAATATCAAGGAATTTCTCAAGGTTATATTCTGGAATATGCTTAGTTATACATTTCATTTCTTCATAACCCAAAAGCAAACTAAGTTCATTATGATGTGCAAGGGAAATCAAGTCATCACAATTTTTGGACACGATTCGATCATGAAACAATTTGCATCGGAGATTTAAAGGACCATGTTCATTGCAAAGTTCACAAGTATGGCAAAGAAATTTTAAATTTTCAGCACAAACATCTAGCCTTTCTTGCAACCATTTGGTTTCTAAATACTTATGCCTCTTGCAAAATCTATCTTCCCTATTTGGTGTGTACTTGCAAACTCTATGCACTCCACAGAAGTTGACATGCTTATAAGAGACATTTTCATCATGACTAGTGCAATCATCATTAGTACTATGGATATTCAAATAGTTCATACTAACAACATTGCAATCATGCTCATCATTCAAAGATTTAGTGCCAAACATTTTAGAGACTTCTTCTTCTAGCACTTGAGCACAATTTTCCTTTCCATCATTCTCGCGAAAGATATTAAAGAGATGAAGCGTATGAGGCAAACTCAATTCCAATTTTTTGTTTTCTTTTATAGACTAAACTAGTGATAAAACAAGAAACAAAAAGATTCGATTGCAAGATCTAAAGATATACCTTCAAGCACTCACCTCCCCGGCAACGGCGCCGGAAAAGAGCTTGATGTCTACCATGCAACCTTCTTCTTGTAGACGTTGTTGGACCTCCAAGTGCAGAGGTTTGTAGGACAGTAGCAAATTTCCCTCAAGTGGATGACCTAAGGTTTATCAATCCGTGGGAGGCGTAGGATGAAGATGGTCTCTCTCAAGCAACCCTGCAACCAAATAACAAAGAGTCTCTTGTGTCCCCAACACACCCAATACAATGGTAAATTGCATAGGTGCCCTAGTTCGGCCAAGAGATGGTGATACAAGTGCAATATGGATGGTAGATATGGATATTTATAATCTGAAAATATAAAAACAGCAAGGTAACTAACAATAAAAGTGAGCGTAAACGGTATTGCAATGCTAGGAAACAAGGCCTAGGGTCCATACTTTCACTAGTGCAAGTTCTCTCAACAATAATAACATAATTAGATCATATAACAATCCCTCAACATGCAACACAGAATCACTCCAAAGTCACTAATAGCGGAGAACAAACGAAGAGATTATTGTAGGGTACAAAATCACCTCAAAGTTATTCTTTATGATTGATCTATTCAAGGGTCCGTAGTTAAATAACATGAAGCTATTCTTTCTGTTCGATCTATCCTAGAGTTCGTACTAGAATAACACCTTAAGACACAAATCAACCAAATCCCTAATGTCACCTAGATACTCCAATGTCACCTCAAGTATCCATGGGCATGATTATACGATATGCATCACACAATCTCAGATTCATCTATTCAACCAACACAAAGTACTTCAAAGAGTGCCCCAAAGTTTCTACCGGAGAGTCAAGACGAAAACGTGTGCCAGCCCCTACGCATAAGTTCATTGAACCCGCAAGTTGATCACCAAAACATACATCATGTAGATCACGTGAATACCCCATTGTCACCACAGATAAGCA
Source organism: Aegilops speltoides (assembly GCA_021437245.1). Classification (NCBI taxonomy): domain Eukaryota; kingdom Viridiplantae; phylum Streptophyta; class Magnoliopsida; order Poales; family Poaceae; genus Aegilops; species Aegilops speltoides. Next base: position 465,467,836 of record CM038143.1, read on the forward strand.
CGGCAAGATATACATCAAGTGTTCTCAAATCCTTAAAGACTCAATCCGACAAGACAACTTCAAGGGGAAAACTCAATTCATCAGAAGAGAGTAGAGGGGGAGAAACATCATAAGATCCAACTATACTAGCAAAGCTTGCGATACATCAAGATCGTATCACCTCAAGAACACGAGAGAGAGAGAGAGAGAGAGAGAGATCAAACACATAGCTACTCGTACATACCCTCAGCCCCGAGGGTGAACGACTCCCTCCTCGTCATGGAGAGCGCCGGGATGATGAAGATGGCCACCGGTGAGGGATCCCCCCTCCGGCAGGGTGCCGGAACAGGGTCCCTAGAGGTTTTTAGTGGCTACAGAGGCTTGCGGCGGCGGAACTCCCGATCTATTGTGCTCCTCAATGTTTTTAGGGCATATGGATATATAGGCAAAAGAAGTCGGTCAGGGGAGCCACGAGGGCCCCACGAGGGTGGGGGGGGGGGCGCCCAGGGGGTAGGGCGTGGCTCCCTGCCTCGTGGCCACCTCGAAGCTTCCCTGACGTCTACTCCAACTCTTCTGGATTGCTTCCGTTCCAAAAATAACTCTCCCGAAGGTTTCATTCCATTTGGACTCCGTTTGATATTCTTTTTCTTCGAAACACTGAAATAGGCAAGAAAATAGCAATTTGGGCTGGGCCTCTGGTTAATAGGTTAGTCCCAAAAATAATGTAAAACTGTATAATAAAGCCCATAAACATCCAAAATAGATAATATAATAGCATGAATACTTTATAAATTATAGATATGTTGGAGACGTATCAGGGGGTGTTAATTAGCGTTGAGATGCCCATATTCCTCTGTACGTCTATGACCATTGATTATCTTTACGTATTCCATATTGCAATTTTGAGTAGCTAGTATTGCATATTCAGAGACAAATGGAAATTTTTGAATGATATGTCGTAGCCTTGAACAAAAAAAACATAAATTAAAAGTCAGGAGCAATTCTTTAAGGGTAAAACAAACTTGGGGGAATATATGGCCAAGTGTAGAACAAATGAGAAATGCATTTGATTTGAGGTTTTTGCATATTGTGCATTGTAATTCATAATCTGAAGAACGGAGTGGTAATTCAAAGAAAAAGTTTGAATAATGGAAGTATGGCATATTCTAGAAGAAAGGATGTTTGTGTGTCGACGGTTGTGCATATTTTATTCGTTGTAAATTATAAAGTCTAAAAGAATGGTAATACGTTCAGAGGAATTGTTTTGTAAAATTTAACTGGAATATTCTAGAACAAAGAGGAAGTTGTTTTGAGCTTTGTGCATTGTGATTAAGCTCAAACATGGAATCTTCTACATACTACACATGGCAAAACACGACCGAGTGAAGACGATATCCGACAACCAACATTGCTCAGATTTGTTACCTTTATACCGTCAAATTTACTTCATCCAACAATCAATATTCAAAGTATAGATATAGATGTTCTAGGCTCCGACCCAATGAACTATTTGAATGCTAGACAAATTCTCAAAATTAATGAGTTAGTTTGAATTGGACGTAGTCCATTTCTCTAGATTGGATGAACCAGGTGTCGTTTCCTTGAGTATGGGGTGGGGTGGGGTGGGGTTGAGCAGAGATGCGAGGACCTTGAGTCGTGACCTTTGCCATGCTATTGCCTTGTTGGCTGGTGCTACAAAAAGTCTGAAATCCCGAGAAAGTTGTGGTGGAGCTCAGACTTCGGCCCTGTTTGGATACTCTAACTTAGTTAGAGGTTAGAGTTAGTTTCTAACTTGTGACTAACCCTGAACTAACTCTAGCTTTGGTGTTTGGATGAGAGGGTTAGATTGACAATAAATACACTTTCTCAATCATATGGCCCTCTTTTCATTCAGATTCGTTGTGGTCGTCTCTTGTGTGGCCTCCTCCCGCTCAGAAATGACATAAACAAATTATCTTTACAAATCAAGTATCAAATGATAAATTTTATTTTGTCCATACAAAACATTATGGCCAGTTTGCAACGATGTATCTCAAATTAGGGTATATGATCCTTCCACTCAAAAAAAATCATCGTAGCACGGCACAAAGTTAGTATATTACCAGTTACTGACGTAGACTACGGACGGATTCAATCCAAAAATTATGTAAATAGCCTGTACTGAATAATTCACAATGCATGAGAGATGACTATCTGGTGCAAAAATCATGTGAATAGCATGTACTAAATAATTCACATTGCAGGGGATTCGCCCATCCATCTCCTGCTCCAGCACATGGTGGGCGATAGTGAGGGAGCCTGGAGCCCCTGCCATGCCCAGGGAGGAGCTCGTCGTCGTCGCTCTGGAGGAAAGCTCCGTAGAGCCCAAGCCCTAGGAACCCTTCCGACGCCGAAGCTTGCGAGTTGGGGTCGAGACCGGTGTGGGTAGCTGGACCGCTTGTAGCGGGCTGCGAACCCCACCCTTTGAAGCTGGCGCCATCCATGGCAGGTGGGCCGACCGGTGCGGCGGCCGCCGGAGTGCGCGCCGGTGTCAGAACGGGAACGAGAGGGGCGGAGGGGCAGAGGCAGTGGGTGAAGGGAGGGGACCGTAGTGGGATGCGAACGAACGGACGAGGGAGGCGGGATACGATGCAGGATGGATGCGATGCGGGATAGATATTTTTTAATGGGACCCACCACATCTAACCCCAATTAGCACCTCCCCACTAGGTTGGCTTTTTTTGCTGGGTTAGATGCAAATAACTCTACTCTAACCCACATGTTTGGATATTTTAGGGTTATTGCTGCCTTAACTAACCCATACTAGCTCTAACCCCCTGATCCAAACAGAGCCTTCATGGCACGCCTTATCTAGCCACCCATTTTCTGCATCACGATACACGTAGGCATTTTTTGTCCTTCTTTTACCCGGGTCGGCGGGCACGCCCAGGGTGAGGAACCCGAAGGAGAGTGGGGTCGGCGGGAGACACTAGGAGAACTGGCTCCCATATGTCGCCGCCTTCTGCGACACGAATTACTGCACACTGCCGCCGAGCTTGACAAGGCCGTTGAGCCTGGGTTGAAGGCATCTCTGTGGCTGTAGCTGAATTGGAAGCCTTTGATGGCTTTCGAGCTGGTCAGCGCGAGGGTGTCAGAGGCATACCTCCCTAGGGTGTAGGAGCTTTCCAGGTAGCTAATCGCGTACTGGCACTGGTCATGAGAACAACCTTTCCACTACCAGCCAAGCCGTGGGACACCACAGAGGTATAAAAGAAGGGCACGAGGAGCTTGATGCCGTAGAGTCGAACAGTGTGCGAACACGGGTGTTGCAGCGCACCAGGAGACGTGGTTTTCGGTGTTGATGCCAATGGTCTGGCCGAATGCCGGCGACCCAATCCCAATTTTGACCACGTACTCTATCGAGCCCAGCGCGTCTCCCGTGAGGGGCAGCATGCTCACATCAGACTGGTGCAACCCGTACCCACCGACGGTCTGTTGGACGTAGCTTGCTTGGGCGATGGCATGGTGCAGACGCTCCAAGAAGCTGCGCTCCTTGGAGGGCACTGGCGTGCAGGGTCCGTGTTGGTGGCCCGACGACACTATGCTCTAGCCGGTGAGAATGATTTTAGTAGAGTAACATATAATGTACTTACCTTGGGCCCCAAAAATCTCATATCTTTTTGGCATGACCAATGGCTTGAGGATGGCAGACTCTGCTTGCTGTTACCAGTCCTATACTCCTTTGCCAGGAACCGTTTTTTGCTCGGTTCAGTCGCGGTTCTCCGATGGATCCTGGTCAGTGCAGCTACACCCAAAACTCTCCCGCTCTGCTGAACATGAGCTACTCTTGCTGCACTAGTTAATTGTAGCTACAGCAGCGTCAGGATGTGCATACTCCTTTTGTGTTTACCAAGCAAATCAACGCGGGTTATTTTTACAGGCTGCTGACTTTTCGGGGAGTCAGCTGTGCTTTTCATCATTGGGTGTGGGACGCGTTGATCCCTCTGAAGCACAAAACTTTTCTATGGCTAGCTTTTTGGGATCGCCTCAACACCAGAAATAATATGGCCAAGAAACGTTGGGTGGCCATCACTCCAAGTGCAGATTGTGATCTTTGTCCCGCTCTAGAATCAATCCATCACATAGTGCTGCATTGTCGGGCGGCGGCTGCCCTCTGGCATCAGTTGCTCCTGGCCCCTTTGGCATGCAGATTGACTGACATCATATCTTTTGTTCAACAAGCTGCCTCTCTTCTAGAGATCAACCGCAAATGGAATGTAGCTTTTGCCGCATGTGCCATCACCCTCTGGCATGCACGAAATGATCGCATCTTCAATTCATGCTCATGGACAGACTCCTACATAAGGTTCTATGCCGCGGATCTGCTATGCCTTTGGTGCTGCAGAGCCACAAAGCAACAGGACAAGGATGATCTCATGTTTTGGGGCAATTTGCTAGCTGCATAGTTTTTCTCTCCTGATGTACTCTCTATCTACTCACTCCGTTTCATCTTTTTTTTGTGGCGTTGCACCACGGTGCACCCCACAAGTTTCATGTAACTGTTTCTCAGGCTGCAGCCTGTTTTAAAATATAAGGATGGCCCCGCGCCTCCTTTTATCTTAAAAAACATATAATGTACTCAACTATAAATAACTATTGAATAAATACAATGTGGTAAAGTGCGCCGGGGGGGGGGGCATATGCCCTCTGTCCATGTTGATTTTATATTCCACAAAACTTTTTTAATAATTTATTTAAGCATATAGATATATTGGATCCTTATTTAATATGGGCCCCAGGCTGCCAGATCTTTTGGCCTAAAGAAAACGGTAAAAGAGCCCCCTTCGTGTTTCATTACTCAAAACCAAAGTTTGAGAGAGAAAGAAGAGAGTGGACGGAACTCGGCCAAGGTAAAGGATAATCATTACAAAAGTGCATTTTGCCATTTCAGTCCAAAGTCTAGACGACGGGGACATCTGCTCTTTTCTAGGACCCGGCAAATTCCGAATGTTCCAATTTTAAGCATGACAACCCGATAGTTTTTATGGCAACTTTAGTTGACATGAGGTGGTAAGTTTAGTTGGTGAACATGGTATTTTTTCCCCCAGTTTGTTCTTTGTCAGAAAATGCCATGTTTGCCAACTAAACTTGCCACCTCGCATTAACTAAAGTTGCCATGAAATACGTTCGGGTTGCCATGCTTAAAATCCAAACGTTCGTGATATCATTTTTGCTTTTTTATGGGTCAGTCTAGAGCGAGGAAGAAGTTGCTTAGACGCACATGTTTACCACGCCCAAGTCGATTAGTATCACGACACCAAGTTCTTTTGCTAGGACAAACGAAAGTTGATCTTTTTGTATGCAGGTATTAATTAATAAGAGAACTAAAGCAACTATTCCACTAGGCTGAGCATGATTGCATGGCACGTTGCTGCAAACATTTAGTTTTTTCTAGACCGTGGTGGAAAGTACACCATGGTATGAACTGGGAAGATTGATTGTTTGTTATGTATAGACTGATTTATCTAGAAGTCCCTCTTCTTTCTAGTTGGAACCTTTGTTCCTTTTTTTGCGGGCGTGGAACCTTTGGTCCTTGCATGCCACATTTGTTGACGTATATTCTTGAGTTTGAGCAAGTGGATTCTACCATGTTTCTTCTTTTTACTCCTATACGGCTCCATGTTTGAGGTGTTTGCAAGATGATTTGGCAGACAGATAAAAGATAAAGATTTTTTCCTTTTCAACTGATCTGGATGTCCCTGAACTACAGGTTGCTGCCCTTGATCTGAGCCATAAGCAAAACATTGGTAGAATGATAAAGGCACATTTTCCACAGTCCCAGGTACTCTTGCTCCTCTAGATGGTCCAATTCCATAACAAGTCATGTTCAGTTACCTTGTGTATGTGTTTTTTTTTTGGAAAAGGGGCCGTGCCCCAGCCTCTGCATCAGAACGATGCATACGGCTCATATTATTAATAATAAAAAACCAGTGTCAAAAGTACCGAAAGGTCATAGTACAAACTATAACAAAATCTGCAAATAAGAAAAGCTGAAAGCCACAACCGGCTGGCAAAACTATAGGATCACTCTATCCTATTACATGACCGCCATCAAACCGGTTGAAAATATCGAGCTACCATCTCCCAGCGGTAGACGCGATAACCAAACGCTCCCGGCCTCCGTCGGAGTGAGTAGCGACCACATACGGATGAACGCTGTGGCTCTGAAGACAACCTGCAAAAAGTGAAAGTTTGTTGATCGGTTAAAGACTAAGTCATTTCTGCAATTCCATATTGCCCACAAGAGAGCACAAGCGCCAACACGAATGTGTCTTGCAATGTCATAATCCATCCCATCTAGCCATGTTCCAAATAACATACTAATAGAGGTGGGCTGACTGATATTAAAAGCAATATGAACCGACCGCCACAGAATCTTAGCCAACGGACAATCGAGAAATAGGTGTTTGATGCTTTCAGAATGATCACAGAAGCTACACCGAGACGGACCTACCCAATTACGTTTTGCAAGATTATCCTTAGTCAAAATTACCTGTTTATGCACAAACCACATAAACATTTTGATACGTAAGGGTACCTTAACTTTCCAAACGTGTAAGGAGGTAGGGATGACCGAAGAGTTAATGACATCCTGATACATTGATTTGACTGGGAACACACCATTCTTAGTAAGTTTCCAATGCAGCTGATCAGGGTGAGCGGACAACCTGACATCCATCAAACGTCGAACCAGATGGAGCCAGGCCTCCCAACGATAACCAACAAGCGTCCGCCTAAAGCTGATATTGAGGGAACGGATCAGAAACAAGAGCAACATAGGCATCTCTACGTTGGACTATGTTATACAAAGAAGGATATTGAAGTGCTAGTGGGGTCTCCCCAAGCCACGTATCCTCCCAAAACCTCGTCGTGGTACCATTCCCAACAATAAATTTAGTCTTGTTGAAAAATATTTGTTTGACTCTCATTAGCCCCTTCCAAAAGGGCGAATCTGAAGGTCTCACAGACACTTGGGCCAAGGTTTTAGCAAAGAGATACTTATTGCGTAAAAGCTGTGCCCAAGTGGCCTCCGCCTCAGATGACAACTTAAAAAGCCACTTGCTAAGGAGACATATATTTTTGATTTCCAAATTTTCAATACCTAAGCCACCTTGGTCTTTAGGTCTGCAAATAATATCCCACTTCGCAAGTCTATACTTCCGTTTAAGCTCGTCAATTTGCCAAAAGAATCGAGATCGGTAGAAATCTAACCTTTTCCTAACTCCGACCGGAACCAAGAAAAAGGATAACAGAAACATAGGCATACTAGTAAGGACCGAATTAATCAGAATTAATCGCCCTCCATATGACATGAGCTTTCCTTTCCAACAGCTCAGTTTCTTTTCAAACCGATCCTCCAAACATTTCCACTCGGCATTGGTTAGCTTACGATGATGAATGGGTATACCTAAGTACGAAAATGGTAAGGAACCCAATTCACATCCGAACAATTGTTGATCGATTCCGGTCATCATTAGCTCTTCCAAAGCAAAACAATTCGCTCTTGTGGAAGTTGATTTTAGCCGGACAATTGTTCAAATAAGCAAAGCAGCAGCTTCATGTTCCTAGCTTTAGCCATGCCATGCTCCATAAATATGATAGTATCATCAGCATATTGGAGAATAGATAACCCGCCGTCTACTAGATGTGGAACCAGGCCACCTACATCACTGCATCCTTTGCCCGACCTATTAAAATAGTCAGCATGTCGGCCACTATGTTAAATAGAATCGGTGACATAGGGTCTCCTTGCCGTAGCCCTTGTGAGTTTGAAAATAATGACCGGCGTCATCATTCACCTTAATCCCCACACTCCTTTTTGCGTTAAAGAGTCAATTTGGTTTCTCCATGCGGATCAAAACCTTTCATACGTAACGCTTGTTGAAGGAAAGGCCATTTGACTTTATCATATGCTTTTTCAAAATCCACTTTAAAAACTCATAATCCAGTTTTTGGAGTGGATTTAGTGGAGCGTTCATGCAAGACAACAACCCTTCCGGATGTTTCTATCGGCATGAAAGCTGTGCGAGACGGCTGAACTACTGAGTGTGCTATTTGTGTAAGCCTATTTGTGCCCACCATAGTGAAGATCTTGAAACTCACATTTAGCAAACAGATGGGTCGAAACTGCTCGATCCGAACAGCGTCCGTCTTCTTAGGCAGAAGAGTAATCGTCCCAAAATTCAGCTTGAACAATTGTAGCTGACCCTCAAAAAACTCGTGAAACATGGGCATCAAGTCACCCTTGATAAGAAGCCAACACTTCTTGTAGAACTCCGCCGGAAACCCGTCCGGACCTGGAGCCTTGTTGTTCTCCATTTGAGTAATAGCCTCAAACACCTCTTTCTCCGAAAAAGGGGCAGTCAAGAGCTCATTTTCGGCAGTCTCAAGTTGAGGCACATCCTCAACCCTAGACTCATCCAACGACACAAAAGTCTCTACCGGGTTACCAAACAACTGTTTGTAATAATTGGTAATGTATTCTTTGAGATTATCCTGACCAACTATCATTCCTTCATCTTGTTCTAATTGGAAAATTCTCTTCTTACGATGCTTCCCATTCGCAATCATGTGAAAGAATTGAGTGTTATCCTCGCCTTCTACGATTTTGCGAACCTTGGCTGCAATGCCCACTTCAATTCCTCCTCACGGAGAAGCTTTTTAAGCTTCATCTCGCATCTATCTTTGTTGCCAACTCGGTGGAATCTAAGATAGATGTTTCGCTTAGCTTCTAAATTTTGAATGATAAGAAGGAGTCGTCCTTCTCCACCTTATAAATCCCATGCGTGTGCTTAGCCCAACCACGAAGGAAGCGCGGAGATGGCGAATCTTGGATTGCCATTTGTCGATAGGTGTCCTACCTCCGAGTCCATAGCCCACTCTGTAGCTAACAACTGAGAAGCCTTCTCGTTCGAACCAAGCCAGTTCGAGCGAGAAGAAATTCTTGTTGCCCACAAAATTTTGAACTCCGGAATCAACTAACAGCGGTGTATGATCCGAGACACCTCGAGTCAAAGCCTGCACCGTTACCGTGGAAACTTCATTCCCACTCAACACTAGCTAGCACTCGGTCAAGTTTCTCAAAAGTCGGGACCGTATGAATTAGCCCAAGTGAATTTCCTACCGAGAGTTCGATCTCTCGAGATCCAAACTCTCAATGATAGTATTGAACATAAAGGGCCAGTGACCGTCAAAATTAGCATTATTCTTGTCCTCTTTTCATCGGATTATGTTGAAATCCCTCCCACTAAGAGAGGTAACTGTTCATTAGCACAGATCGCACGGATCTGCCAAGAAATCTGGTTTGAGTTACGTTGAGTAGCCCGTAGACTGCCACCAAAGCCCAATCAAACCCATCTGCCTTAGTTCTAACCCGAAACTTGACAGCAAACTCGCCCATAACTACGCTCCTTACCTCCAACGTTTCACACTTAACCCCAAGTAAAACCCCGCCGGATCTTCCTCGAGGTGGGAGGCAGTGCCAATCAAAATCTACCCCCCCAGACAAAGTGGCGAGAAATTGATTAGTGAAATTACTTCTTCCAGTCTCGGACAAAGCAATAAAATCCAAATGATGTTCCAGAGAAGCATCCGCTAAAAACCTCCTTTTAGCCAAGTCTCTAAGACCTCTGCTATTCCAGAAAATGCCTCTCATAAGTCATCATGAAATTTTTTGGCAGTACGAATCCTAGCACTCCTACGCACTCCTCCGCTTGTGTATGTGTGTATTGGGAACTTTGTTTCATCCTTTCAGTTGACAATTTAAAGTTGGTCTTTGCAGCTCATAGTTGTGTTGCTTAAAGAAGGTATATGTTCAACAACACCAATGTGATATTCCGAACGAAATTTGTGGATGGGGTGTCCACCGTGACACGAACAGTCCCTTCAAAACGGAAATGATAAAAATGCATTATCCAAGGGTATGCTCGGAACTCAAAATTAGGGAGTGAGTTGCAAAAAAACAGCATTGATGCCTAAGTTTGCAGAAAATACCGGTTTACGAATTAGGGACAAAAACAACTGATTCTCAGCCTAATCTTTTGCAGAAAACACTGATGGATGGCTTAGGCCATTTTAACCGCAATTATGACACGTGGGTCCCACATTTGATAACGTGGAGTAACAGTGACATTAGACTAGTCCTTTTTCAAAAAACACCTCTCCTCCCGTGCCTCGACCATAGGCTGAGCACGACGGAAGTCATCATTTGGTAATATCCTGGCCTGGCATAGTGTATGCACTCTATATTGGTAACCTTTTTGTTTCTATCTAGGGTCTACTTGTATGTGAGTTCAAAACTTCTGTTATTCTGTAAGTCCTTTTGCTAGCTGTTCTCTATAAGGATGCGGGCACCTCTAGTCGCGCACTTCTCTTGACTGCTATCCGAGGCCGAGGTAGAAAGGCCACTATAAGAACATTCAATCTCCTGGAGACCTGCTTGCTAGTCATGGGTTGGACATAAAAAATGTTTATGTGGATTAAGTGCTCACCAGGCCATGACAATAACACCCTTTCCGTTCAATCATTTGTTACAAAATGTATGAAACCTGCGGCACGATTTGGTGCCCATTGCCCTGTTGCCTCTTGCACGACTGATCCATTAAAATCTGCGTTTTAATAATAGAGGCCGTATGCATCATTCTGATGCAGAGGCCAGGGAAACCCCCTTTTCGAAAAAAAAATTTAAAATCTGCATGATCTGTGGTGTGGTGAGCACATGAATTGCATGCCCAGATCATATAATAAGTAGCACGTAATTGCTCTCTAGAAGTTTCAGGTTTTAACCTGTCCCAATTCTTGCTCTGGCCTGCTGCGCCTTCTTTTGACAATGCATTTAGACTTTGTACAATGGTCCATCTGAGCTGAGGTATTGGAGTAAACCAAGCCCCTCTAGTTTGTTGTTGAATCCCTGCCCACTGCCAAGCACTATTTGCTTTAGTGCGATCATGTTGTACGAAGCTTTGCTGCAGTCTTGTAGTAGCCCGTCTGTTTGGTGTTTCCAAACTGCAAGGTGTACAAATTAAGTGAGTTGGTTGAGCAACAAAGGTGACTCTATCTGGTCCAAATCGAGGGTTCTTGGTTGCCAGATTGGAAGCTAATCTATTTCTCCAAACAGAGGGCTATTTCTTCAGGAAGATGGTAGGAGAGATATGAGGGTGTGGCACAATACCTTTGAAATATCTATTGTTTAAGTCAGAACACTTTTTGTAGGAAATCATTTTTTTACACTCTAGATTTGTAGTTTTTCTGCCGGTAGTCCAAACTTGTAATAATAATGCCTCTTGAGTGTCATCGGGGTTATGCACCACAGCAAATTTCATTTAAGCTGTATTGAACAAGGGGTTGTAAGATCAATATACAGAGTTAAGAATAATACATTTAGATCAAAAGAAAACTTACCACATTTTGACTTTGTTTAAATTTTTTGTTAAATATTGTCATGGGGTTCTCTTCTCTCTCTTACTCAGTTTGTTCTATTCTGTTTAGTATAGTATTTAAGGCATACTTCTCAGCACATATTAGATCAATTTAAGGTATACTCCTATAATTTTAACAGATTATCATATATATCTTTCTTTTGAGGTTTGCACGCAGTTGCACGATTAGCATAGTACTAGGCAGGCAAAGGAGTAATAAGAGCAACTCTAGCAGACCCCGTATAATGTCGACCCGCATAACGCGTTTACAGTCCGAGGAAGATCGCTTTTGCGGGACGAAATCATGTGCTGCAGAATAGACCCTTTATAATTTAAAAGAAATTGCAACCACATTGATCATTCATAGTTCATCACAACATACTACATAGATCATACATACTACATATATACTACATGTTGACGAGGTTGATGTACATCTTCTTCTGCTCCTCGCGGATGCGCCACCACTCATCGTCCTTGTCCTTCGCGGCGAGGTTGGCCGCGACACCCGCTTGAAAAGGAGATCTTCGATCTCCTCGTCGCGGCGGCGGCGCTCCTCTTCCTCTTGCAAGCTCCATGCGGCAATCGCCGCCGCGGCCGCCTCGACATCGTCGCCGGCGTAATCTTCGGGACCGATGACGCCTCGACGCGGGATCTCCTCTGGCTCCCGCTTACGGCGACGAGCTCACCCTCCTCCGGCTCATGCTTGACGGCAACGAGCTCCGCCGACTCTTTCTTCACGGGGAGAAGTGCCGCGCCGGAAGGCCACTTGCGCCGGAGGTGAGCCACGCAGCAAAGGAAGAAATGGCGGCAGAGGAAGATCCCGCGGCCGAGGAGGGCGCCCGCCCATGCCGGCGGTTGTACTCCTCCGTCTCGCGACAGAGGAGTGACGCCGGCGGCTGGAGGCCTCTTCCTCGCGCTCGCGCCATCCGCGCGGACACACTGCTGGCGCTCGGGGTCGTCGCCCCCACCGGAGTTGCGGCCGGAGCTCCACATATTGCCCCACATGGCGGCTGGAGGCGGAACTGGGCTCATCGGCGGCGAGAAATGTGACGGAGGGAGTGAGGAATCGCGAGGAAACGCGGCGGCGGGGGGATAGGGTTTCGACCTGTATCTTCCCCGCAAACCCGTAGTTATACGGCTTCGGGGGTAAGGTTTGCGGGCCGTGGTAAATTTTTTTACGGGCCGGACGAGTATACAGGCTCTGGTCTGGCCAGAAAATTGAGCCGAGACCATATACTCGTCGGAATTATGCGGGTTCGCGCGTTATACGGGTCCGGTAGAGATGCTCTAAGTTGATCATCAAGCCCGCAAAAGAAAAGGGTAAGCACCAAACTATGCCAAAAAAAAGTTGATCATCAAACCGACAAGTGGGCCCAGACCAGCAAAGCCTTGCAGAGAAAGCATGTACGCTTTATGTGTAGAATCAGGCGGAGAAGGGCTAGTAGCCCAACGGAAAAAAAAGGGCTAGTGGCCCTAAAAAAAGGCGAAGAGCTAGTCCGGCGGGGGCACAACAGTGCCGCCGGTTTTGCCCGCAAACTGGGAGCGCCGCTCAAAACCTAATCTCCCCGCCGACCGACGCGCCGACGACCACGAGTGAAACCGGCGGTTCTTGTGATCTGATCAGCACTGTTGTGCCCAACTTTAGATCGATCGAGATCTCCTTTTCCTTGCGAGCTGGCTTTGGCGCGTAAAAACGGACGAGGGAGGAACGGAGGATACCTCCAACAAACACCATCAAATCCTGTGGTCTGTGGATTCCCGGCCATAGTTTTGGATAACCTGCCTGCCCTTCCCTCCCCTCCCCGCCCACCAACTCATTTCACCACTCCAAGTCCAAACGAGTGAGCAGAGCACCTTTTTGGTCGCTATAAATACACGGCTCAACTCCTCGTCCTGGAAGCATCAAGCAGCAGCCAGCCCATCTCATCTCACTCGATCATCCTACTCTTTGCACTGAGCCGTTTCAGCACAAGATCACCGCGAAGATGTCGTCGACGGCCACCGTCACCCGCGGCCACCTCGAGAACAAGCTCGCCCTCGCCAAACGCTGCTCCAGAGGTAGTAAGCAGGATCCACTTCTTCAGATTTCAGTTCAGCTAGGTTGTGTACTGATAAGTCTGACACGAGCAATGCGTTTCTTTTCTTAATCTTCCCCAGAGGCGACGTTCGCCGGAGCAAAGGCGGCGGCCATCGCCACGGTCGCGTCTGCGGTCCCAACGGTGAGCTCCTCCGTCCGGGATCTGTTGATTTTTCATGCACGTTGCTCTGGTTTTCATAACTGAACTGTTAATCCTGCAGCTGGCGAGCGTGAGGATGCTGCCGTGGGCCAAGGCGAACCTGAACCCCACCGGCCAGGCTCTCATCATCTGCACCGTCGCCGGGATGGCTTACTTCATCGCCGCCGACAAGACGATCCTCTCGTTGGCGAGGAGGCACTCGTACGAGAGCGCCCCCGACCACCTCAAGGACACCTCCTTCCATGGCGCCGCCGCCGCAGCTCGTCTCCGTCCGCCGGCATTCTTCAGGCCTTGAGCTAGTATTATCCTGCTAATGTATGATAGCACGCGCTTGTGCCGTTGCGCGTATTCTAGCAAAAAAATGTATGCCTCGTTGTCAGTGTCCCAAGAAACCGCTGCCGCCGAAATGTATGCACATGCTTTACATCTGTGTACAGAATAAAATAGAGGGCTCGATCCTGGTTTCATATAAGCTGTGTACGACAGACTTCAGATCTCGACGAAGAAGATGGAATCACAGGGCTAGCCGTAAGGCCGTGACTGACAGCAGAGAATTCCCATGCATTGCAGCTTATGTGACTGCTGAAACTTAGATCTTGATTAACATTCCTACGTCGATCCCTAACTGCAGAGGCTGCCATGGCGGGAGCCAAGGCCGCGGCCGTCGCCACCGTCCCTGCCGCAGTCTCCACCGTAAGCACACATTTTTAGGTGAAAGGACGAAACGAAACTCCATTTATATATACTTTGAGATTGAACAATCGTCTCACCGTGTTCTTCTTCGACGAGATCCTTACACCGGTAATTTCAGCTGGCAAGCGTGAGGATGCTGCGTGGGCGAAGGCGCACCTGAGCCCATCTGGCCAGGAGCTCATTGTAATTGTAAGAAAAATTTCACAAAAAGAAAAACTCCTGCTGACTTCTTAAAAATGCAAAAATTTTGGTCAAAATACTGAGTAGGGCGTTCGGTTCCCAGGCTCATTTGCACCCGGTTAGAAAATAATTCATAAAGAATTCAAAAAATTACAAATTTTTTTGTGCGGTAGACAATTTGATGCGTCCGGCCCGCTCCAAATTTCAAGTCATCTCAGCAAAAAAGACAAATCGGGCCAAAACAGTACATGAATAGTAAACATTTTTACAGACCCCCAATTTGTCTTTTTTTGCTGAGAGCTCCTCGGATGTCCAAATGATTTGAAAATTAAAGCGGACCTCACGCATCAAATTGTCTACCGCACAAAAAAAGTGAATTTTTTTGAATTTTTCTAGTATTTGTTTTGATTTTTTTGTCAGCATGGGTGCAGATGAGCTCGCGTGCAGAAAGCAAATAATTTTTGTCTTTTTGCTCTGAAGTCAACGCTAGGTTTTTGTTCGTGAAAATTCATATACTGGTGCAAAAGAAAGTCAAGTTTATTAAAAAAACTTCTAAATTTTTTGACTTTCTTTGTAATTATTATTTTTTCTTATATAGGATGTACTAGAGGACCAGGCACGCTTTGCGGCGCCTGATTTATAGCTTCGTTTGGCCATCCTTATTGCAGCGGTAGGATTGCCACATTTAAGTCTAGTTTTGAAAAGAAAAGAAAATCTAGTTTTGAAAGAAAAACCATATAATTGTTTTTATGCCATGTTATTTTTTGTGTATGGTCCTTTGTGTGACTTGTTTCGATCTTTTTGCGGAAGTATTAAAAAAACAATATCATATCAAATATAGTAAAATACACAATTGTGTGGGTGCAAACAAAAAACATCTTCGACGCTCGATTAACAGTAAATTTAATTTAACTAACATAAAAGATAGTACTTCCTGGTGTTAGGAGTATTATCAGGACAAACATTTGACATGCATTAGATAGAAGCAAATATTATAGTACGAACGGATTTAAAAGTAAATAAATAAATAAGGAGACGCATAGCATCTTAATCACCTCACCATAAGCTCCGGACACAACACATCAGCCAAGCTTCTTTCAGAAGAAGATGTTGTTGTCTAGTCCTAACTCTCCTCCTCACCTGAGCTCTCTCTCGCACAGACGTAGAAGAAAAAAGAAGGAAGAACGAGGAGAACAGAACAAAATTTTGCCCGGCGCACGTACGCCGTCGGCCGCATGAACAGCCGCTTGTATTTTCTTTCTGAGCACGAACTCAGTACAAATACAAACCCACGGCGGTAGCTTTGTAGTCCTACAGCAAACGCAACGTTCACGTTTCTCCTACTCGAGTTAATTGCACAGAAGTACCACAATTCGGGCATCACATGCAGATTGGTACCACGATTGCTAATTTTTACATGTCAGTACCAACATTGGTCCGACTTTTTGCAAATTAGGCTAAAACGCGTATTTATACGTATTGACAGTGTATCTGACTGTTGGGGCCCGTCTGTCAGGTGCCGACGTGGCATATTTTTTGCAGAAAACCCCTTGCTTTATACATAATCACATTAATACCCGTTATTTTTGCGGGAAAAATGTTAACGTGAGAGATTTTTTTGTTCGGACTTGTTTGAAAGTTTCCAACGAACTGGACAAATAAATAAAGCAAACGAAAAGTCGTGCGCGCCAGGTTTCGAACCTGGCGTCTTTCAGCCAAGCTTCTTTCAGAAGAAGATGTTGTTGTCTAGTCCTAACTCTCCTCACCTGAGCTCTCTCTCGCACAGGCGTAGAAGAAAAAAGAAGGAAGAACGAGGAGAACAGAACAAAATTTTGCCCAGCGCAGATACGCCGTCGGCCGCATGAACGACCGCTTGTATTTTCTTTCTGAGCACGAACTCAGTACAAATACACACCCACGGTGGCAGCTTTGTAGTCCTACAGCAAACACAACGTTCACGTTTCTCCTACTCGAGTTAATTGCACAGAAGTACCACAATTCGGGCATCACATGCAGATTGGTACCACGATTGCTAATTTTTACATGTCAGTACCAACATTGGTCCGACTTTTTGCAAATTAGGCTAAAACGCGTATTTATACATATTGACAGTGTATCTGACTGTTGGGGCCCGTCTGTCAGGTGCGAACGTGGCATATTTTTTTGCAAAAAACCCCCTTGCTTTATAGATAATCACATTAATACCCGTTATTTTTGCGGGAAAAATGTTAACGTGAGAGATTTTTTTTGTTCGGACTTGTTTGAAAGTTTCCAATGAACTGGACAAATAAATAAAGCAAACGAAAAGTCGTGCGCGCCAGGTTTCGAACCTGGCTTCTTTCAGCCAAGCTTCTTTCAGAAGAAGATGTTGTTGTGTAGTCCTAACTCTCCTCCTCACCTGAGCTCTCTCTCGCACAGACGTAGAAGAAAAAAGAAGGAAGAACGAGGAGAACAGAACAAAATTTTGCCCGGCGCAGATACGCCGTCGGCCGCATGAACGGCCGCTTGTATTTTCTTTCTGAGCACGAACTCAGTACAAATACACACCCACGGAGGCAGCTTTGTAGTCCTACAGCAAATGCAACGTTCACGTTTCTCCTACTCGAGTTAATTGCACAGAAGTACCACAATTCGGGCATCACATGCAGATTGGTACCACGATTGCTAATTTTTACTAGTACAGGAGCGATCTAAACTCATCTAGTGACTTGTAATGTAGTTGCCTCTGCATATTTTTCTCGATATGCCACGAGCAAATACGATGGAGCACATCTAAAAGGACACTCCGAATCGCTCGGAGCATTGCAGCGTCACCGTCTGTGATAATTGACTTTGGCTTCTGCTGACAGTTTGCCCTCATAAAAGTCTGGAGCAGCCACACATACGTCGCTTCGGTCTCGTCGGAAACAATGGCGCACCCAAAAACTGTTGTGCAATGGTGGTTATTAACACCGACGAAGGGGACGAACGGCATACCATATCTGTTCATCTTATACGTGCTGTCAAACACGACCACATCTCTGTAGTCCTGATAGTCTCTCCGCGACTATGCATCGCACCAGAACATACACTTCAACCGCCCTTCCTTATCTAGCTCAAACTCGAAGAAGAACTCAGGGTCATTCGCCTGTCTGCTCCTCATAATGCCCACTGCCGTCTCAGCGTCACCCTTTGCTATGAGCTTCATCTTCTCTCTGCAGCAAAGATTGTACACGTCCCGCCTAATAAGTCCGCATTTGTCGTACGAACCATACCTACTGATGAAGTTGTCCACAATTATATGCTTCCTGATTCTAGCCCCTTGCATAGCCAGTATCTCTGCCCTCGTGCCATCTCCAATCCGTCTGTGTGACCACAAAAAGGAACCTCGTCGGGTCGAGCCATCGCGTGTTTGTGATCATCCATGAATGACGCGACGAACCAAACTCCTCGTGCCCTGTCCAATTTCACCACCATCTGCGCACCACACTCGCATCGAGTCTCGGGTCTAAGCCTGCGGGTGCGACCCTCCATGGTTATGAATTTCCTCTGCCTTCTCCCTGCCCTAGAGCAGACAAACCGCCTGAAACGTATTATTCCTGAAGCACCCTTCCCTCCTTTCACCTTCTCTCTCCTGATGCTGAACCCATGTTCTTTGGCGTGCCTGTTGTAGAATATATATACATCCCCTTGTGACCGAAAAGTCATAGCCATGACCTTCCAATGTGTCTCCAACACGCGCTGCTGGTATTGAGCCTCCTCAATGTCCATCTCTGCTTCGTCGTCACCACCATCGGGACCATCTGAACCCTCCTACAAAATTACATATGAAACTATGTCAGTTTTTATGATCTATTACAAACTACCGCGCGCGGTACAAATTGTTTGAACAAACCTGGCTCAAGTTATCGGCCCACGATTCCTCAAAATTATTTTGCTCATTCCCAACGTCCACATCTTCCTGTAAATTAAAAACACAGACAAATTATTACACATATGGTACTCTGCCAATTGAAAACTAGAATCAAATAGACTTCACTTACGTTTTCACTGTCTGCACCATGTTCATTATTTGAAAAATCCTCTCCAGGTAAGATATCATATGATGACCATGAATCGTTATCGCTGTTGTCATCTTCTTCATTACTATGATCGTTATCGGTCCGACCGACATCATTTGTACCATTATCATCGGCCGTAAATGAGGTTTCTTCGTCCATTTAAACACACGTTACTACCAACACTGCACATAATTGTAAAACACATTATCCCACGTTATATTCTACCATACGGCAGGAACAGGAACTGGAAGCTTAGTAGAGATCCAATCTTTGGCCAGTGCAAGAAACAAAACTGAAGCAGAGAGAGCACTGGGATTTATGTAGAACTAGAATTTATTTGTTTTCTTGGTACCAAACACAATTAAAACCACTCTAGAACCACCACCTGAATGGTGAATGGCGAGCGTGCAGTGTAACTGAACACAAACATCCATCTAGTGGTTCAGGCGGTTCAGGTACGGCGGCGACGGTGGATTGGTCGTCTTGAATCTAGTGGTTGTACAATATATAAGCATCCCATGGTGACCGAATAGAACACACTCCTGAAGGCCCCATGGTTCAGGTACTCCCGCTTGTGCATCTGAACACAGGTGAAGACCACAAGAATTCCAAGTGGGGACTGAACCGAAAGTGGATACTGAGGAAATTTGTAACACTAAACTTCAAGTGAAGAACAAAGTACCAAACATTATTAATTTTTTGAAGATCCCTCTTATCCCCCCACCCCCAAAGAAGTTGCAGTGGTGACAAACCTTCAGCGGTGGTGTCGATGTCGTCCGTCAACGCTGATGGGCCTTCAGGCACGGGCCTCCGGCGTGATTCAAGACGGCGGTGACGTGGAAGACGACGAATCCACAAGCGGGAGTACCTGACGGATCCGCGGCGGCGGACGAGTTAGGTCAACGTCGGCGTCTTGGACGAGTGTTGTACGCGCCGTGGGACGTCCGGACGGTTACAGGCGGCGGACGCGGTGTCATTGCGGAAGATGGCGACGTCCAAGACGTGGCCGACCACTTCCTTAACCGGCGACCAAGACGTGGGAGACGACGGGGTTGCAACCGCCGGCGTGGGAGATCGGGATGGTTAGAGGCGGCGTCGATGCGGAGAACGGCGACGTCCAACGCCGGGCCGGCCACCGGCGACGGCGGTCTTCCCCTCCACAGCCCACCCGCGACGATCCAGATTAGCCCACAGCCCACCCGCGGCAGGCTGGATCGATCAACTGGTCGTCCAAGTTTTTTCTTCTTCTTACTAACGTGTATTCGTATGACCGGGATTGTACGTCTACGGTACGAGGTGGGTATATGTTTCTTTCGTATGACCCTTCAGCCTTTCTACGTTTTGTTGTGGGGGGTGCCGAAGCACTCCTCATAGATTAATTTTACATTATTTTTTGGACCTTTTCTATTGATTTGGCCTTAATCCTGTGTAGTCAACTGACTACTACACAGAACACCCCTGACACCGCCACTGCCAATTCCCCTCCAAGTTTATGCGGAGTTGACTACCCGCCTCCTCAGGCCACTTCTGTGTGAACTTCGTCGGCCACCAGATTCCTAGATAATGGCTATCTTAGCCGCCAGATTAGGCTTGTGAACATATTTGCTTTTACTTCTATTCGACTCTCTCCCGTGAATGTGAGGAGGTTATTTTCCTTTGTGTTAAGCCACTCTGTGAACTTCGTCGGCCACCAGATTCCTAGATAATGACTATCTTAACCGCCAGATTAGGCTTGTGAACATATTTGTTTTTACTCCTATTCGACTCTCTCCCGTGAATGCGAGGTGGTTATTTTCCTTTGAGTCTAGCCACTGCGTGGTCGAGTACTCTTGCCTGTTGCGTCGACATGCTGGATGTGTCGTGGGGTATCTTCTACTGGTGTCGCTGGAGGGGCGTGCGGTCGATTTTTGTGGCCAGTCTCGCATGATGGGGACATACGGTTAAGCAGTGGGGTCATTGGGTTGGGGGCGGTTCTCTCGGGGGTGTGTTGTTTCTGATGTGTTTGTTTAGACTGATGGACCGTCTAATGTCTGCCTGCGTGATGAGCTGTTGTGTGACGGTCCTGCCGATCTATACTGGTTGATTTCTTCGTGGTGTATTCATTTTTTGATGCTTTATGTGTCCCTAGGTCAGGGCTTAGTTACAGTTGGTTTTGGTGGCAGGGGTTTGTTGTCACCATTGTTTCCCTCGGTTGCTTCTCAGATCCACATACCAACGTCAAATCAGCAACCAGACCTCATCGGCTTTGATCATCATTTTATATAAACATGCACACACAACAATCAATCACCAACGCGAAACAACCTGTGGTTGAGTTGGTTAGGTGGACAGTGGTATCGCCAACCCACCAGGGTTCAATTCCTGGTGCTCACATTATTCCTGGTTTTATTCATAGGAATAGGATGTGCGTGTGTGTTCATAGGAATGAGTGTATGCGCGTGTATATGAGCGCTTGTGTCTATATTAATGCTCAAAAAACAATCAATCACCAACACTATGTGGCCCAGCCGACCCAAACTTGCATGCAGAAGACGCGGCTATAGCCGGGCGCAGCGAAGCGTGCCGTTCAATCTAGTATTTCTATCCTCTTGCATGGCATGAGACATTGTCTAGTATTTTTTTTTAAAGATCCCTAACACAAATATTTACACAATGTATCGAATGGTGGTTGACTTGACTGAGATTTAACTAATTCTCAGTTTATTCATCAGGTAAGAAATAGCAAATCCGTAAAGTTTCCAAATTATCTGCACTTATTTATTTCTAAATTTAGTATACGATATCTTTACCATCACGAATCAAATTAATATATTGCTATCTTATTCAAAAATTTCTTTCTTAATTTAGCACAATTCCTTTGGATATGTATCTATTCCTAATTAATTCCAATTAATCTTTACCGCTTATACGAGCGCCCATCCACTACAAAGGAGTCACCTTCTCATTTTTGTTAGCATCAACAACTCATAGAGGCACAAGCATCTCGTTTGTAGCAACTTCCTCGGTACGCCTGCAAATTCGCAACCAGGACATGAAGAACATGAAGAACATGAAGATTTTACTCTTCGCACTTGCGCTCCTCATGCTATCGACAGGTATAGGGGGGTCTGCACTATTATCTTCAATCCCCACGCTTAGAGTATTTGTGTTGTTGGGCGATGCAATAATACAACTAATGACTGGTCTGCTCTAACTTTTTCCATTTTCTCTTTTGATATATGTAGATACGGTAACCTCACTCGCATGCAGGTTCGTCTACAAAGATGGCCCATGTCAAATCGATGAATGTAGAGCCTACTGCAATCAGTTTTTTAGAGCGGAGCCCTCACCCAAAAATCCAGACATGTGCATTCCTGGAGGATGCAGGTGTGTAATATGTGGAGGGGTGCAAGAAGGGATGTAGTGTTTCTTTCAAAGTTGATGAAGTAAGAACATAATAGTGTCACATGTTTTGGCATATTGATAAGAGAATAATGAAAACTATCATACTTCGTTGACTCTTTATTTTGGCATATCTATTTTGGAACGGAGTGAGTATCACTCTGTTCAGGTCATCGTTGTTCGTACCCAACGCTTCCGTCTTTCGTTCGCCCTGTCGACGATTCAGTCAATCCCTTAAATCTTGCTAGCTTCGTCCGCAACCTTATCAGATCATGCCCCGCGCATCGGCCGCTTCTGCGCGCTACCAGAGCATTGCCGCTCCCCTACAAACCACGTTCCCTAGCCGTGCCGCCGTCCGCTAAGCTTGGGCCGCATCACCTGTGCTCACGGTCACCCCGGCCCAGCTCGGCGCGCACCGCTCTCCGCCGGTGTTGTCCAAGTCCGCTCCTCTCCTTCTTTCTTCCCTCTCCTCTCCTCCCATCTTCCTCTCTCGGCGCGGCCCGAGCGCCTCGACCGACGCCCATGTACTTCGCCCCACAACCTCCTCCGTGGCCCTCCCTAATGCCGACAAGGGGCACCACCGGGCAGCCCCGCTGGTCATACCAGCCACTGCCGGAGGCCCAAGCAGCCACCATCTCCTCCTTGTCGGCCAGCCCACCTCTCTAGCAACTGTTGTGAAGGAAATATGCCCTAGAGGCAATAATAAAGTTATTATTTATTTCCTTATATCATGATAAATGTTTATTATTCATGCTAGAATTGTATTAACCGGAAACATAATACATGTGTGAATACATAGACAAATAGAGTGTCACTAGTATGCCTCTACTAGACTAGCTTGTTAATCAAAGATGGTTAAGTTTCCTAACCATAGACAAAGGAGTTGTCATTTGATTAACAAGGTCACATCATTAGTTGAATGATCGATTGACATGACCCATTCCATTAGCTTAGCACCCGATCGTTTAGTATGTTGCTATTGCTTTTATCCATGACTTATACATGTTCCTATAACTATGAGATTATGCAACTCCGTTTACGGAGGAACACTTTGGGTACTACCAAGCGTCACAACGTGAATCGGGTGATTATAAAGGAGTACTACAGGTGTCTCCAAAGGCAGATGTTGGGTTGGCGTATTTCGAGATTAGGATTTGTCACTCCGATTGTCGGAGAGGTATCTCTGGGCCCTCTCGGTAATACACATCACTTAAGCCTTGCAAGCATTACAACTAATGAGTTAGCTGTGAGATGATGTATTACGAGCGAGTAAAGAGACTTGCGATAGCGAGATTGAACTAGGTATTGGATACCGACGATCGAATCTCGGGCAAGTAACATACCGATGACAAAGGGAACAACGTATGTTGTTATGCGGTCTGACCGATAAAGATCTTCGTAGAATATGTAGGAGCCAATATGGGCATCCAGGTCCCGCTATTGGTTATTGACCAGAGACGTGTCTCGGTCATGTCTACATTGTTCTCGAACCGTAGGGTCCGCACGCTTAAGGTTTCGATGGCGGTTATATTATGAGTTTGTGTATTTTGATGTACCAAGGAGTTGAGTCCGGATGTGATCACGGACATGACGAGGAGTCTCGAAATGGTCGAGACATAAAGATTGATATATTGGACGGCTATATTCGGACACGGAAAGGTTCGGAGAAAACCGGAGTGCCGGAGGGGTTACTGGAACCCCGGGAAGTAATGGGCCTTAATGGGCCAAGAGGGAGAGAGAGGGCGCACCGGGAGGTGGCGCGCCCCCATGGGGAGTCCGAATTGGACAAGGAGGGGGCCCCCCTTCCCTCTCCTCTCCTCTCCTTCCTTCCCCTTCCTTCTTCCTAGTTGGACTAGGAAAGGGAGTCCTACTCCCACTAGGAGGAGGACTCCCCCCTCCTGGCGCAGCCTCCTAGGGCGGCCGGCCCTCCCCTTGCTCCTTTATATCTCGGGGCAGGGGGCACCCTAGAACACACAAGTTGATCCTTGAGATTGTTCCTTAGCAGTGTCGGTGCCCCCTCCACCATATTCCACCTCGGTCATATCGTGGCGGTGCTTAGGCGAAGCTCTGCGTCGGTAGAACATCAAGATCGTCACCACGCCGTCGTCTTGTGGAACTCTCTCTCCCGGAGCTTTCTGGATCGGAGCCGAGGAGCGTCACCGAGCTGTCGTGTGTCAAGAACTTCGGGCGCCGAGAATGTGGCGCTGGGATCGGTTGGATCGCGAGGAGAAGGTCGACTACTTCCTCTACGTTGTGATCGCTTCGCTTGGTCTCACGAGGGTACATAGACAACACTCTCCCTCTCATTGCTATGCATCACCATGATCTTGCGTGTGCGTAGGAAATTTTTGAAATTACTCGTTCCCCAACAAGGGCATCCGAGCCTAGGTTTTTATGGTTTGATGTTTTGCACGAGTAGAACACAAGTGAGTTGTGGACGATACAAGTCATCTTGCCTACCAGATGTTATACTTTGGTTCAGCGGTATTGTGAGATGAAGCGGCCGGACCGACATTACAGCGTGACGCTTACGCGAGACTGGTTTCACCGTTCACGAGCACTCGTGCTTAAAGGTGGCTGGTGGGTGTCTGTCTCTCTCACTTTAGTTGAACCGAGTGTGGCTACGCCCGGTCCTTGAGAAGGTTAAACGAGTCTATTTGACGAAATATCGTTGTGGTTTTGATCGTGGGTGAGATTGGTTCTTGCTTAAGCCCGTAGCAGCCACGTAAAATTTGCAACAACAAAGTAGAGGGCGTCTAACTTGTTTTTGCAGGGCATGTTGTGATGTGATATGGTCAAGGCGTGATGCTATATTTTATTGTATGAGATGATCATGTTTTGTAACCGAAGTTATCGGCAACTGGCTGGAGCCATATGGTTGTCGCTTTATTGTATGAAATGCAAACGCCCTGTAATTGCTTTACTTTATCACTAAGCGGTAGCGATAGTCGTAGAAGCAATAGATGGCGTGGCGACAACGATGCTACGATGGAGATCAAGGTGTCGCGCCCGATGACGATGGTGATCCCAGCGGTGCTTGGAGATGGAGATCACAAGCACAAGATGATGATGGCCATATCATATCACTTATATTGATTGCATGTGATGTTTATCCTTTATGCATCTTATCTTGCTTTGATTGACGGTAGCATTTTAAGATGATCTCTCACTAAAATTATCAAGAAGTGTTCTCCCTGAGTATGCACCGTTGCCAAAGTTAAATCGTGCCCGGACACCACGTGATGATCGGGTGTGATAAGCTCTCGTCCATCTACAACGGTGCAAGCCAGTTTTGCACACGCGAATACTCAGGTTATACTTGACGAGCCTAGCATATGCAGATATGGCCTCGGAACACGGAGACCGAAGGTCGGCGTGAATCATATAGTAGATATGATCAACATAAGATGTTCACCATTGAAAACTACTCCATCTCACGTGATGATCGGTTATGGTTTAGTTGATTTGGATCACGTGATCACTTAGAGGATTAGAGGATGTCTATCTAAGTGGGAGTTCTTAAAGTAATATGATTAATTGAACTTTAATTTATCATGAACTTAGTCTGGTAGTATTTTGCAAATTATGTTGTAAGATCAATAGCTTGCGTTGTTGCTTTCATATGTTTATTTTGATATGTTCCTAGAAAATTGTGTTGAAAAATGTTAGTAGCAATGATGCGAATTGGATCCGTGATCCGAGGTTTATCCTCATTGCTGCCTGAAAGAATTATGTCCTTAATGCACCGCTAGGTGACGGACCTATTGCGGGAGCGGATCGCGACGTTATGAGCGTTTGGCTAGCTCAATATGATGACTACTTGATAGTTTTGTGCACCATGCTTTATGGCTTAGAATCGGGACTTCAAAGATGTTTTGAACATCATGGACCATATGAGATGTTCCAGAGTTGAAGTTAATATTTCAAGCAAATACCGAGTTGAGAGATATGAAGTCTCCAACAAGTTCTATAGCTAAAAGATGGAGGAGAATCGCTCAACTAGTGAGCAAGTGCTCGATTATGCAGGTACTACAATCGCTTGAATCAAGTGGGAGTTAATCTTCCGGATAAGATAGTGATTGACGAGTTCTCTAGTCACCATCACCAAGTTAGTAGAACTTCGTGATGAACTATAGTATGCAAGGGATGATGAAAATGATTCTGAGTTTTTCATAATGATGAAATCGATGAAGGTAGAAATCAAGAAAGAACATCAAGTGTTGATGGTTAACAAGACCACTAGTTTCAAGAAAAGGGCAAAGGGATAGAAGGAACTTCAAGAAGAGCGGCAAGCAAGTTGTTGCTCAAGTGAAGAAGCCCAAGTCTGGACCTAAGCACGAGACTAAGTGCTTCTCTGCAAAGGGACTGGTCATTTGAGCGAGAACTACCCCAAGTATTTGGCGGATAAGAAGGATGGCAAAGTGAACAAAGGTATATTTGATATACATGTTATTGATGTGTACTTTACTAGTGTTTATAGCAACCCCTCGGTATTTGGTACTGGTTCGGTGGCTAAGAGTAGTAATTGAAGCGGAGTTGCGAATAAGCGAAACTAGTTAAGGGTGAAGTGACGATGTGTGTTGAAAGTAGTTTCAAGATTGATATGATCATCATCGCACACTCCTATACTTTCGGGATTAGTGTTGAACCTAAATAAATGTTATTTGGTGTTTGCGTTGAGCATGAATATGATTTGATCGTGTTTATTGCAATACGGTTATTCATTTAAGTAAGAGAATAAACTGTTGTTCTGCTTACATGAATAAAACCTTATATGGTTACACACCCAATGAAAATGGTTCATTGGATCTCGATCGTAGTGATACACATATTCATAATATTGAAACCAAAAGATGCAAAGTTAATAATGATAGTGCAACTTATTTGTGGCACCGCCGTTTAGGTCATATTGGTGTAAAGCGCATGAAGAAACTCCATCTTGATGGGATTTTGGAATCACTTGATTATGAATCACTTGATGCTTGCGAACCATGCCTCATGGGCAAGATGACTAAGACTCCGTTCTCGGAACGATGGAGCGAGCAATTGACTTATTGGAAATAATACATCTTGATGTATGCGATCCAATGAGTGTTAAGGCTCATGGCGGTATCGTTTTTTCGACCTTCACAGATGATTTGAGCAGATATGGGTATATCTACTTGATGAAACATAAGTCTGAAATAGTTGAAAGGTTCAAAGAATTTCAGAGTGAAGTGGAAAAATCATCGTGACAAGAAAATAAGGTTTCTACGATCTGATCGCGAAGACAAATATTTGAGTTACGAGTTTGGTCTTCAATTAAAACAATGTGGAATAGTTTCACAAATTCATGCCACCTGGAACACCATATCATAATGGTGTGTCCGAACGTCATAACCGTACTTTATTGGATTTAGTACAATCTATGATGTTTCTTACCGATTTACCAATATCGTTTTGGGATCGTGCATTAGAGACAACTGCATTCACGTTAAATAGGGCACCATCTAAATCCATTGAGACGACACTATATGAACTGTGGTTTAGCAAGAAACCAAAGTTGTCGTTTCTTAAAGTTTGGGGCTGCGATGCTTATGTGAAAAAGTTTCATCCTGATAAGCTCAAACCCAAATCTGAGAAGTGCGTCTTCATAGAATACCCAAAGGAAATATTTGGGTACACCTTCTATCACAGATCCGAAGGCAAAACATTCGTTGCTAATAAATGGATCCTTTCTAGAGAAGGAGTTTCTCTCGAAAGAAGTGAGTGGGAGGAAAGTAAAACTTGATGAGGTAATTGTACCTTCTCCCTTATTGGAAAGTAGTTCATCACAGAAATCTGTTCCTGTGACTACTACACCAATTAGTGAGGAAGCTAATGATGATGATCATGTAACTTCAGATCAAGTTACTACCGAATCTCGTGAGGTAAACCAGAGTGAGATCCGCACTGAGTGGTACGGTAATCCCATTCGGAGGTCATGTTACTTGACCATAACGAACCTCGAACTATGAGGAAGCGATGATGAGCCCAGATTCCATAAAATGGTTTGAGGCCATGAAATCGAGATATGATCCATGTATGAGAACAAAGTATGGACTTTGGTGGAGTTGCCCGATGATCGGCAAGCCATAGAAAATAAATGGATCTTCAAGAGGAAGACGAACGCTGATAGTAGTGTCACTATCTACAAAGCTAGACTTGTCGAAAAAGGTTTTTGACAAAGTTCAAGATGTTGAATACAATGAGATTTTCTCACTCGTATCGATGCTTAAAAGTCTGTCCGAATCATGTTAGCAATTGCCGCATTTTATGAAATCTGGCAAATGGATAAACAAAACTGCATTCCTTAATGGAGTTATTAAAGAAGAGTTGTATGTGATGCAACCAACAGGTTTTGTCGATCCTAAAGGTGTTAACAAAATGTGCATCTATGGACTGGTGCAAGCATCTCGGAGTTGGAATATACGCTTTGATAAGTTGATCAAAGCATATAGTTTATCTGAGACTTGCGGTGAAGCTGTATTTACTAGAAAGTGAGTGGGAGCACTACAACATTTACGATAAGTATATGTGAATGACATATTGTAGATCGGAAATAATGTAAAATTATTCGCAAAGCATAAAGGAGTGTTTGAAAGAAGTTTTTCAAAGAAAGACCTCGGTGAAGCTGCTTACATATTGAGCATCAAGATCTATAGAGATAGATCAAGGCGCTTGATAAGTTTTTCAATGAGTACATACCTTGACAAGATTTTGAAGTAGTTCAAAATGGAGCAGATCAAAGAAAGAGTTCTTGCACGTGTTACAAGGTGTGAAATTGAGTAAGACTCAAAACCCGACCACGGCGAGAAGATAGAAAGAGAATGAAAGTCATTCCCTATGCCTTGGCCATAGGTTCTATAAAGTATGCCATCTTTGTGTACCAGATCTATTGTATACCCTGACCGAGTTTGGCAAGGAGTACAATAGTGATCTAGGAGTAGATCATCGGACAGCGGTCAAAATTATCCTTAGTGGAATAAGGATATGTTTCTCGATTATGGAAGTGACAAAGGTTAAATAAGTAAAGGGTTACGTCGATGCAAGTTTTGACACCGATCCGGATGACTCTAAGTCTCGATCTAGATACATATTGAAAGTGGGAGCAATTAGCTAGAGTAGCTTCGTGCAGAGCATTGTAGACATAGAAAAATTGCAAAATACATAACGGATCTGAATGTGAAAGACCCATTGAGTAAGACTCTCTCACAAGCAAAACATGATCACACCTTAGTACTCTTTGGGTGTTAATCACATAGCGATGTGAACTAGATTACTGAATCTAGTAAACCCTTTGAGTGTTGGTCACATGGCGATGTGAAGTATGGGTGTTAATCACATGATGGTGTGAACTATCAATATTAATCAGATGGTGATGTGATCTAGATTATTGACTCTAGTGCAAGTGGGAGACTGAAGGAAATATGCCCTAGAGGCAATAATAAAGTTATTATTTATTTCCTTATATCATGATAAATGTTTATTATTCATGCTAGAATTGTATTAACCGGAAACATAATACATGTGTGAATACATAGACAAATAGAGTGTCACTAGTATGCCTCTACTAGACTAGCTTGTTAATCAAAGATGGTTAAGTTTCCTAACCATAGACAAAGGAGTTGTCATTTGATTAACAAGGTCACATCATTAGTTGAATGATCTGATTGACATGACCCATTCCATTAGCTTAGCACCCGATCGTTTAGTATGTTTCTATTGCTTTTATCCATGACTTATACATGTTCCTATAACTATGAGATTATGCAACTCCGTTTACGGAGGAACACTTTGGGTACTACCAAGCGTCACAACGTAATCGGGTGATTATAAAGGAGTACTACAGTGTCTCCAAAGGCATATGTTGGGTTGGCGTATTTCGAGATTAGGATTTGTCACTCCGATTGTCGGAGAGGAATCTCTAGGCCCTCTCGGTAATACACATCACTTAAGCCTTGCAAGCATTACAACTAATGAGTTAGCTGTGAGATGATGTATTACGGAACGAGTAAAGAGACTTGCGTAGCGAGATTGAACTAGGTATTGGATACCGACGATCGAATCTCGGGCAAGTAACATACCGATGACAAAGGAACAACGTATGTTGTTATGCGGTCTGACCGATAAAGATCTTCGTAGAATATGTAGGAGCCAATATGGGCATCCAGGTCCCGCTATTGGTTATTGACCAAGGCGTGTCTCGGTCATGTCTACATTGTTCTCGAATCGTAGGGTCCGCACGCTTAAGGTTTCGATGCGGTTATATTATGAGTTTCTGTATTTTGATGTACGAAGGAGTTGAAGTCCGGATGTGATCACGGACGTGACGAGGAGTCTCGAAATGGTCGAGACATAAAGATTGATATATTGGGCGGCTATATTCGGACACGGAAAGGTTCGGAGAAAACGGAGTGCTTGGGAGGTTCTGGAACCCCGGGAAGTAATGGGCCTTAATGGGCCAAGAGGGAGAGAGAGGGCCGCACCAGGAGGTGGCGCCCCCATGGGGAGTCCGAATTGGACAGGGAGGCGCGGCCCCTTTCCCTCCCTCTCCTCTCCTTTCTTCCCCTTCCTCCTTCCTAGTTGGACTAGGAAAGGGAGTCCTACTCCCACTAGGAGGAGGACTCCCCCCCTGGCACGCCTCCTAGGGCGGCCGGCCCTCCCCTTGCTCCTTTATATCTGGGGCAGGGGGCACCCTAGAACACACAAGTTGATCCTTGAGATCGTTCCTTAGCCGTGTCGGTGCCCCCTCCACCATATTCCACCTCGGTCATATCGTGGCGGTGCTTAGGCGAAGCTCTGCGTCGGTAGAACATCAAGATCGTCCTGCGCCGTCGTCTTGTGGAACTCTCTCTCCGGAGCTTTCTGGATCGGAGCCGAGGCGTCACCGAGCTGTCGTGTGTCAAGAACTTCGGGGCGCCGGAGTAATGGCGCTGGGATCGGTTGGATCGCGAGGAGAACGTCGACTACTTCCTCTATGTTGTGATCGCTTCGCTTGGTCTCGAGGGTGCGTAGACAACACTCTCCCCTCTCGTTGCTATGCATCACCATGATCTTGCGTGTGCGTAGGAAATTTTTTGAAATTACTACGTTCCCCAACATGTTGCTCGTCATTACTACCCCCACCATCGTCTACATGACGACACCCCCGAGCCCCTACTTTCTCAATCGCGCTATGAACCCTCCCATCGGCCACATCCGAGCACTTCTGAGGCCGCCTTCACATGTCTCTGGCACCTCCACGGGAAGCTCTCCTGCACCGTCACCACGAAGACCCGTACCTTGACGACCATCAATATTCAGACATGGTTGATGGTTCTACTCTCTTTTTTGCACCATCCATACACTGGATAGTAGAGTACATCGGTATGTTATTTCTTATCTCCTCAAGACTCGGATGGCCACATGATAGTCTCTACTCCTAATGGACGAATTGGTTGAATAGTCCCCCCCACTTTCAACCGGTTTAATTTCAACCGGTTTATTTTCAACCGGTTTTTCTTTGTCCCACCTCCCACCACCCCCCTCTCACCGGTTTTTCTCTTTCTCGTCTGGCCGACAATACCCAACGTATTTATGGTAATCAATCACAATTAATCCACGTATGGTAAGGCTATAAACTTAGAAATCTCAAATATGATAATTATAGTAATAAATCAATCCATGTATGGTAATGCTATAATCTGGCCGACAATACCCAATGTATTTATGGTAATCAATCACAATTAATCCACGTATGGTAAGGCTATAAACTCAGAAATCACAATTAATCAATCACAATTAATCCACGATTAGGGTAAGGCTGTAACTAAGGAAATTTCGAATATGGTAATTATCACCAGAATCAAAGCTTTCCAAAAAAGTTCTTCTTGCCATACCCTAATCGTGACTTTCTCATCTGAGGCATTATTTCCATCTATTTCTCAATGAATCGAACTTTCCAAAACTTTGTCGACTAAATCACAATTTTCCTTCCTTCCCTATCATCTCAATCGAATCATGAGCTATAGGTAAGTCATTTCGTTCTCCACCTCGCACGGGTTGTACTGATTTTTATCATGGTTTGGCCCCCGCCATACAAGGCGCTTGATTCCTCATCCTCGCTCAATTCCTCCACCCTATCTTCTTCTTCATGGTGGCGACCCGAGCAGCGATCGTGCCGTTATGCATCAGCGAGGAGGACCAGAAATGGTGATTGCCAGCCCAGCGCTCGTCCGTGAACCCGTTCACCGTCGAGTCATCTTTGGTGTGTTACGGGTGTAGGTGCACCTTACCTTAGCCACGGAGGTTTGCGAGTGGACAACGGAGGCCTCGCCATGGACACGATATCCCTCTCCTCTTCCTGCGCCCTACCTCTCCTTCCTCGGTCTCTACCTCTCTCTCTTTTCTCTGCTCCAGAGATCTGCAGCCGGCCTTGCAGGCCCTGCCCGTTCATTGCCGGTCACCTTGCCTCATTGTTCGATCTCACCGCTGGATATGCACGACTCCGCCGCCCTGTGTCGTCCTCGTCGGGCACCATCATGGCGGCGCTTGAACACCGTATCTGATGGCTACAATCAGCGGCGGATTCAACAGTAGCGGTGGGCACTAGCGAGTAGCGACCAATGAGCGTGGCTGTCTTGGCATTGTTGTCTGCCGACAGGCGAACGGCTCTGCCTAGACTCGAGTTAAATCATGGCGCTCAGCGCAACTTCCCTTGCGCTTGGTGACTCATGCATGCATCTACAATCTAACTAGATAATTCCTCCTTTGACTGCTATTTTCTCTGGTTGTACTATTCCACAGCTTAGGCATTTAATATTTTGATGCAAGGTGGAGGTGGGGAAGAAACAAAAGAAGAAGGATTGTGGGAGGAAGTGGCGTGTCATGTGGCGGTGAGAAGAGGGAGGGCATGAAGATGACGAGGAGATGCATTTATCTACCACATCATGAGCATGATATATCATCACATGTAAATAGTATATGACTCATATCACACAGCCTTTCTTTTTGTAAAAACATTTTGTTAGCACATTTCTTGTTGTACATATAGTTTTTTAGCATATGGCAACACATGGGCATCGACAGACTATGTGAATAAATTCACTTTTGGTCCATTTTAAACTTGCTAATTGGCTTCTTACAACTCACGATGGATCTTTGTAATCCAATATCCGATCGAACATAGAGATGAAAGAACTAGGAATCCGCACGGACTCGGTGCACGCCTTGGTGGTGGATCAGCACATACACAATGAAAATCAGTACTAAACCAATTTAGAATATGATAATTATATGGTAATAATTTAGAAATCGAGCACTAAACCAATTTGAAAATCAAACCATTGATGCAATTAATCATCTAGATAGTTAATTACATATGCAATTAATTAGGTCCATTTGAATATGAATTTTTTCGCATTGAATCAATTTAAAAATTGAGTTATTAATGCAATTAATTAATTTGTTAGCCAACGCCTATAGATAATTAGAAGTAGGGATATTTCCAATTAGTCAGATAATTAATTCATTTGGTTGGAAATTAATTAGGCATGTAGAGAAATAGGTAGGTCATTCATTTTTTGTGTACTTAATTAATTAAGCAAGCAATTAGTCATGGTGAATCATTTTGAAAGCGCTTGTGGGCAAAAACAATCAACGAGCTCTCAGTTACATTGCAAACCACCGAGCACCGCTTGCCAACATGGACACCGGCCACCATGCGCTCGCGACATGGGCGACCTAGCATTCACCAAGATGGATGAAGTCTATGCTCATGGGGATGTCCACTCGATGATGGTGGTGGCGAAATGTTGTGGGTGAGGACAACATGACACAACACTAGCTAGGTGGTTCATGCTATAGTAAAAAGGAAGAGTGTTCCAAAAACAAGAAGGAAAAAGAACTGAAGCCAAAGTGGTGCATGGTGTTGGAGAAAGTAAGAGTGTTCCAAATAATAAGAGAAACAAAAAGAAAGAAAGAGTATTCTAGGAAATAAGTAGGAACGAGAACTAAAGTTGCCGAGGAATGAGAAAGAAGAAGATGAGGCATCGATGATGAACACATTAATGTTGACGTGGTGCTGGTTGGTGCCAATTAAATGGATTGGCGAAGAGGCATGGAGTAGAAGATGTAGGGAAATATGAAGAAGAGAAGAACGACAATTAAACCGGCTAGCATATGGATGGAGGTGGAGCTTATTGGTGACTAGGAAAGATCTCTGTAGTTATTTGTTGTTTTGTGTTAATAGTATGTGTTAGTTTAACCCACTCTATTATATCGTAAACAAGAAAATTTCATCCTTACTGCAATGCTTGGCGAAGATGAGTTGGCTGTCATATGCTTTTAATGGAGGTGGCGCCGATGAGAGAAAAAAGCGAAATGTCTCGCTTCTGGCGTAAATCGGTCAAGAGTGAGAGGTTCCGACAGAAAAAGGGAAGGTGCATCATTGGATAGGGTTTTTGTGTTGAACCCGGATGTTACAGATATTGCGGATAGCCCGTAGCAATGCACGGGCGTTCTGCTAGTGTATATATGGATATAAAAGATGCTCGTGTCGAGTGTACGAGAAAGGTTGGCATGGCTGGGATATTGAGGTTGTCTATTCCATACGGGACCCATCTTTGGAGGCAATGGCTGAGGGCAACTCCAACCCATGACCCAAACGGTCTGGCCGCGTCCCTTTGGGGATAAACGGACAGAAAACACGGACCAACGCACGGAGCAAACTGACCAACAATTCGCTTTTGACCAATCACCGGCCCAACTTTGGGCCTTGTTTGCGTCCAAACGGACACGCGTGGACGGGCGAGACGCGCGCCTTTGTCCCTCTGGCCCACCCATCAGGGACACAACCAATGTTTCTCTTCCCCTGCAATCCCTCTGCCCTCTGCCCCCCGCCATCGCCGCTGCCACCCCATTCCCAGCCGCGTCGCCTTCCATAGGCTGTCCGAACCACGACCACCCCATGCCATAGCCAGCCCACACCAGCGTTTCAGAAGAGCTTTTTGCTGGCGTTCGTAGTTCACTATTGCCGGTGAGAGAGAAGCTACACCCGCCGGCGCCACCCGTCGACCCCAACAACTTCTGGCAGGCGCTGCATTGTCGCAGGGTGCCCACCCACCAACACCAACCTTGCTTTGCTGCTTGCGAGGGGAACTCGACATGCTCTTTCCGGCCGCGTCTCCATCGCAACCGCAAGGTGTTCCGACGCTTTGCTCACAAGGTACCATGGATAGGGAAGATGAGTATTTCTTTCACAACTTCATTTGTTCATCAGATGATGAAGAGCTTGTGGTGGCTGCATTGGTCGCACATGACCACATTAGTAGGAAGTGGTATCGGTTCACGGGATCAATCCCCGGGCAGGCTCCAGCCTTGAACCGCAATAGGGCGATAGGCCACACCCTTCTCTATGCTGATTACTTTAAGAATATCACACTCTTCAAACCACATCAATTTCGTCATCGATTCCGAATGAGGAGACATGTTTTTAATCATATTCGGGAGGGAGTGATAGGGTATGACCCATCCTTTGAGGGCAACTAGGATGCCCTTGGAAAGCTTGGCTTCTCTTATTACCAGAAATGCACTGCGTCTATTCACATGCTTGCATATGGAATTCCTGGTGATCTTGTGGATGAGTATGCGCGTATGAGTGAGTCCACATGTCTCATCTCAATGTATAGCTTCTACAAGGCCTTGGTGGCAGTGTTAGGCCTGAGTACCTGAGAGAGCCAACTGCCCCTAATACAAAGAGGTTGTTGGCGATCAATGCCTATAGGGGCTTTCCGGGCATGCTTGATAGTATATATTTGTATGCACCGGAAGTGGAAGACCTGTCCATTTGCTTGGCAGGGGCAGTACAAGGGGCATATGAAAGATGACACTGTCATACTAGAAGCAGTGGCTTCACAAGATCTGTGGATATGACATTCTTTTTTGGCATGGTTGATTCTCACAATGATATCAACATGCTTCAATGTTCTCCAGTGTTTGCAAGGCTTGCAGAAGGCCACTCCCTAGAGGTCAACTTTGAGATCAATGGTCACCATTACAACAAGGGATATTACCTAGCTGATGGTATCTATCCTCAGTGGTTAACTCTTGTGAAGACTATACCCAATCCGCAAGGAGAGAAAAGACAGAGATTGGCCCAAATGCAGGAGGGTGCTAGGAAGGATGTGGAGCGTGCTTTTGGTGTGCTTCAATCTCGATGGGTTATCGTTCGAAACCTACATTGACATGGAGCACTCAGAAGCTTTGGGTGGTGATGGCTGCTGATGACTCACAAGTATAGGGGATCTATCGTAGTCCTTTCGATAAGTAAGAGTGTCGAACCCAACGAGGAGCAGAAGGAAATGACAAGCGGTTTTCAGTAAGGTATTCTGTGCAAGCACTGAAATTATTGGTAACAGATAGTTTTGTGATAAGGTAATTTGTAACGGGTAACAAGTAATGAAAGTAAATAAGGTGCAGCAAGATGGCCCAATCCTTTTTGTAGCAAAGTACAAGCCTGGACAAACTCTTATATAAAGGAAAGTGCTCCCGAGGACACATGGGAATTATCGTCAAGCTAGTTTTCATCACGCTCATATGATTCGCGTTCGTTACTTTGATAATTTGGCATGTGGGTGGACCCGTGCTTGGGTGCTGCCCTTTCTTGGACAAGCATCCCACTTATGATTAACCCCTATTGCAAGCATCCGCAACTACAAAAGAAGTATTAAGGTAAACCTAACCATAGCATGAAACATATGGATCCAAATCAACCCCTTACGAAGCAACGCATAAACTAGGGTTTAAGCTTCTGTCACTCTAGCAACCCATCATCTACTTATTACTTCCCAATGCCTTCCTCTAGGACCAAATAATGGTGAAGTGTCATGTAGTCGACGTT
This sequence comes from Aegilops speltoides, assembly GCA_021437245.1. Lineage (NCBI taxonomy): Eukaryota > Viridiplantae > Streptophyta > Magnoliopsida > Poales > Poaceae > Aegilops > Aegilops speltoides. The sequence goes on from CM038143.1 coordinate 465,504,704, forward strand.
CACATAACACCACTAGAGGAGAGACAACATACATCTCATCAAAATATCGAACGAATACCAAATTCACATGACTACTTATAGCAAGACTTCTCCCATATCCTCAGGAACAAACGTAACTACTCACAAATCATATTCATGTTCATAATCAGAGGGGTATTAATATGCATAAAGGATCTGAACATATGATCTTCCACCGAATAAACCAACTAGCATCAACTACAAGGACTAATCAACACTACTAGCAACCCACAGGTACCAATCTGAGGTTTTGAGACAAAGATTGGATACAAGAGATGAACTAGGGTTTTAGATGAGATGGTGTTGGTGAAGATGTTGATGAAGATTGACCCCCTTCCACTGAGAGGATCGATGGTGATGACAATGGCGACGATTTCCCCCTCCCGGAGGGATGTTTCCCGGCAGAACAGCTCCGCCGGAGCCCTAGATTGGTTCCACCAAGGTTCCGCCTCGTGGCGGCGGAGTTTCGTTTCGAAAGCTTGCTTATGATTTTTTTCCAGGGTAAAAGACTTCATATAGCATAAGATGGGCACCAGAGGCCTGCCAGGGGGCCCACAAGGTAGGGGGCGCGCCCAGGGGGTAGGGCGTGCCCCCACCCTTGTGGCCAGGGTGTGGGACCCCTCTAGTGGATTCTTTCGCCAGTATTTTTTTATTAATCCAAAAACCTGCCTCCGTGAAGTTTCAGGACTTTTGGAGCTGTGCAGAATAGGTCTCTAATATTTGCTCCTTTTCCAGCCCAGAACTCCAGCTGCTGGCATTCTCCCTCTTCATGTAAACCTTGTAAAATAAAAAAGAATATGCATAAGTATTGTGACATAACGTGTAATAACAGCCCATAATTCAATAAATATCAATATAAAAGCATGATGCAAAATGGACATATCAACTCCCCCAAGCTTAGACCTCGCTTGTCCTCAAGCGGAAGCCGATAACGAAAAATATGTCCACATGTTTAGAGATAGAGGTGTCGATAAAATAAAATACAGACATGAGGGCATCATGATGATTCTATTAACAGCAACATCATTGTCATATGATTTCTTATGCTTAAGTAATAATCTATTCACAATGTCAAGTATGAATCAAAAACTTCATTGAAAACCAACAAACTATAATCTCGGTCATTGAAGCAATTGCAATTTATCATAACATCGGAAAGAGTCATTATAAGGCTTTTCAGCAAGTCCACATACTCAGCTATCATTTAGTCTTTCAAAATTGCTAACACTCACGCAATACTTATGGGTATGGAGTTTTAATCGGACATAGAGAAAGATAGGGGCTTATAGTGTTGCCTCCCAACCTTTTACCTCAATGGTAATGTCAACAATAATAGTTCATGCTAACTTACATCCAATTGGATATATATATATATATATATATATATATATATATATATATATATATATATATATATATATATATATATATATATATATATATATATATATATATATATGGATCTTTCCAACACAATGCACTTGCCAAAGGATAAAATGTAAAAATGAAAGGTGAAGATCACCATGACTCTTTTATAAGGTATAAGACAAGAATAAAAGATAGGCCCTTCGCGGAGGGAAGCAGAGGTTGTCATGTGCTTTTATGGTTGGATGCACGAAATCTTAATGCAAAAGAACATCACTTTATATTGCCACTTGTGATATGGACTTTTATTATGCAGTCCGTCGCTTTTATTTCTTCCACATCACAAGATCGTATAAAGCTTATTTTCTCCACACTAATAAATCATACATATTTAGAGAGAAATTTTTATTGCATGCAACAATGACAACTTACTTGAAGGATCTTACTCAATCCATAGGTAAATATGGTGGACTCTCATGGCAAAACTGGGTTTAAGGATATTCGGAAGCACAAGTAGTATCTCTACTTGGTGCAAAGAATTTGGCTAGCATGAGGGGGAAAGGCAAGCTCAACATGTTGGATGATCCATGACAATATACTTTATTTCGGATATAAGAAAACATAACCCATTACGTTGTCTTCCTTGTCCAACATCAACTCTTTAGCATGTCATATTTTAGTGAGTGCTCACAATCATAAAAGATGTCCAAGATAGTGTATATATATGTGAAAACCTCTCTTTCTTTATTACTTCCTATTAATTGCAACGATGACCAAAACTATGTTTGTCAACTCTCAACAACTTTTATTCATCATACTCTTTATATGTGAAGTCATTACTCTACATACGATCAATATGAACTCTTTTATTTCTTTTTATTCTTTCTTTTATTCCCTCAAGATCATAGCAAGATAGTCAAGCCCTTGACTCAACACTAATCTTTATTATATATAGCTCACGGACTCGATTACATAGAAGGATCATGAAGCAAAACTCAAAACTAAATCATACTAAAACTTTATTCTACTAGATCAAGATATTACTAAAAGGATCGAACTAAGAAAAACGGTAAAGATAGGAGAGTGATGGTGATACGATACCGGGGCAGCTCCCCCAAGCTTGGTAGTTGCCAAGGGGAGTGCCCATACCCATGTGATTATGTCTCTTTCTTCGGAGGTGGTGATGTGATATTCTTGCGATGATGCCCCTTAGGATACGATTCTCTTCCTCGAGCTTATTGACTTGTTGCTTGAGGTCCATTATTTCCTTACGGAGCTTACCCGTGACGGTTAAAGCTCCTTTCACCCATGGATGTTGCATAGCTGCGGGAGAACAAGTAACACTCTTTTTCATATTTTCATAAGAGAGAAATTTCACATTGGAGGGGATGACCGAGTTTGGAATAGCTGAGCTCTGTAGTTCCCCCATCGTGAATCCGGCTTGGAAACGGGAAGTAACTTCTTGATTCTCCTCCATAGCATCTATCCTTTTCAAGTCAGCCTCCATATCCTCCTCCGTTGATGGCCCAAAGTGGTCAGCATCACTGTTTGCTCTTGGTCCCGGTGTCGGATTAGACACCCGGCTCTTCCCGACTGACTCTTGAGAAGACATCTTGCTCTAATCTGCGGCAGAAACAGCTCAAAACAAAAACATAGGATATTTGTTGAAGGAAATATGCCCTAGAGGCAATAATAAAGTTATTATTTATTTCCTTATTCCATGATAAATGTTTATCATTCATGCTAGAATTGTATTAACCGGAAACATGATACATGTGTGAATGCATAGACAAACAGTATGTCACTAGTATGCCTCTACTAGACTAGCTTGTTAATCAAAGATGGTTATGTTTCCTAACCATAAACAAAAGGTTTGTTATTTGATTAACAAGGTCACATCATTAGTTGAATGATCTGATTGACATGACCCATTCGATTAGCTTAGCACACGATCGTTTAGTATGTTGCTACTGCTTTTATCCATGACTTATACATGTTCCTATAACTATGAGATTATGCAACTCCCGTTTACCGGAGGAACACTTTGGGTGCTACCAAATGTCACAACGTAACTGGGTGATTATAAAGGAGTACTACAGGTGTCTCCAAAGGCAGATGTTGGGTTGGCGTATTTTGAGATTAGGTTTTGTCACTCCGATAGTCGGAGAGGTATCTCTGGGCCCTCTCGGTAATACACATCACTTAAGCCTTGCAAGCATTACAACTAATGAGTTAGCTGTGAGATGATGTATTCTGAGCGAGTAAAGAGACTTGCGTAACGAGATTGAACTAGGTATTGGATACCGACGATCGAATCTCGGGCAAGTAACATACCGATGACAAAGGGAACAACGTATGTTGTTATGCGGTCTGACCGATAAAGATCTTCGTAGAATATGTAGGAGCCAATATGGGCATCCAAGTCCCGCTATTGGTTATTGACCGGAGACGTGTCTCGGTCATGTCTACATTGTTCTCGAACCGTAGGGTCCGCACGCTTAAGGTTTCGATGACGGTTTGTAGGATCGAAAGTATGTCTAGAGGGGGGGTGATTAGACTACTTGACAATATAAAAATTCAGCCTTTGATAAAGACAAGTTTTTGGCAAGTTCACAATGATGATCAAGTCAAGTATCACCCTACACATGCAATTCTAGAGTATAGGCAGCGGAAAGTAAATTGCACATGTAGTAAAGAGAGGTGGAGAAGAGCAAACGCAATTTGGAGACACGGAGATTTTTCTCGTGGTTCCGATAGGTGGTGCTATCGTCAATCCACGTTGATGGAGACTTCAACCCACGGAGGGTAACGGCTGCGAGAGTCCACGGAGGGCTCAACCCACGAAGGGTCCACGAAGAAGCAACCTTGTCTATGCCATCATGGCCTACGCCCACGGAGGGCTAGCCTTACTCGGGGTAGATCTTCACGAGTAGGCGATCTCCTTGCCCTTACAAACTTCTTGGTTCAACTCCACATCTCGTGGAGGCTCCCAAGCGACATCTAACCAATCTAGGAGGCACCACCCTCCAAAAGGTAATAGATGGTGTTGATGATGATGAACTCCTTGCTCTTGTGCTTCAAATGATAATCTCCCCAACACTCAACTCTCCTCACTGATTTGGCTGTGGTGGAAGAAAGGATTGAGTGGAAAGCAACTTGGGAAGGCTAGAGATCAAGCTTCATATGGTGGGAGTGGAGCAACTTGATCTCAACACAAGGGTAGGTAGTTTTCTTCTCGAAATGTAAGGTAGGAGTGGTAGTTCTTTCGATGGCTCTCTCCACGAGTGAAGAGGCGTGGAGGGTATTTATAGCCTCCACACAAAATCCAACCGTTACACACATTTGACCAATCTCGGTGGGACCGAAGTTGACAACTCGGTGAGACCGAAAGTTCAAATCATGTGAACGTTGGGATTTTCGGTGGGACTGAAAATACAATCTCGGTGAGTCCGATTCGTGTAAAGACTAGGGCTTGCCAATCTCGGTGGGACCGACTTCATCATCTCGGTGACACCGATTTGATGACAGAAGGTTACAGAAGCTTGGCAACACAAGTTTCGGTGAGACCGAGTTCAGAATCGGAAAATCCGAGATTTCTAGGGTTTGGCTATATGGCTGAGGTGGTTCATCTCGGTGTGGCTGGGTTTAGGAAATCGGTGGGACCGAGATTACTTATGAGTGTATTATGGAAGTGAGAGTTGCTGATAGTTTAGGAGATGTATCACTAAGCACTTTGAGCAACCAGATCATTATCATAACCTCATCCCCTTTTAATAGTATTGGCTTTCCTATAGACTCAATGTGATCTTGGATCACTAAACCAAAAATGGAGTCTTGAGCTTTTGCCATTGCTTGCCTTAGCATTTTGAGGGTCCACTATTCAGTCCTTGCCATACCCATATCACTGAACTTTCGAAATGATTCTCAAGAAACTATTAGTTCAATGATATATATGTTGTTATTAATTACCAAAACCACCCGGGATTAGTTGCACTTTCAATCTCCCCTTTTGGTAATTGATGACAACATATAGATCAAAGCTTCGACATAGGATATAATCAATGAATAATATAAATCGCTTTGAGAAGTATGTGATAAGCAAGAGCTCCCCCTAAATTTGTGCATTATTTAAGATTTGCGTTTGAATGCAAATGCACAATCGATTAGGATCATGGGTCACTCTTCCATGTCACATACATCTTGGTGGAGCGCACAAAATTATAAGAATGAATAGCATGCACCCAATCACCAAGACATGAGTAAATGGTCATACAAGATATGAATAGCATATGATAAACATTAAGCACACATTAAAGCATAGTACGACCAAGCACTCATTAATGAGCATCAAACGTAGTATCAAACGCACAGAATGTCTCGAAAAACCAAAAGTATCTCAAAAAGACCACAAATGAACGAAAGAGCAAAAGCGCAAAGACAAAGCACTCTCTCTCTCGAAGTCCTATGATCTATACAATTTCTCCCCCTTTGGCAACAAGTTACCAAAAAGTTCGAAAAGTATAGAGCTAAACGTCACTGGGGACTCTGCTGGCGGCTCCTGTCTAGGTTGATGGAGTTGAGATGGCTGCATCGGCGAAGACTTCTGCTGATGTCTGTGGAGCTGGATGAGTGGTCACTGGAACTGGAGCTGGAGCAACTGATGGAGCTATGGGAGGTCTTGAGGCTGTAGTCCCGTGTCTCATCCTTTGGAATAGCAAATGATCGGAGTCTGTGGGAACCGAGCGATCTGTTCATAAGCATCTGGACTAGGTCATCCTGCATCTCACGCATAAGCTCTTCCTTCTCCCTCTTTGCTTCCTCAATATCTGCCTCAAGCTTGTTGTGATTACTTGCACTTGATCGACTTCACATCCAGAGCATGGATCTTGTCTTCAACAATCCTTTCAAGACTCTCCTGAGACTGTACAATGCTGGCCAGGTGTTGTTCAATCCTCTGGGTAGCTTCAAGGAGCTGCTCTCCAACACTCTTCGGTTTAGCTGCTGCTGCTGCTTCCTTCTCAGCTTTAGCTTTCTTGGCAGCTTCAATCTTTGCTTGACCTTCAACTGACGTTGGGTCCTCCTCATCCATCACAACATCATTGTCCTCATGCTCGGGCTGCAGTGGTAGGTGCTCTCTATCCAACAAGAATGTGCCCGTGCCAAACTTGGCATTGATAAGCATCTGAATATGCGGGGCAAATCCACATGACCTTTTCTGGTCAGCTGCAGTCCTCTTAATAGTCTCAACTATCAAGTCCATCACCTTGAAAGGTGCCTTCTCATCAAGTATATGCAGCATGTTGATAGAGTACCCTCTGATCATTCGATGATCTCCAGACTTGGGCATCAAGGTATGCCTCAGAATAGTGTTTGTAGTAGGTAGACCTGCCTGGAGATAATACACTGAGCCAAGCTTCCAGATTGCCAAATCCTTAGCTGGAACCTCCTTGTACATGTTCTTCATAGATTCATGGTTCTTCTTGGGAATGCCATAGACATCAACATCATCTTCTCTCTGCATTGGAGCATTCAGAAGTTCTGCCCATTCTTCAACAGTTGAAGAGAATCTTTGGCCTTCAGTCATCCATGTGATCTTACCATCTGGATAGAAATGAGCTGTGGCATAGAATTGCATAATCATTTCATCATTCCAACTTGTCAACTTTTGACCAACAAAATCTGCAACACCACATGCAGTGAAGCTCTCATGCACATGTGGAAAGAAGTCTCTGTGCTCTTCACTTTGTCAATGTATTTCCAATCAACAAATCTGGTGTGCGCAACTATGGGCTTCTTGTCCATCAGACAGATCTCATAGAAGTCCTGCTTTGCTCTACGGTGTGGAATCTTGGATCAACAGCAGTTCTTCTCCTCACAGCATATGGATCAGCTTGTCTCCATAGCACGAGACCTCTATCCTTCCTTTCCTTCATGTTCTCGGCTTGAGGATGAGCATCATTGTGAATTGGCAGTTTTGGACGAAGTTTCAGTGAGAACGGTGCTTCATCATCGACACATTGGTGGCACATCATCTTTCTTCTTCTCGATCTTTGGGATGTTCTGACAGTCTTCTTTGGCTTGGCGGCGAGCTTTCTTTGGAGCTGCCTTGACTGGAGCAGATGGCTTGGACTTTGAAGTGGCTCCTGCCCTGATGGCATCACCCATGAACTTAGGCTTCTGAGGAGGCTGGGGTGCTTCCTCATCCTCATCCTCTGCTGCATCATCATGCACAATCCTCTTCCTCTTGGAAGTTTTCTTCACCTTGCTTGTAGTTTCCTCTTCCATACTCAGCTTCTTGGCAACAGTGGACTGCTTCACTTTCCTGGTGCCTTTCTTGGTTTGCTTCCCTTGAGGCTCTTTGGCAACAACCTTTCTCTTTGGCTTGGAGGAGACCTCTTCCTCAACAATGAAATCAGAATCTTCTTCATCAGAGTTCCTCTTCTTTCTGGCCCTGGTGGCTGCAGGAGGCAAACCACTTGGTGTGCTCCTCTCACCATCATCTGATGAGCTGCTGGGTTCAGGACTAGTGCCTGCCTCTGGAATATCAGCAATAGGTGACTCAGACCTGTTCTAGCTGTCACTGGCATCTGACATGGCTGACAACCTGTGAATAGATAAGGTGTAGGCAGAGTAGAAGAGTTATCACAAACTGCAGAAGATTTTGCAAACAAATGAGTTCAAATTTCAGTTTTAGGTTTTCACAGAAGACATTTCGGTCAGACCGAGGTTAAAATTCGGTGAATCCAAAGTGTTCAAACAGAACCATTCACACCACTTTCGGTTGGACCGAAGTGGGTTTCGGTCCTGCCGAAAACACTAGGGTTTCACTAAATCCTCATTTCGGTCACACCGATTTGCACAACTTCGGTTGGACCGAAGGTGCGATCAATGGCCAGAGGCCAAATCGGTCATACCGAGAATGTAAAATCGGTCTCACCGAGATGTGTTCGGCGGAAACCTAACCCTAAAACTTTTACTCGAAGTTCGTTCAAAGGAACTAATCTTGTGTTCAGGAAGATTTCAAACGTGGCAAGATGCAAGGCAAACCAAACGTGCATTGAATCGGAGATGAGAGCACGAGTGGGGTCGAAACTCACCCTAACTTGGTGGAGTTCCTCTACGGCGGCAACGGCGTGGAGAAGATGTCCGTTGACGGCGACGGAGACCTGCGGCGAGGGCGCACAGGCGACGACGGAGACGATCCGGAGACCAGGCGACGGCAGCAAGGGGTGTGGGGGCGAGGCGTTTGAAGTAGAAATCAATGCGCGCGACCCACGGAGTATATATACCCCTTTGCTGTCGGTGGGACCGAGTTGTAAAACTCGGTGGCACCGAGATGGATAACTCGCGATTATGCACTTGATCACGCCGAAAATCACAACTCGGTTTCACCGAGGTGAAAACCTAGATCAATCCAAATGCTTTCGGTTTGACCGAGTTTGAGTGGGTTGGTCTGACCGAAATCACTTAGAAGGTTTTGGAAGTTAGCTCTTGACGGATCGGTGGCTCCGAGTGCTCCTCACTCAGAGAGTCCGAAAATGACTTGTTCAAAGTTTGTGATGTAAGCATGAATAGAATTTGAGACAAGAAAGCATAGATAGCTAGGGGAGGTACTTAGACATTCTTGTCCATCCATTTGGTTAGAAAAATCCAAAAGACCAAAGCAACAAATGGATGTCCTCGAATGGATAAAATCATGCATCCAACATGCTCACACAATAAGATAGCAAATGAAATATGTGTCAAACATGCACCAACAAAAACTCTAGCTACTATCACACAATTTGTCGATGACTAGGTCATCTTTATATGAGTATATTGACTTAGGAGTCAAATGAGAACATTTGATCATAGGTCATACTCATCGTTTAAGCACAAGTGGGGTTACCACTTTTACATAAAGCATTGATGTGTTCACATCATTTGAAGATGCTTTAGCTCAATTCTTTAGAGCAAAGCTCCCCCTAGATGTGAGAACCCCTTTTAAAGGGTCAAACTAACCTTGGGTTGTCGTAGTAGACTTCATGTAGATGTTGAAGATGTGGATGCTCAATGTTGATGAAGATCATCAAGAGTTGGGAGCAATCCTTTGGATTCGGGCACTTTCAATACCTACATGGGTTAGTCCCACAAGGAACAAACAAGGATATCCATGGACATAGATTGAAGTACACAATAGATGATGTCCATGAAAGCAATGATTACCTTGTCCCTTGACTTACCAACAAGAGGGTTTGTGACTCCATGAACTAGTGCAAGATGTGGAAGTTGATTGCACAAGTTCTTGCCAAAATGAGTGTGAGTGAAGTATGTTGGCGGAGTCACCCTCAAGAACTCTCTACTTCTTCTTCTTCGGGATCCACATCATCTTGATGGGAATCCTTGGGGTTGTAGTTGAGCTTGACGAAGTAGAACTTGACGTTTCCTTGGGAACCCACTTGACCATGGCTTTAGGTGCTTCAATAAATGCATCAATCTCCTCTTGAAGCTTGTCCTTGCCTTTTAGCTTGTGGTCTTGTGGTGGAAGATCATCTTGAGCTTGTTCCACATTGGAAGAAGTAGGATCGTACTTCTCCTTTTGAGAAACAAACTTTGGAGTGGGATATTGACCTTCTTCCCATTCAACACCCTCGGCGTTGAACTTTCGCTCAAAACCAATTCCTTGATTCTTCGGTGTCTTCCTTGCTTGCGAACAATTTCCTCAAAGTTCTTGCTTCCGCAAGGCTCTTGTAGACACCTTTCTCTATAATCCCTTTCAATAAACTATTTTCTTGCTCAAGTGTAACTTGGCTTGAAACATTGTTAGTGGAATCAAGAGAACTACTAGGAGCAACAATATTGGATTTAGCATGGTTATTGTTACTACTAGATGAAGAATTTTTCTTATGCTTGTCATGCTTAGTTTTAATAGGTGGCAAGAAATTAGACAAGAGAAGTCGTTTGGCAAGATATGAAGAACTCTTCTTTGAAGATCGTCATTGATTGCTTTTAGGAACTCATGTTCTTGCTCTAGATTGAGCTTCTCGAGCGTAGCTTCTCATGAGATCTTAGGAGCTCTCTATGATCTTCTTGAGTTGTTTCATGAGCTAACTTAAGAGTGTTTAGTTCTTTAGTTAGACGCTCAATCTCCTTCATAGCATTGTCATTCGACTCTTCTCGACTATAAAGACTACTAGCATGTTCATCATTACTAGGCTCACTAGATTTGTCATGTAAAAGCTCATCTTCACCAAGCAAGTCATCCTCATCACTATCAAAGTCAATAAATTCAGGGTGTGATACCTTGGGGCCTTTAGCCATGAAGCATCTTCCAATTCCCTCATTTGGTGAATCAAATAAGTCATAGGAGTTGGAGTTGGAGGACACGAGAGCAAGACCGGCAACACCTCATCTTGAACTGTAGTCGGAGTTGGAGTGATAGCTTCTTTCGGAATGATTGTCGGAGTCGGAGCCGGAGACCCATTCACCTACATGAGCTTGATGTTTTCTTCTTGTGTAGCTCCTTGATGACTTGTCTTTCCTCTCCGAATCCTTGCTCTACTCCTTCTCTCTTTCCGAGGTGACTCTTCTCTTGAGCTTCTTCTTCTTGGAGATTCTTCTCTTCTCTTGTGGGGAGCCGAACACTCATTTGAGTAGTGTCCGGTCTTCCACAATTGTAGCAGATTCGATCACGACTAGAAGATCTCTTTTCATCATATGATCTAGACTTTGAGCTTCTCTCTTTGCTTCTACTCTTGTAGAATTTGTTGAAGTTCTTCACCATTAGGCTTATCTCTTCATTGGAAACTAGCTTGTCACTTGAGGTTGTGGGAGCATCACTTGTAGCTTTGTAAGCACCACTTGGCTTGTTGTGAAGCTCTTCCTTATCTTTAAGTGTCATCTCATGAGCAACAATTCTTCCAATGACTTGGTTGGCTTGAGATTCTTGTAGTTTGGCATCATTTGGATCAAAGTGCACACGGTGTCATACTTTCCATCCAAAGCTCGAGAATCTTCTTGATGATGAATCGGTCGGTCATTTCTTCGCTTCCTAAGCCGGCAATCTCATTTGTGATGAGAGCAAGCCTAGAATACATTTCAGCGACTCCTTCACCTTCCTTCATCTTGAACTTGTCAAGTTGACCTTGAAGAACATCTAGCTTTGATTCCTTCACGGACTCGGTACCTTCGTGCATTTCACCAAAGTATCCCAAATCTCTTTTGCATTCTCAAGACGGCTGATTTTGTTGAACTCCTCGGGACACAAAGCATTGAAGAGAATGTCACAAGCTTGAGCATTGTTTTGCAACATCCGCAATTCATCCGTTGTAGCCACGATCCGAACTTTTCCTTCCTCGAAGAACTCACCTTGCAAACCAACACAAATAATGCCCGATGCGGCTGGGTTATGGCCAAGAATATGCATTTTCATTTTATGCTTCCAACTAGCAAAGTTTGAACCATCAAAGTAAGGACCTCTCTGAAAATTACCCTCACTAGACGCCATACTCTCCTAGGTTGTGAAACCAAGCTTATGGAGTCAATGCAATGGAAACCAATACAATGGAGACCAAAGCTCGATACCACTTGTAGGATCGAAAGTATGTCTAGAGGGGGTGATTAGACTACTTGACAATATAAAATTCAGCCTTTGATAAAGACAAGTTTTGGCAAGTTCACAATGATGATCAAGTCAAGTATCACCCTACACATGCAATTCTAGAGTATAGGCATCGGAAAGTAAATTGCACATGTAGTAAAGAGAGGTGGAGAAGAGCAAACGCAATTTGGAGACACGGAGATTTTTCTCGTGGTTCCGATAGGTGGTGCTATCGTCAATCCACGTTCATGGAGACTTCAACCCACGGAGGGTAACGGCTGCGAGAGTCCACGGAGGGCTCCACCCACGAAGGGTCCACGAAGAAGCAACCTTGTCTATGCCATCATGGCCTACGCCCACGGAGGGCTAGCCTTACTCGGGGTAGATCTTCACAGTAGGCGATCTCCTTGCCCTTACAAACTTCTTGGTTCAACTCCACATCTCGACGGAGGCTCCCAGCGACACCTAACCAATCTAGGAGGCACCACCCTCCAAAAGGTAATAGATGGTGTTGATGATGATGAACTCCTTGCTCTTGTGCTTCAAATGATAATCTCCCCAACACTCAACTCTCCTCACTGATTTGGCTGTGGTGGAAGAAAGGATTGAGTGGAAAGCAACTTGGGAAGGCTAGAGATCAAGATTCATATGGTGGGAGTGGAGCAACTTGATCTCAACACAAGGGTAGGTAGTTTTCTTCTCAGAAATGTAAGGTAGGAGTGGTAGTTCTTTCTGATGGCTCTCTCCATGAGTGAAGAGGGGGTGGAGGGGTATTTATAGCCTCCACACAAAATCCAACCGTTACACACATTTTACCAATCTCGGTGGGACCGAAGTTGACAACTCGGTGAGACCGAAAAATCAAATCATGTGAACATTGGGATTTTCGGTGGGATCGAAAATACAATCTCGGTGAGTCCGATTCGTGTAAAGACTAGGGCTTGCCAATCTCGGTGGGACCGACTTCATCATCTCGGTGACACCGATTTGATGACAGAAGGTTACAGAAGCTTGGCAACACAAGTTTTGGTGAGACCGAGTTCAGAATCGGAAAATCCGAGATTTCTAGGGTTTGGCTATATGGCTGAGGTGGTTCATCTCGGTGTGACTGGGTTTAGGAAATCGGTGGGACCGAGATTACTTATGAGTGTATTATGGAAGTGAGAGTTGCTGATAGTTTAGGAGATGTATCACTAAGCACTTTGAGCAACCAGATCATTATCATAACCTCATCCCCTTTTAATAGTATTGGCTTTCTTATAGACTCAATGTGATCTTGGATCACTAAACCAAAAATGGAGTCTTGAGCTTTTGCCAATGCTTGCCTTAGCATTTTGAGGGGTCCACTATTCAGTCCTTGCCATACCCATATCACTGAACTTTCTGAAATGATTCTCAAGAAACTATTAGTTCAATGATATATATGTTGTTATTAATTACCAAAACCACGGGGGGATTAGTTGCACTTTCACGGTTATATTATGAGTTTATGTATTTTGATGTATCGAAGAAGTTCGGAGTCCCGGATGTGATCACGGAAATGATGAGGAGTCTCGAAATGGTCGAGACATAAAGATTGATATATTGGAAGCCTATGTTTGGAGTTCGGAATGGTTCCGGGTGAAATCGGGATTTTACCGGAACACCGGGGGCTTACCGGAACCCTCCCGGGGGTTAATGGGCCTTAGTGGGCCATGAGGGAGAAGAGGAAGGGCCGGCCAGGGCAGGCCGCGCCCCTCCCCCCTAGTCCGAATAGGACAAGGAGAGGGGGGGCGGCGCCCCCCTTCCCTCTTCCCCCCCAAGTCCTAATCCAACTAGGAAAAGGGGGAGTCCTACTCCCGGTGGGAGTAGGACTCCTCCGGCGCGCCTCCTCCTAGGGCCGGCCGCACCCCCCCTTTGCTCCTTTATATACGGGGGCAGGGGCACCCTAGAACACACAAGTTGATCCTTGAGATCGTTCCTTAGCCGTGTGCGGTGCCCCCCTCCACCATATTCCACCTCGGTCATATCGTGGCGGTGCTTAGGCGAAGCCTGCGTCGATAGAACATCAAGATCGCCACCACGCCTGTCGTCTTGTGAAACTTTCCCTCCCGGCTCTCACTGGATTGGAGCCGAGGAGCGTCATCGAGCTGTCGTGTGTCAAGAACTCGGGGCGCCGAGTAACGGCGCTGGGATCGATTGGATCGCGAGGAGAACGTCGACTACTTCCTCTACGTTGTGATCGCTTCGCTTGGTCTCACGAGGGTACGTAGACAACACTCTCCCCTCTCGTTGCTGTACATAACCATGATCTTGCGTGTGCGTAGGAAATTTTTTGAAATTACTACGTTCCCCAACATTTGTGTGGTACGGAGATTATATAATGAATTTTTACCGACCAAAAGAAGTATCATGCAAGAAAACGGAGTCTGGAGGGCACACGAGGTGCCCACGAGGCAGCGGGCGCGCCCAGGGGGGTAGGGCGCGCCCTCCACCCTCGTGGCTCCCTCGTGTCCCTTTCAGACTACTTCTTATTTTCCTATTTTTTCAAATATTCCAAAATGGTGAAAAATTGCCATTAGAACTGTTTTGGAGTCGGTTTACTTACCGTACCACATACCTATTCCTTTTCGTAGTCTGAAACGTTCTGGAAAGTGTCCCTTATATATTCCTCCGGGGTTACTGTTTATGGGATTACCTGAGATATAATGTTTGATTCTTTGATCGTTCACCACCTTTGGATTTGTGCCTTCGAAATTGTTGATTTTTACGGCACCGGAACGATAGACCTCCTTGATAACGTAAGGACCTTCCCATTTAGAGAGAAGTTTTCCTGCAAAAATTCTTAAGCGAGAGTTGAATAGCAACACATAATCACCTACATTAAACTCACGCTTTTGTATCCTTTTGTCATGCGATCTTTTAACTTTTTCTTTAAATAGTTTGGCATTCTCATAGGCTTGAGTTCTCCATTCATCAAGTGAGCTAATGTCAAATAGCCTCTTCTCACCGGCAAGTTTGAAATCATAATTGATCTCTTTAATGGCCCAATATGCCTTATGTTCTAGTTCGAGAGGTAAGTGACATGCTTTTCCATAAAGCATTTTATACGGAGACATACCCATAGGATTTTTATATGCAGTTCTATAGGCCCACAATGCAACATCAAGTTTAGACCAATTCTTTCTAGATCTATTAACAGTCTTTTGCAAAATTAATTTGACCTCTCTACTACTCAATTCTACTTGACCACTGGACTGTGGGTGATATGGAGATGCAATTCTATGATTAACATCGTACTTAGTAAGCATTTTACGAAAAGCACCATGAATAAAATGTGAACCACCATCAGTCATTAAATTTCTAGGGACTCCAAACCTCAGAAAAATTACTTATTTAAGCATCTCAATAGAGGTGTTATGGTGAGCACTACTAGTTTGAATAGCTTCTACCCACTTAGTAACGTAATCAACAGCAACTAAAATATGTGTATACCCATTAGAGGAAGGAAATGGTCCCATATAATCAAAGCCCCAAACATCAAATGGTTCAATAACAAGTGAATAATTCATAGGCATTTCTTCACGTCTACTAATATTACCAATTCTTTGACATTCATCACAAGACAAGACAAAATTACGGGCATCTTTGAGGAGAGTAGGCCAATAAAAACGGGACTGCAATACCTTATGCGCAGTTCTATCTCCAGCATGGTGTCCTCCATAGGCCTCAGAGTGACATTTGCGTAGGATCTGTTTTTGTTCATGCTCAGGTACACAACGTCTAATAACACCATCTACTCCTTCTTTATAAAGGTTTGGGTCATCCCAGAAGTAAAAATCATAGAAAAACTTTTTCTTTTGCTGGTATGTGAAACTAGGTGGTATGAATTTAGCAACAATGTAATTAGCATAATTAGCATACCATGGAGAAGTACAAGAAGCATTTAGGACAACTTATTGTTCATCAGGGAAGCTATCATCAATAGGTAGTGGGTGAGGGAGTCCTGGACTAAGGGGTCCTCGAGCGTCCGGCCTGTTAACCATGGGTCGGACTGATGGGTTGTGAAGATACAAAGACCGAAGACCGCACCCGTGTCTGGATAGGACTCTCCTTGGCGTGGAAGGCAAGCTTGGCAACCAAATATGAAGATTTCCTTTCTCTGTAACCGACCTTATGTAACCATATATAGATCCCTCCGGTGTCTATATAAACCGGATGGCTTAGTCCGAGTGAGGACATTCATTACCATAGTCATACAGGCTAGACTTCTAGGGTTTAGCCATTACGATCTTGTGGTAGATCAACTCTTGTAACACTCATATTCATCAAGATCAATCAAGCAGGAAGTAGGGTATTACCTCCATAGAGAGGGCCCGAACCTGGGTAAACATTGTGTCCCCCGTCTCCTGTTACCATCGATCCTAGACCCATAGTTCGGGACCCCCTACCCGAGATCCACCGGTTTTGACACCGACATTGGTGCTTTCATTGAGAGTTCCACTGTGTCGTCGTTAAGAGGTTTGATGGCCCCTTCAATCATCTACAACGATGCTGTCCAGGGGGAAGTCTTCCTTCCCGGGCAGATCTTCGTATTCGGCGGTTTCTTTGACCGGGCCAACTCGCAGCCATCCGAGCAGATCGAAGCTACGCCCGCCATCGAGTCGATTCGAGCTTGAATTATGTCGCGGACATCCGCGGAGACATGATCTTCGACGGATTCGAGACCGCGACAGCCTCTCCCTGTCACCTCGATGAACATGACTTAAATCTGTCATCGGACCACATCCAGGAGATAGCTCCTGCAACTATTCTGGCCTTAGATCCGGAGCAAATCGCGCCATCCGAGGACGGGAAGCTCAACCCCACCATGAAGGCCGCTGATGCCGCGGCGTTGGAGCCGCACACAGACAAAGCCTCATGTGATGTCTGTGTCACTGGAACTCCGGACTCGTTTCCGGCTATGGGTTCCAAACCATGTGCATCCACAGACGCCGAGCTTGATCGGTTATCGATCTTCGAATTCAGCGCTGCAGACATCTTCCGACATTCGCCTTTCGGCAATGTGCTAGACTCATTAAAGAACCTTTCCTTGGCGGGAGACTCACAGCCGAATTATGTTTAGTTCGAACTGGAGGCTGATGATGGAGAATTTCGCTTCCCACCCACCACCCACTTCATAGACACTGTCGATGATTTAACCAACGCGTTTGACTATGACTCCGAAGACATCGATGGTATGGACGACGATGCTGGAGAAGAGGAGGCCCAAAACCCACCGTTCACCGGAGATGGACGGTCACTTCCTCATATGACGTATACATGGTGGATACACCAAAGGATAATAGCGGCGACGACAAGAAAAACCCAGTGGAGGATAGCCCCCCTAAGACACAACCAAAGCGTCGGCGTCAGCGGCGCCGCTCCAAACCACGCCGCAGCAAGGACAACAACACCGGCACAGGAGACGACAACACTCTGGATGGTGCCGAAGACGTAGAAGACCACGATGAACAAACTGCCGAACAGGACAATCAGGAGGATGGGCAAGTCAGCCCTGACAAACAGGCCATAAATGAAGACTTGGAGGACGGTAGTTATCATCCGCTCTCTCAGGAGGAGGTGAGCCTCGGCAACAAGGACTTTATCGTGCCTGAGGAGCCCCTCGAACAGGAGCGCTTTAGGCGTCAGCTAATAGCCACTTCAAGGAGCCTGAAAAAGAAGCAGCAACAGCTTCAAGCTGATCAAGATCTGCTCAATGATAAATGGACGGATGTCCTGTCAGCCGAAGAATATGGCCTGAAGCGCCCAGCCAAAAGCTACCCACGGCGTAAATTGCTACCTCAGTTTGATGATTAGGCGTTGGAGCCCATACCATCATCGCGCAATGCGGCTGACCGACCACCACGGGGTCGAGACAAAGCGGCAACTCGAGCCGAACACCAGCCTGCTCCACCTCACCGTAAGGGTAGAGATCAAAAAGCTCGGGGACATACCTATGACCTACGGCAAAAACTGGACAATAATGTAGGACACACCAGATCGATCTATGGATCGCGAGGGCATGCCCCGACACGTGACTAACCACCTATCTGGACATAATAAGCCCAGTCACGCCCGAGCCAAACTCCACAGACGGACTCCATCGGAGCTACGTCGCGACGTGGCCCGATATAGAGGCGCCGCACACCCTCTTTGCTTCACCGATGAAGTAATGGATCATGAATTCCCAAAAGGGTTTAAACCCATAAATATTGAATCATACGATGGAACAACTGATCCCGCTGTATGGATCGAAGATTTTATTCTCCACATCCATATGGCCCGCGAAGACGACCTCCACACCATCAAATACCTCCCACTAAAACTCAAAGGGCCAGCTCGGCACTGGTTGAACAGTCTGCCTGAAAATTCCATTGGCAGCTGGGAGGACTTGGAAGAAGCCTTCCTCGACAACTTCTAAGGCACATATGTCCAGCCACCAGATGCCGAGGACTTGGAAGAAGCCTTCCTCGACAACTTCCTAGGCACATATGTCCGGCCACCAGATGCCGACGACTTAAGTCACATAGTTCAACGGCCTGGGGAGTCCGCCAGGAAATTCTGGACTAGGTTCCTAACTAAAAAGAACTAGATAGTCAACTGTCTGGATGCCGAAGCCCTTGTGTCCTTTAAACATAGCATCTGTGACGAATGGCTCGCCCGCCACCTCGGCCAGGAAAAGCCGAAATCTATGGCAGCTCTCACGATACTCATGACCCGCTTTTGTGTGGGTGAGGATAGCTGGCTAGCCCGTAGTAAAAATACGTCCAGCAACGCAAGCCCCCTCGAATCCAAAAATAGCAACGGCAAGCTCTGACGCAGTAGAGACAAACGCCAAAGCAATGGCGACAATACCGATGAAACTGTTGTCAATGCCGGATTTAGCGGCTCTAAGTCCGGTCAACGGAAGAAGCTGTATAAAAGAAATAACCAGGGACCATCCAGCTTGGACCGCATACTCGACCGTCCGTGCCAAATCCATGGCACCCCAGACAAGCCAGCCAACCACACCAACAGAGATTGCTAGGTTTTTAAACAAGCCGACAAGTCAAATGCGGAGAACAAAGAAAAGGGATCGCAGAGCGAGGACGATGACGAGGAGCCCCTGCAGCCAAACACAGGGGGACAGAAGAAATTCCCTCCCCAAGTAAAAACGATGAACATGATATACGCCACCCATATCCCCAAGAAGGAGCGCAAGCATGCACTCAGGGACATCTACACGATGGAGTCGGTCGCCCCAAAGTTCAACCCATGGTCTTCCTGTCCGATCACCTTCGATCACAGGGATCACCCGACCAGCATCCGTCACGGTGGTTCAGCCATGGTCCTTGACCCAATTATTGATGGATTCCATCTCACGCGAGTCCTCGTGAATGGTGGCAGCAGCCTGAACCTGCTCTATCAGGATACCGTGCGCAAAATGGGTATCGATCCCTCAAGGATCAAGCCCACAAAAACCACCTTTAAAGGTGTCATACCAGGTGTAGAGGCCTGTTGCACGGGCTCAATCACACTGGAAGTGGTCTTCGAATCACCGGATAATTTCCGAAGCAAAGAGTTAATATTCGATATTGTCCTATTCCTCAGTGGTTATCATGCACTGCTTGGACGAACCGCATTTGCTAAATTCAACGCGGTGCTGCACTATGCCTACCTCAAGCTCAAGATGCCCGGACCATGCGGTGTAATAACGGTCAGTGGAAATACGGAGTGCTCCCTCCGTACCGACGAACACACTGCAGCCCTCGCAACAGAAGTACAAAGTAGCCTTTTTAGGCAGAACCTCAATTCGGCAGAAAGCCCCTGGACACCGCCAAGCAAGTCCGAACTAATCTGCGGCAGGACGGCCCAGCTCGTGCAGAGCTTGAATAGCAATCCGGCCTCCGTCCCAGTCCCGATCAAGCGGCAACATTGGTACCCCATGTACATAACTACGCACTCAAAATACCATGGGCACGGACGGAGGCAAAGCTAGATCACGATCCATAATGCGGCTCAACCTCCCCCGGATCCGCACACCTTTACTTTTTCTTTTTCATTTCAAGTTTTTCTCTTCTCGAGGCTTTTTTTGATAACCTGATCATCGGACCGATCACGGGGCGGACACACCAAGGAAGCAAGGAGCTTTGACGTACAAGGGAATCCCCAGGTGGTCTCTGCTAACGATCATTATACCTGTTTTACATACCCGCACGCAGCTCGCTCTTGGTCATGGCATGTTAAATAGCCTATTGCTTCTCACACTATTCATATTAGTACGCGTGGATGTATTTATCAACTTATAATGAAAATAGTTTGCGGGCCAACATTTCAAGGCCCCGGCTTATTACCTTTGCCCTCTTCCTGTTTTCCTTCATTTTCTGTTGATAATCTTATCACATAGCACCCGTACACTTTGGTACGTTTCATATTTCCCAGGGGCTTCATAGCGCCCCGCACTATGGCAACAAAGTCCGAACACTTTTACAGTATAGTTCGGCACCCCGAATTTAGCATTATATACATTGGCTCCGAATCATGTCTTTGGTCAATAGTTGGGTTGCCCGGCTCCTGTGCTTACTACCTTACGTTCCACTATATCGGCTAGGGTAGTAAAGGGAGAACTACTGTTGTTGTGTCCCGGTTCACCCGGATGAGCACCTCAGTAGAGAAAGCCGAAAACTAACTGTCATGATGCAGCAAGAGCCGGTCAGCTGTTCAGAGGTTTCAAATCGATAGAGGTTTTTTCCGCATTACGCGAAGGGTCGGTACTTACCCGATCAGGTGTTTACAACACCCCTAGTTTGTATGCTAGGGGCTGCGCCTACATTTTCATTGTCAAACTCCAATGGCTAAGTGAGGGTGATAAAGCATTATAGTCCGATTGCCTTGTTCGTTGCGCTAAACACCTCCTTCAAGGACCAAATAATTGGATCAAGAGTGTTTAGATTCCATCCCGAACACCCCCGTACTACCTATGTGGGGGCTGAAGCCGACGACTGGCCAACCCTCAGATTTAATAAAAAGTGTCGCACAAGAGGTAAAAGTTCAACACAAAGCATTATATTACACAAATTGTCTTTGTTCCATAATACATGGCGAGACGAATACGAATGTGTTCATTCAAAGATCACATCCTTCACACATTGCTCCGCCACAAGGCGGGATCCCTCCAGGACACCATCACAATACAGCTCAGGTCGGCGGTGCTCCTTGCCCTCAGGCGGCCCCTCGGTCATCAGCTTCTTGGCATCCATCTTCGCCCAGTGCATCTTGGCGCGGGAAAATGCCATCCACGCACCTTCAATGCAGACCGAGCGCTTTATGGCTTCAAGCCGGGGGTAGGCACTCACAAGCCGCTTCACGAGTCCGAAGTAGCTGCCGAGCATGGGCTCGGCAGGCCATAGCCGGGCTATTAGGTCCTTCATGGCTAGTTCGGCTGCCTTGTGTAGCTCGACCAGCTGTTTTAGCTGGTCTCTAAAGGGCACCAGATGATCTGGTCTAATGTATTGAGACCAGAACAATTTCTCCGTAGATCTCCCTTCTTCGGCTGGATAGAACTCCGCAGCATCTGATATGCTGCGTGGAAGATCCGTAAAGGCCCCTGGAGAGCTCCAAATTCGGGTAAGTAAACGGAACGTTTCCTTCGCATAGTTGCTTTGCATAATGAAAGCCTTACCCGCCGCGATCTTCTTGGCCGCCTAGATTTCCTGGAGGGCGCTCTGGGCTTCGGCTCGGGCATGTTGTGCGCTCCGGCGGGCCTTGGCAAGTTCAGACTCTTGGGTCTTAGAATCACCTCCAAGGACTCATACCTCTTGACGGCGTCCTGGAGCTCTTGCTGGACCTCGCTGACACGAGCCTCTTGCTTCTCGCGCGTGACACGTTCCTTGGCCGCTTTGTCCTCAGCCTCGGCTAACACCTTCTTGAGGGCCGCCATGTCGGTCGTGGCCCCTAATGCAGTTCATGACAATTTGGTCAGCACGAACCATTTATCCTCCCTAAATATACACACAGGTTACTGCATACCTCGGCTGTCCTCCAGCTGCTTCTTCACGAGGCCGAGTTCTTCCTCGGCCCGCTCTAGGTCCCTCTTAAGTCCGGAGACCTCCGCAGTATGAGCGGCGGCAGTCAGCAGCAACGCATGTGTATTCACATAGACATCTTATGTTAGACTCCTCCGAAAATTATTTTTGATCCTCTGTTCGGCTTCTTCTTTCCGAACACCGAATAGAGTATCAGGGGCTACTGTCTACACTGTGATATTCTTTTTACAATTATACTACTAACCTCAAAGCCTGTTAGAAGGCTAGTGCAGGCTTCGGTCAGTCCGCTCTTGACGGACTGAACCTTCTCAATCACCGTACCCATAAGGACACGGTGCTCATATACAATGGAAGCGCCTCGTAGCGCTTCAAGCAGATTATCCGGTGCCTCTAGTTGGACAGAGGTACCAGCGGAACAGGCACACCTCCTCCTTTCGAGAAAGGCTGCTCGCTCGACTCTGAAGCTGTATAGGTCTCCGGAATGGTCTTCGGTTGGGGGCCAAATTGGACATGCCCCCGCTGCCAGTATCCATGGGGGTTTTCTCTCCCATGTGTCCAGCGGCCGAGGAGTCATCTCCTGGCGCCACCCTAGCGACCTCCTGAACCTCTCCCTGGCCAGGGAAGGTCCTTTGGGACATCACTCGTTGTCGACCTTGGCCTTGGGAGAGTGAGCGGTTGGCGGTGACTCACTGGCCATCGCCTTTGAATCTAACAAACCCCCCGATGAGGATCGCTGGAAGTTGTCGTGGGCCGGACTATAATAGCACAATTTAATATATTAATGCCATGAGACTGGACACATGGACATGCACAAGTTTATAGTACTTATGATGCGGCCAGGAGCTTGGTCCTGGGCGGTCGCTCCGGATTGCTATCGACATCCCACGGGGAGTTATCCGCGAGGGTGCCCTTCCCTCGCTTGGGCGTCGCCGCCTCCAGATTCGCGGAGGCAGCCCCCTTTTTTCTCCCCTCATCAGGGGGAGATTTGTTCTCCTCCTCGTCGTCGTTATCTTTGGCGGCGGAGGAGTGAGACTCGTCGTCTTCGGACGTCATGTCCGAAGCATCTTTCCGGAAAGGGCCACTCTTGGTCCCCTTGGCCTTCTTCTAGGCCTTCTTCTCGGGCACCTCATAAGGCGCTGGAAATAGCATCTTCGTCAGAAGCGGGTCTTCTTGGTCCTCGAGCAGCGGAGCCGGACAATTAATCTGCCCCGTTGTCTTGATCCAGGCCTGAAAAAATCAATAGAGAGGCTTAGACTCCTTCCTCAAAATACGCCAGTAAAGGGTATGCCTTGAAAACATTAAAGGGCTTATCGGATTAGCCTGGCGTTTTAAGCTGAGCCCGCAATTCTCGGTCGTGGGCGGTGGTGTCTCGCCGGCCTTAAATAGAACTTTCTAGATGTCTTCGTGCGTCGTGCCAAAGAGCTCTAGTAGCGTATGGTGCTTGGCCGGATCGAGCTCCCACAAATAACAAATCTGGCATTGGCACGGAAGGATCCGGCATATGAGCATAACCTGGATCACGTTGACGAGCTTGATTTTATTGGTTATCATGCTCTAGACGCACGTTTGGAGCCCAGTCAGCTCGTCCGAAGAACCCCAGGTCAGGCCCTTCTCTTGCCAGGAGGTGAGCCGCATCGGAGCTCCGGATCGGAATTCGGGGGCCGCCGCCCATTTGGTGTCGCGCGGCTCAGTGTTGTAAAACCACCCCGACTGCCACCCCTTCACCATCTCCACAAAGGATCCTTCGGGCCAGGTGACGTTGGGCATCTTGCCCACCATGGCGCCTCTGCACTCTGCTTGTTGGCCGCTCACCACCTTCGGCTTCACATTGAAGGTCTTCAGCCATAGGTCGAAGTGAGGTGGGATGCGGAGAAAGGCCTCGCACAGGACAATAAATGCCGAGATTTTGAGGATATAGTTAGGGGCTAGATTGTGGAAGTACAGACCGTAGCAAAACATCAGTCCGCGGATAAACGTGTGGAGAGGGAATCCCATCCCACGGACGAAATGTGTGAGAAACAAAACCCTCTCATGGGGTTTTGGGGTAGGGACGATCTGTGTCGCGGCCGGGAGTCGGTGAA
This sequence comes from Aegilops speltoides, assembly GCA_021437245.1. NCBI lineage: Eukaryota > Viridiplantae > Streptophyta > Magnoliopsida > Poales > Poaceae > Aegilops > Aegilops speltoides. The sequence continues at coordinate 465,528,793 of CM038143.1, forward strand.
CGATCTCCTTGGCCAGGTACCCGGCCTCCCGGAGCTCCTTGATGTCCTTCTTCTTGACGGAGGAGGCCATCCACTTGCCTCCAGCTCCGGATCCGGACATGGTTGAATGCTTGCTCTAGGCGGACAAGTTGAGAGATTGGGTGCTGGAGCTCAAAGATGGAAGGGCAGAAAGAGAGAAGGCGTGGGTGAAGAAAGGGAATCCTTATCGCCTTATAAAGGCAGTGAATATAGAACGCCTCCCCACTCGCCCTAAAAAAATTACCTATTCCCAAGGACTGTGCAAACGACACGGTTGGGTTACCCACGCCTGTATTAATGAGAATCCCGCAATAAGGGGACATGATCTCTGCTTTGACAAGACATGCCAATGGAAACCGCATCTCGAAACGCGGAACGGCAGACGAAAACGGTTCGAAATAATGACCGGGTGGACGTGATATCACATTACGAAAAATTTGTCAGCAGATTAGACTCGTGGAATTTATACTCTCTGTGGCTATGTGTGGTGTTTGTGTTACAGGTCCGGATACATTCTTCGCGTCCGAAGACTATCTTGGAGTATTCGGGAAGGGAACCCGCCTTGCAATGCCGAAGGCAATCTGCATGCCGGACACCTCGTCATTGAAGCCTGGTTCAGGGGCTACTGAGGGAGTCCTGGACTAAGGGGTCCTCGGGCGTCCGGCCTGTTAACCATGGGCCGGACTGATGGGCTGTGAAAATACGAAGACCGAAGACCGCACCCGTGTCCGTATAGGACTCTCCTTGGCATGGAAGGCAAGCTTGGCAACCAAATATGAAGATTTCCTTTCTCTGTAACCAACCTTATGTAACCCTAGATCTCTCCGGTGTCTATATAAACCGGATGGCTTAGTCCGGGTGAGGACATTCATTACCATAGTCATACAGGCTAGACTTCTAGGGTTTAGCCATTACGATCTCGTGGTAGATTAACTCTTGTAACACTCGTATTCATCAAGATCAATCAAGCAGGAAGTAGGGTATTACCTCCATAGAGAGGGCCCGAACCTGGGTAAACATTGTGTCCCCCTTCTCCTGTTACCATCGATCCTAGGCGCATAGTTCGGGACCCTGCTACGTCTTGAGCTTGCGTTGGTTTTCCTTGAAGAGGAAAGGGTGATGCAGCAATAGTAGCGTAAGTATTTCCCTCAGTTTTTGAGAACCAAGGTATCAAATTCAGTAGGAGGCTCCTCAAAATTCCCACGCACCTACACAAACAAACAAAGAACTCGCAACCAACACAATAAAGGGGTTGTCAATCCCTTCACGACCACTTGCGAAAGTGAGATCTGATAGAGATAGTATGATAAGATAAATATATTTTTGTTATTTTATAAGATAGATTGGAAAAGTAAAGATGCAAATAAAACTAGATTGAAAGCTAATATGATAAAAGATAGACACGGGGCCATAGGTTTCACATGTGGCTTCTCTCAAGATAGCATAAGTATTACGGTGGGTGAACAAATTACTGTCGAGCAATTGATAGAAAAGCGAATAATTATGAGATTATCTAGGCATGATCATGTATATAGGCATCACGTTAAGTGACAAGTAGACCGACTCTGCTGCATCTACTACTATTACTCCACACATCGACCGCTATCCAAATGCATCTAGAGTATTAAGTTCATAAGAGCGGAGTAACGATTAAGAAAGATGACATGATGTTGAGGGATAAACTCATGCAATATGATATAAACCCCACCTTTTTATCCTCGATGGCACAATACAATATGTGCCTTGCAACCCCTATTATCACTGGGTAAGGACACCGTAAGATTGAACCCAAAGCTAAGCACTTCTCCCATTGCAAGAAAGATCAATCTAGTAGGCCAAACCAAACTGATAATTCGAAGAGACTTGCAAAGATAACTCAATCATACATAAAAGAATTCAGAGGAGATTCAAATATTTCTCATAGATAAACTTGATCATAAACCCACAATTCATCGGATCTCGACAAACACACCACAAAAAGAGTTACATCGAATAGATCTCCACAAGAGAGGGGGAAAACATGGTATTGAGACCCAAAAAGAGAGAACAAGCCATCTAGATAATAACTATGGAGCCGAAGGTCTGTGGCAAACTACTCACAACTCATCGGAGGGGCTATGGTGTTGATGTACAAGCCCTCCATGGTCGATTCCCCCTTCGGCGGAGCACCGGCGAAGGCTCCAAGATGGGATCTTGCGGATACAGAAGGTTACGGTGCTAGAAATTGTTTTTCGTTGGCTTCCTGGATGTTTTCGGGGTACGTGGGTATATATAGGAGGAAGAAGTAGGTCGGTGGCCGCCCGAGGGGCCCACAAGATAGGGGGGCGCGCCCTGTAGGGGTGGGCGCGCCCTCCACCCTCGTGGCCGCCTTGATCGCTTCTTGACTTGCACTCCAAGTCCTCCGGATCATGTTTGTTCCAAAAATCACGCTCCCGAAGGTTTCATTCCGTTTGGACTCCGTTTGATATTCCTTTTCTTCGAAATATTGAATAGGCAAAAAACAGCAATACGGGCTGGGCCTCCGGTTAGTAGGTTATTCCCAAAAATGATACAAATGTGTAAAATAAAGCCCATAAACATCCAAAAGAGGTAATATAATAGCATGGAACAATCAAAAATTATAGATACGTTGGAGACGTATCAAGCATCCCCAAGCTTAATTCCTGCTCGTCCTCGAGTAGGGAAATGATAAAAACAGAATTTTTGATGTGGAATGCTACCTAGCATAATTCTCAATGTAATTTTCTTTATTGTGGCATGAATGTTCAAATCCAAATGATTCAAAATAAAAGTTCATATTGATAAAAGAAATAGTAATACTTCAAGCATACTAATAAAAGTAATCATGTCTTCTCAAAATAACATGGCTAAAGAAAGTTCCGCCCTACAAAATCATATAGTTAGGCTATGCTTCATTTTCGTCACACAAAAATGTTCCCAAATTCTACACCCCCGATGACAAGCCAAGCAATAGTTTTGTACTTAAATAATCTCAACCTTTTTCAACCTTCACGCAATACCTGAGCGTGAGCCATGGATATAGCACTATGGGTGGAATAGAATATGATGATGGGGATTGTGTGGAGAAGACAAAAAAAGGAGAAAGTCTCACATTGACGAGGATAATCAACGGGCTATGGAGATGCCCATAAATTGATGTCAACATGAGGAGGAGGGATTGGCATGCAACGGATGCACTATAGCTATAAATGTATGAAAGCTCAACAAAAGAAAACTAGTGGGTGTGCATCCAACTTGCTTTCTCACGAAGACCTAGGGCATTTTGAGGAAGCCCATCGTAGGAATATACAAGCCAAGTTCTATAATAAAAAATTCCCACTAGTATATGAAACTGACAACATATGAGACTCACTATATGAAGAACATGGTGCTATTTTGAAGCACAATAAATGAGACTCGCTATATGAAGGACATGGTGCTACTTTGAAGCACAAGTGTGAAAAAAGAGATAGTAACATTGCCCCCTTTTTATTTATTTTCTTTTTTTCTTTTTTTTCTTTTTTTCCTTTTTTATTATTTTTTATTTTTTTATTTTTTTTCCTTTTTTTTCTTTGGTCTTTTTTTTTCTTGGGGACAATGCTCTAATCATGATGATCATCACACTTTTATTGATTTACAACATATGAATTACAACTCAAAACTAGAACAAGATATGACTCTATATGAATGCCTCCTGCGGTGTATCGGGATGGTGCAATGAATCAAGAGTGACATGTATGAAAAATTATGCATGGTGGCTTTGCCACAAATACGATGTCAATTACATGATCATGCAATCACTACTAGAATTAGCTACTTTGCCATCTGCCAGCTCTTTGCCGTCAGCTAGCGGACGACAAAGAAGCTCTTTGCCATTAGCTACCTGAAAGCAGACGGCAAAGAACTGGCTGATGGCAAAGAAAGCCTTTGCCATCAGCCTGTTCTTTGCCGTCAGCTAGCGGACGGCAAATTGGGAGGGGGGCCCCACTGAGGAGTTGGTAAAAAAAAACTTAACGGCCCCCTCTTTGCCGTCCGCTAGCGGACGGCAAAGCGCACATTAGCGGACGACAATGGTGACGGACGACAAAGATTAAACATATCTAGCTAACGACCGGCGCGCCCCACCCCCTCTCTCTGTTTCCCTCCCACATGCGCCTTGCCCCACCACTGCTTGCCCGGTCGCTTCCACCGCCCGCCGCCCACCGCCCCCCCTTGCCGCCCACCGCCCCACGCCCGGCCCCCGCCCGTCTCGCCCACGCCCAGAGCCCGGCCCCCCCCCAGCCACCACCGCCGTGCGCCCGCGCCGCGCCCGCCCTCCTCCACCGGCCCGCCTCGTCGCCATGCCGCCAGCGCCGTCTGCCCACCGCCGCCTCCCGTCGCCCGCCGCCTGCCGTCGGCACGCGCCCTTCGCCCACGCCACAGGACCGCGCCACGACCGCCTCGCCCCTCCTCCACCGCCCAGTGAGCTCTACCTTTTCCTTTTTTTTCTTTTTTTTTTAGTTTTAGGTTTATGTTTAGTTTAGATTTAGTTTTAGTTTTAGGTTTAGGTGTAGTTTTAGTTTAGTTTTAGGTTTAGATTTAGTTTTTTCCTTTTTTTTTTCTGTTTTTTAGTTTTAGGTTTATGTTTAGATTAGATTTAGGTTTAGTTTTAGGTTTAGTTCAGTTTTAGCAAAGAAAAAGAAGAAGAAGAAGAAGAAAACAGGAGAGGAGGAGAAGAAGAAGAGGAAAAAGGAAAGGAAGAAGAAGAAGAAGAGGAGGAGAAGAAAAAAGAAGAAGAGGAAGAAGAAGAAGAAAAAAACAGGAGAGGAGGAGAAGAAGAAGAGGAAAAAGGAAAGGAAGAAGAAGAAGAGGAGGAGGAGAAGAAAAAGAAGAAGAGGAAGAAGAAGAAAAAAACAGAGAGGAGGAGAAGAAGAAGAGGAAAAAGGAAAGGAAGAAGAAGAAGAGGAGGAGGAGAAGAAAAAAGAAGAAGAGGAAGAAGAAGAAGAAAAAACAGGAGAGGAGGAGAAGAAGAAGAGGAAAAAGGAAAGGAAGAAGAAGAAGAGGAGGAGAAGAAAAAAGAAGAAGAGGAAGAAGAAGAAGAAAAAAAACAGGAGAGGAGGAGAAGAAGAAGAGGAAAAAGGAAAGGAGGAAGAAGAAGAAGGAAGAAAAGGAAGAAAAGGAAGAAGAGGAAGAAGAAGAAAAGGAAAAAGACCCCGACCCGGCACCCCGACACGACAACCCGACCCCGAGACCCCGACCCCGACCCCGACACCGACACCCCGACCCCGACCCCGACACCGACACCCCGACCCCGACACCGACACACGCACCCTGCCCCGACCCACACCCGACCCGACACCCCGACCCCGAGACCCCGACCCGACCCCTACATGCACCCGACCCGACACCCCGACCCAGCCTGACCCGACACCCCGACCCGACACCGACATGGCACCCGACCCGACCCGCACCCCGACCCGAAGCTTGACCCAACACCCGATCCCGACACCGACACTGCACCCCGACCCGACATCGACACCCCGACCCCGACACCGACACGACACCCCGACCCGACCCGCACCCGACCCCGAGACCCCGACCCCGACCCCGACCTCGAGCCTGACCCGACACCCGACCCGACCCGCACCGACACCCCGACCCCGAGCGACACGACACCCCAACCCCGACACCGACCACGGCACCCGACCCGACACCCCAACCCCGAGACCCGACCCGACCCGACACGGCACCCGACACCGACCACGACACCCGACCCCGACACCTCCGAAAAGGTGTTCTTTGGCCTTCCAGAGGCCGACGGGGTCATATATTTGTGAATTATTAGTTAGGTCATATATTTTTCGATTTTGTTATGAAAACATCATATATAATTGTGTTGATCGGGTAGTTTTAAATGTGCAGTTGTTTATGTTGTACTTGATGATGATACACTTCAGTGATATACATATTATTATTCATGTCGGTACTTTTTTTCATGTTGTACTAATTTCGTTTATTCTTTGTCATGGCAGGTGTTGATGGATGGTGGGCGCTGGTCGGGGCGCGCGAGGCCCCTTCTTCGTCGGCCAGAGTGTGAGTTCTTCCATTCCACAGCACCTCTCCGCCGAAGTTGCTAGACAGATGGTGACACCGCCGGGCCCTTCTTCGTCGACCGCGGTGCCCAGCAGGGGACGAGGTAAGAAGAAGGGCCGAGGTGGAGCACGTGGTCGCAGGAGAGGAGGTAGGGTGGCTCTTACGGCGCCTTCCTCGCCGCCGCCCCCAGCTGTTTCACCCGAGCACATGACTGCTAGGGTGGACTCGTCTGAGGAGGAGGCTACACGGACTCCGGTCCATGAGCCTCCGATCCACGGTTCTTCGGCCCACGAGCCTCGGGTCGACGGGCCTTCGGCCCACAAGAGTTGGGCCCATGAGACCCCGGAGGAGCACACGTCTGGATGGGGTACTTGGTCGGGTCAGCCTGAGGAGCCGAGTGGCCATGCTGATGATGGCGGGAGCCGAGTGGCCATGCCGATGATGGCGGGAGCCGATCGGTCTTGAGGAGGAGGGGAGGAGGGGGCAACGCCTCTACCAGCGTGGTGCTACGGCTCCCGTCCGTGCGGTGACCCATGAGCAGAGGTGGTTGATTTTCCTGATGGGGAGAGGTAAGTGCATTTAATCTTTTGTACCTTCTGCATTCACGCTTTCTTCAAATAACTAATCGTTGGCCTTGTCATGTCTGCAGGGTTGGGACCACCATGAAAGTGTCCGCCACCCAACTCCGTCCTTGGAGTTCTGATTCGGCAAAACTTTCCGGGGTTTGTCACGTTGCCTGGTGAGGGTCGGCTTCCAGAGGTTGGATTGAGTTGGGAGCACTACTTGGCTGCCCCGGCCCCGCCGGGTGAGATTATCGACGGTGTCTTGTGCAAGACGAGGGCAGACATGGTGATCAGAAAGTTCTGGGTAATTTCTCCTTTACATAATTAAAAATCTTCAACTAGCTAGTTATTAATTGTACTAATCAATATTGTCTCATTTGATTGCAGACATTCTACAGGTGTGAGGAGGGATACGAGGAGGAGACGGCAGATGTTATCCACAAGGAGTGCAAGCGCCTACTTCAGAACTTACGCATGAGGCTCGGGTGCAGTCTGTTCGAGACTACTACGCCGACCGTGGTATCAAGAAGTCCAAGCAGGAGTGCCGCGATAAGTTCTTGAGTAAGGAGCAGTACATGAAGGTAATTCTTAAGGCCTTGTACTTAATTCCTTTATTTAGTAATTCATAGCCGTAGCACTGAAGTTTCTATTTGCTAACTTAGGCCCCACAGAGATGGTGTGCGGATCAGATGGATTGTTGGGAGGTGTTGGTCGATGGGTGGTGCTCAAAAGAATGGGTGGCCACCCACAACGAGGCCAAGGAAGAATGTGCCCAAAGGAAGGTGTGCCACACCACCAAGGCAGCTCCAACTTATTTCAGTACGGGCGGAACTGGGTATGTGATTTGCTTCATGATTCATGCAATTCACTCATCATGCTAGCTTTAGCCCTTTAATTACTAATTTACTTTGTTTCTCTCTTTCAGGCACACTACGATAAGGCGGATAAGGTGCCAGAGGTGTACGACCTGTATGCCATGGCCCACACTGGCTCTTACAAGAAAGTCAAGGCATTCTCTACGTCTGACCTCGATGATCCAAAGAACTTCACTAACATCTCCGCCCACAAAAGCTCGTGCAATATAGAGATCGGGAAGGCGAGGAAAGGGAGGACTTTAACCCGAGCTGTGGTCCCATTGATCTGAGTTGTTGATGATATCTGGTGGCGGGAGGTCCCATGGCTCCATAGCCATGGGAGATGGACTTATCCGTTGTCCTAGCACTCTCCCGAGATCAAGGCGCGCCAGTCGAGCTCCGCTCCTGAGATAAGGCCTCGTGAACGGCCAGTCCAACTCGCCATCAAGGTTAGTTATACGTACTCAGCTATCTTTCTCCATTACATTGTGTGCGCTTCCATCAATGATTACAAATGGTCATGTGAGTGGTGTTGCAGGCTGCTATCAGAGTGAGAGAGATAGAACGGGAAACTTCAAGGAGGCGGCGGAGAGGCAGCGGGAGTTGGAGGAGAGGACGACAAAGATGTTGGAGGAGGAGAGGGCACGGAATGACATGCAGGCAAGGGCCATGTATGAGCTCCTTGTGGTAAGTTTCTTCTGCAGATTACTTGCTAGTCTTAACATTTGAGTCTCATTACTAACTAGTATGACTCAGTTGTGAAAACCAAATGTGCGATCTGTATGCGAGAAGTCCGTCGAGACCGCTCCGCCGATGCCGTGATTGCTCCCAGGGAGCACGGTGAGTTTAATTTGAATGGACATTACTTGCTAGTCTTAACATTTGAGTGTCATAATGCTAAAGAGACATTGGAAATGATCTTTGGTGCAGCTTAACTCCAGAAACGCATCGCACGATCCTTCTCCAGCTACCGGCACGAGCCAGCCCGCTCCTACACCTCCCTGATCACGATAAGTTTCTCTAGACTTAGACTTAGCTTTATTTCCTCCAATATGCTTACCATAATGACCTAGAGTTAGCTTCTTTTCCTTCAAAATGACTTAATAAGCTTACTTATGTCAAAAATTGCATAATTAACTTAGTTAGCTCATAAACGATCCATTTTACCTAAGTTAGCTCTAATATGACTCATTTTACCTTAGTTAGCTTACAAGTGATCCAATTTATCCAAGTTAGCTCTGAAATGACCCATTTTAGTAGATTAGCTCGTAAATGATCCATTTTACCTACTTTAGCTTTAAAATGACCCATTTCACCTAGGTTAGCTCCAAAATGACCCATTTGACCTAGGTTAGCTCCAAAATGACCCATTTCACCTAGGTTAGCCCCAAAATGACCCATTTCACCTAGATTTGCTCCTAAACGATCAGTTTCACCTAAGTTAGCTAAAAACGATCCATTTCACCTAAATTAGCTCTTAAATGATCCATTTCACCTAAGTTAGGTCATAAACTACCCATTTCAACTAAGTTAGCTCATAAATGATCCATTTCACCTAAGTTAGCTAAAAAACGATCCATTTCACCTTACTTAGCTCAAAAACAATGCCCTTCACCTTAGTTAGCTCATAAACGACCCATTTCAACTAAGTTAGCTCATAAATGATCCATTTCACCAAAGTTAGCTCATGAACAACCCATTTCAACTTAGTTAGCTCATATATGATCCATTTCACCTAAGTTAGCTCATAAATGACATATACTTCTTGTTCTAGTCTTCTTCTTGTTCTCTTCACCTATTTCTATCTTTCTTATTTACCATTTTGCAGATTTCACTCACTTCATGGAAGCTAGCTTGCTATGATGGAGTGCTTGCTTTTTCTTTGCTAAAACTTTGCATTGTATCTAGCTTGCTATGATAGAACTTGCTATGTTGTTGAAACTTTGCTATGTAATATGTATATGGAACAATGTGTATGGATGGAACTTGATGGAACTTGCTATGTTGATGTATATCTATATATGTTTGCTATGTTGATGGAACTTGCTATGTTGATGGAACAATGTGTATGGATGTGATATGTTTGCTGTTAAATATATCTATATATGTCATATATATTTGCTGTGAAAATAGTTGGATTAAAAAAAACAGAAAAAAGAGACAATATGCAGGCTCTTTGCCGTCTGCCACCAACGGCAAAGGGCTCTTTGCCATCAGCAGCGGACGGCAAGGAGGCCACATGGCAGGCAATTGTGCTTCCTGGGAGGCTGACCAATTTGGTCAGTTTGCCTACAGTGGCTGATGGCAAAGGCTTTGCCGTCCGCAGCGGACGGCAAAGGCCTGCCGTTAACCACCTAATGGAGTAACAACTCATTTATTGCCGTCCATCTTCTTTGCCGTCCGCTGCTGATGGCAAAGGCCCCTTTGCCGTCAGCTGCCCGAAGCAGACGGCAACACAGCTCTTAGTCGTCCCCTACTTTGCCGTCACCTTTTGCCGTCCGCGGCTGACGGCAAAGGTCTTTGCCGTCCGCCATCCATGCCTTTGCCGTCTGCCGTGGCAGATGGCAAAGTAGCAGATTCCTATAGTGAATGGCAATATGACAAAAGTAATGCATGTCATGATGATAAACGGAACGGTGGAAAGTTGCATGGCAATATATCTCGGAATGGCTATGGAAATGCCATAATAGGTAGGTATGGTGGCTGTTTTGAGGAAGATATAAGGAGGTTTAGGTGTGATAGAGCGATCGTTTCACGGGTTTGATGCACCGCTAAGTTTGCACCAACTCTCAAGGTGAGAAAGGGCAATGCACAGATCAAGAGGCTAGCAATGGTGGAAAGGTAAAAGTGCGATAATCCATGGACTCAACATTAGTCAAAAGAACTCATATACTTATTGCAAAAATTTAGAAGTCATCAAAACCAAGCACTATGCGCATGCTCCTAGAGGGATAGATTGGTAGGAAAAGACCATCGCTCGCCCCCGACCGCCACTCATAAGGATGCACAATCCAAGTACACTTCATGTTTCAAATTTGTTACACAACTTTAACCATACATGCATGCTACGGGACTTGCTAACTTCAGCACAAGCATTCTTTAAATTCATAATCACCCAACTAGCATGACTTTAATATCACTACCTCCATATCTCAAAACAATTATCAAGTATCAAATTGATCATAGCATCCAATTCACTTCATATGATAGTTTTTATTATACCCAACTTGGATGTCTAGCATTCTAGGACCAATTTTATAACCATAGCAAATACCATGCTGTTCTAAAAGACTCTCAAAATAATATAAGTGAAGCATGAGAGACTAGCAATTTCTACAAAATTAAGTCACCGCTGTGCTCTAAAATATACAAGTGAAGCACTAGAGCAAAAACTATCTAGCTCAAAAGATATAAGTGAAGCACATAGAGTATTCTAATAAATTCCAAATCAAGTGGGATTCTCTCAAAAGGTGTGTGCAGAAAGGATGATTATGGAAAACTAAAAAGCAAATACTAATATTATACATGACGCTCCAAGCAAAACACATATCATGTGGCGAATAAAAATATAGCTCCAAGTAAAGTTACCAATGAATGAAGACGAAAGAGGGGATGCCTTCCGGGGGCATCCCCAAGCTTAGGCTTTTGGCTACTCTTGAATATATTGGGGTGCCATGGGCATCCCAAGCTTAGGATTTTGCCACTCCTTATTCCATAGTCCATCAAATCTTTACCCAAAACTTGAAAACTTCACAACACAAAACTCAACAGGAAATCTCATAAGGTCCGTTAGTGAAAGAAAACAAAACCACCACATAAGGTACTGTAATAAACTCATTCTTTATTTATATTGGTGTTAAACCTACTGTATTTCAAGTTCTCTATGGTTCATACCACTTAATACTAGCCATAGATACATCAAAATAAGCAAACAACACATGAAAAACAGAATCTGTCAAAAACAGAAAAGTCTGTAGCAATCTGTAACTAACGCAAACTTCTGGAACTTTACAAATCCTACCAAAATAGGAAGTCTTGGGCAATTTGTCTATTGATCAGCACAAAAACGAATCAACACAAAAGCACATTCCCGTGATTTAAAAAAACTAATTTCATGCGCGCAAAGTTTTTGTTTTTCAGCAGAATCAAATTAACTATCATCATAGGTTATCCTATAGGTTCTACTTGGCACAAACACTAATTAAAACATAAAAACACATCTAAACAGAAGGTAGATGCAAAATTTATTACTAAACAGAAACAAAGAAAAAAACACAAATAAAATTGGGTTGCGTCCCAACTAGCGCTATCATTTAACGCCCCTAGCTAGGCATAAAAGCGAAGATAGATCTAAGTAGTGCCATAATAATAAGATCTTGAAAACTCATCTCATATTCTCTACGTTCAACAGCAAGTTTTCTTTGAGGCAAGCAAAATTAATCAAAAGGGCTAAATTTAGCGGGACAAAAGTCCCCAAGATCAATCACAGGAGGAACGGGTTCCTCCTTTGGCCCTTCATAATGCACAACTAATTCATCACTATAAGCATTCTTTTGGCAAAATTTCGTGAACCTATACTCAAGAGAGTATCCTAGCTCATTATTTCGAAGAGCAAAATCATTATTAAGTTCGGAAATTCTATCCACTAGGACATTGGTAGGAACCTTTTTTCTAAGGTTTTCATTGAAAGCAACATAGTCCGAAGATTAAAAACGCCTAATTTCCTCTTGATCGAAGAGGATCGCCTCTTTGGGAGGACGACCGGCGTCTACCCTATAGTGCGCAAAGATTTCTTTGGCCTCTCTTATTATAAATCTAAACTCATGAGCCAAAAAGATAGTAACGACGCGCTTAACAGAAGAATGCTCAATATTAGAAAATTCTAGGGAAATTCTTTGTATGCAAGGATGCATATGCATAAATTGTCTTTCAAGTTCAACTACAAGCATAGCGATAGCATCCGCAAGACTACTCGTTCTATGAAGAATAGAACCACCCATGGAAGGTAAAGCACCGGCACAAGTAAAGAAATCTTGAATAACACCTTTTCCAATAATGTTACCACTACCGATTCGAAACTTTTTAGTATGCAAGATAGGGGGTTCTTCAGCCGGAGCCTCAGAATTTTCCATGTTATCATTATTGTCCATATCGACGATAATCTCCCCAATTTCAGACATAATGGCAAACAAAAGCGAGGAAGAAGAAGAAGGCTAACGAAAGAGAGAGAGGAAGATTGGGAAAGAGAGGGCAAAAAAAACGGCAAGGGTGAAGTGGGGGAGAGGAAAACGAGAGGCAAATGGCAAATAATATAAATGCGAGGGATATGAGTTTGTGATGGGTACTTGGTATGTCTTGACTTGAGCGAAGACCTCCCCGACAACGGCGCCAGAAATCCTTCTTGGTACGTCTTGAGGTTGCGTTGGTTTTCCTTGAAGAGGAAATGGTGATGCAACAATAGTAGCATAAGTATTTCCCTCAGTTTTTGAGAATCAAGGTATCAATCCAGTAGGAGGCTCCTCGAAAGTCCCACGCACCTACACAAACAAACAAAGAACTCGCAACCAACGCAATAAAGGGGTTGTCAATTGATACGTCCATTTTGCATCATGCTTTTATATCAATATTTATTGCATTATGGGCTGTTATTACACATTATATCTCAATACTTATGGCTATTCCCTCTTATTTTACAAGGTTTACCATGAAGAGGGGGGATGCCGGCAGCTGGAATTCTGGCTGAAAAAGGAGCAAACATTGGAAACCTATTCTGCACAACTCCAAAAGACCTGAGACTCCATGCAACAACTTTTCAGATTTAATACGAATTTTTGGGCAAAAGAAATAGGCCAGGGGGCCCACACCCTGTCCAGGAGACAGGGGCACCCCCCCTAGGGCGCGCCCCCTATCTCCTGGGCTCCCTGGTGGGCCTCCGGCGTCCATCTTCTGCTATATGAAGGGTTTTCCCCTGGAAAAAATCGTTGGCAAGGTTACGGGACGAAACTCCGCCGCCACGAGGCGGAACCTTGGCGGAATCAATCTAGGGCTCTAGCGGAGCTGTTCTGCCGGGGACACTTCCCTCCGGGAGGGGAAAATCTTCACCAACGTCATCACCAACGATCCTCTCATCGGGAGGGGGTCAATCTCCATCAACATCTTCACCAGCACCATCTCATCTCAAAACCCTAGTTCATCTCTGGTATCCAATCTTGTATCAAAACCACAAATTGGTACCTGTGGGTTGCTAGTAGTGTTGATTACTCCTTGTAGTTGATCCTATTTGGTTTACTTGGTGGAAGATCATATGTTCAGATCCTTTGATGTGACGGCGGCTCGATCTTTCAATGAGAGAGGGGATAAATATTGATTTGGTGGATTTTGACCTTGACGATCCGGCTATACCGTACCCGACGATACGCCTCGACAATCGCTAAACCAATCTCCGATGGTTATTGACCTTGCCGTAGGCACGATCAACCTGATCAACGAGGTTCGAGTTCCTGCAAGCAACCAAAGAACCAGCAAGAACAAAGATGAATTGCAACTGAAATTGCGGATGATAAATTGTGTACACGAACTAGATGAAAAATTGAGGTTCCACTGTGGATCTGACAAGGCGGTAGTCCTACACGTCTCGTAGATGCGAATTGTAGCGAAATCTAGACAATACAATAAAACCCAAGTCTAAACCCTAACGTAGACTACCTATTTATTAAAGAACGACATGCGGTCGAGTCGGTTTGCTATGCCACGGACGCCGCGTCGTACGGAGGCTGGTCACTGCTTGATTGCATCATTTAAATTGATGACCCAAGATGTCCTTTGGACCAACACGTTGCCTCTTTGCACTGCATGCACTCCTTGCACTGCATGCATGATGGATGGAAAGGATGGTTCGGTGGTGGAAGGCATGCATGTCCTTGACTTTGGTAATGATGGTAAGCATGCATGCATAAGCGTTTGGAGCATGTATGGGTGCACCAAGTCATTTGTAGTGTATATATACACTAGCAACCGTAACTTGACACGTGGTTTGAATAAATCCCCGACAATTCTGCATGAAATAAATAGAGATGCAGTAATTTTGTCTTTAATAAAAAAATAATATATTTTATTAATACTACTAGAATTCACCTGTAAAATATGAATGTGTGCAATAGTTTTGATCGTATCTGAGGTAGCCATGTCCACATCATCCTCCCTTTCTTGAAAACAAAGCCGTCCTCGGCTTTGGATAATCTGCAAATTGACTAACCAAAAAGACAAGGTGTATATATGGTATATATATAAGTCATCCATTTTAATTTCTATCCATTGTTGCACTATTAATATCTTGATGCATGAGTACTTAGCATATGATATGAGATAAAAGTCCAAATAATTAGAACAAGAGATGTACAAAGGTGATGTATTACAACTTAGTTTGCACATATAAGTGAAGACATATTTGTGTCATCCGATTTATAACGCTCGCCATGAAACCATCCCATCATAGGGTAGATGTTGGAATCATTAGCAATATCATCTCCGAAGCCATTAGAATTCATAAAGATGAACATTGTGATGATCACTTATCTAATGAATCACTCTCTCTAGGAATTGATTCATCACAAGACGATGTTGAACATGGATACTATGATGAGGATGATGATAGTGACTTTGATCTCGATGAGCCTATGAGACACTTTGGTCTTATGGCTAATCTTCGCGGCTACATGGCTGGAGGAAAGGAATGGGTCCTTGATAGTGGATGTACCTATCACATGACCGGATATAAGGATATGTTTCGTGAGCTAGCTGAAAACGGCGGCCCTCGAAAGTATGTCACTTTTGGTGATAACTCAAAGGGTAAGGTGGTTGGCCTTGGTAAGGTGGTCATCTCACATGATAGCTCCATACAAAATGTTATGCTCATTGAATCTTTTGGCTATAATCTACTTTCCGTATCTAGACTAGCTGACTTTGGTTTGAATGTCTTGTTCATTGTAGTAGATTGCCAAGTGTTTCGTAGAGATAATCATAATATGGTCTTTACCAGTATACATAGAGGTGATCTTTACATTGTTGATTTCACTAAAAAGGCTCAACCTAGAACTTGCTTTATTGCTAAATCCTCTAAAGGCTGGTTGTGGCATAGAAGGTTAGGTCACGTGGGCATGCAAAATCTTGATAGGCTTATTAAAGGTGATCATATCCTTGGAGTAAAAGATGTTATATTTGACAAGGGTAGATTGTGCAGTGCTTGTCAAGCAGGAAAACAAGTTGGAGGGAGTCACCCCGTGAAGAACATCATGACCACGAGAAGACCACTCGAGCTACTTCATATGGATATCTTTGGTCCCAATGCCGACAAAAGTCTCGGTGGAAACTCATTTGGTTTAGTTATAGTCGATGATTTTTCAAGATTTACGCGGGTGTTCTTTCTTGATGATAAATTGCAGGTCCAAAAGATCTTCAAGAACTTCACCAGGAAGGCTCAAAATCAATTTGAAGTGAAGATCAAGAAGGTTCGCAGCGACAACGGAACGGAGTTTAAGAACGCAAATGTGGATACCTTTCTTGACGAAGAAGGGATTTCACACGAGTTCTCGGCTACGTACACACCTCAACAAAATGGAGTTGTTGAGAGTAAGAACTGGACTCTTATTGAGATGGCGAGAACGATGCTTGATGAGTACAAGACTCCAAAACACTTTTGGGCGGAAGCGGTTGAGACGACCTGTCATGCAACAAATCGCTTGTATCTTCACAAGCTACTCAGCAAGACAGCATACGAGCTTCTCACCGGTAACAAACCCCAAGTTGGATACTTTCGAGTATTCGGCTCAAAGTGCTACATTCTTGATAAGCATTGTCGTTCTAAATTTGCTCCTAAATCTCATGAAGGTTTCCTACTTGGTTATGGCTCAAACTCTCACACTTACCGTGTCTACAACAATTTCACCCGAAAGGTTGAAGAGACGGTAGATGTGAAGTTTGATGAATCTAATGGCTCGCAAGTAGAGCAATTGCCAATTGATGTAGGAGACAAAGATCCTTTGGAAGCAATCCGAGACTTGTCTATTGGCAAGATTCATCCAACAAAGGTGAAGGAGAGTACCTCGTCTGTCCCAAGTGGAAGCTTCTACCTCACGACAAGGTGAACCAAGAGTTGACACGGAAGCATCCACAAGTGAGACACACCAAGATGAAGAAAACGAGGAATCACACCAAGATGAACCTCATCAACCTCCTTCTCCACCACGACAATAGAACGACAACGTCAAAAATGAAGAAGGCCAAGAAGAAGGACAAGATGATGAGGAAGATGTTCCACCCCGACCCAAGTAAAAGCTCTCACGAGTTCGAGCAAGAGTCTCAAGAGACCATCCGATCGAACAAATCTTCAATGATATCCAAACCGGGAGAATCACTCGCTCTAAAACTCGTTTGGCTATTTTTTCTGAGAATTATTCATTCATCTCTAGCATTGAACCTATGAAGGTTGAAGAAGCATTGGAAGATACAGATTGGATAAATGCCATGCATGAAGAGCTACACAACTTTGAGAGGAATCAAGTGTGGACATTGGTGGAGAAGCCCGATAACAGCCACAACATCATTGGTACCAAATGGGTGTTTCGCAACAAGCAAGACGAAGATGGACAAGTCGTTCGCAACAAAGCACGTCTCGTCGCCCAAGGCTACACTCAAGTCGAAGGTATGGACTACAGTGAGACATATGCCCCCGTTGCTAGACTTGAGTCCATCCGCATCTTACTTGCCGATGCTAATCACCATGATATTACCTTGTACCAAATGGACATTAAAAGTGCTTTTCTAAATGGTGAAATTGAGGGGGAAGTTTATGTTAAGCAACCTCCCGGCTTTGTCAATCCTAAGAAACCCGACCATGTTTACAAACTTCACAAAGCTCATTATGGTCTTAAACAAGCTCCTAGAGCGTGGTATAAATGCTTGACTAAGTTCCTTATTGAAAAAGGCTTTGAGATTGGAAAGATAGATTCTACTCTTTTTACTAAAAGGGTTAATGGTGAATTATTTGTGTGCCAAACTTATGTTGATGATATCATATTTGGTTCGACTAACCCTCATTTTAGTGAAAAGTTTGGGAAGCTAATGTCGAAGAAGTTTGAGATGTCTATGATGAGTGAACTCAAGTTCTTTCTTGGTTTGCAAATCAAGCAAACTAAGGAGGGCACCTTTGTTTCTCAAACAAAGTACACCAAGGACTTATTCAAGAAGTTCAACCTACAAGAAAGCAAAGGTATGAAAACACCCATGCCTACTACTGGACATCTTGACTTGACTAAGGATGGCAAGTCGGTTGACCAAAAGGTTTACCGCTCTATGATTGGTTCATTGTTATATCTATGTGCCTCCCGTCCCGATATTATGCTAAGTGTGTGCATGTGTGCATTATATCAAGCGCTCCCAAAGAATGTCATCTTAAGGCTGTGAAAAGGATAGTGAGATACTTAATTCACACACCAAATTTTGGCATTTGGTATCCTAAGAGATCTTCTTTTGATCTTGTTGGCTATTTCGACTTGGACTATGCCGGTGACAAGGTTGATAGAAAATCCACTTTGGGTACTTATCAATTTCTTGGTAGATCTCTTGTGTCTTGGTTCTCCAAAAAACAAAACTCGGTATCCTTATCCATCACCGAAGCGGAATACATTGCCGTCGGTTCATGTTGTTCTCCATTACTTTGGATGACCCAAACTCTTAAAGATTATGTGCTCTATGTGAAACATGTTCCATTGCTTTGTGACAATGAAAGTGCTATTAAGATTGCACGCAATCCCATGCAACATGCTCAAACTAAGCATATTGAAGTTCGTCATCATTTCATTCGAGATCATGTTGCTAAAGGAGAAATTGGTATTAAGCATGTTCGTACCGATAAGCAATTGGCAGATATATTCACCAAACCGCTTGATGAGAAAGTATTTTGCCGTTTGAGAGGTGAATTCAATATCATTGATGCTTCAAACTTGGAGTAGATACTCCATTTGGATACATGCAAGGCATGAGACTTTGACTAATCCTTGATATTTCTCTTATGATGTTATTCATACATCTTGGATATATTTGCACCCTTGCATGATATCTAACCCTTGTAGGTACTTGGATGGATCTATATCTATGAGATTGCAACTCACTCACATCTTGAGCAATCTCTACATCACCAAGTCTCTATAATATGGTGGTTGAAGACAAGGAAGCATGAAACCTTTCAACATATCCTTTTTAACCTTGAGCATCACACACAAGTTCAACTACATGATCAAGATAAACACCACCACCCAAGGTATGACATTCCATCTTAGAGAAGCTTTACCCCAAGACATGGGTCAAAGCAACTCAACAAGATGCGAATACACCAAAATGCTTAAACGAAAAATGGTAACCCCATTTTGAGCTTAAACGATGAGTATGACCTACGATCAAGTGCTCTCACTTGACTCCTCAGTCAATATACTCTAACATAGGTGACTTTGTCGCCAACCAATTCTAGATGAAGTTCTCTAGTGTTTTCTGTGTTCTCGCATTTGTCTCTTGCATATTTGTTTCCCTTCTAATAAAAAAAATCATCTAGATCTCTTTATTTTATTTTCTTTGTTCTGCATTCCCTGCATTCAATTCATTGCAAATCTTTCAGTCAATTCCTTGCAAATCTTTGTGAGATCTTATTTGCCTAGAGAGCTGAGATGACAATTGTTCTCTCTCTGTGTGAACTCGGACATACCGGTTTTGTCTCTTTTGCATCACCAATCAACAGTTTATGATAACAATGCTTCTATTTATTATTTGACAAAATTACTAATCAAATTTGAGAGTGCAGCATGAGATGTGTACTACCCTCAGCTCACTATAGAACAAGCAATTGACTGCACAACCGGCGCTGGTTCTAACATTTGCATCTAATTACAAAATTATGATACTCAGTTACAACTATGGGGAAGTAATTACCACTATTTTTCCCTTGGAAAGAAATGGTCAAGCAGTTACAACTAAGATAACATTTCCTGTACTTAAATATAGAGGCACTGTTTTTGGCGGAATTTAAGGAAAAACAGAATAACAAAGTACATTACAACTCAGTCATCATATATGATTATTTGTGCACTGAGCAATCACATGGAAGCATGTACTTCCATAACAACCCGTGTAATTTCTGGAGAAAGAGAAAGAAAGCTTTCAACAAACAGCACCACAGGGAGGTGGCTTGCTACTGGTTGTACTGAGCTTTTGACGGACAGGACAGAGAGGAGGCATGGCTCTACTGGTAGGACATAAGCAATGGGAGGTCCATCGGCAATAAGCATGCAACACACCAAAATAGCAATACAAACTAGAGAAATCTTGACGATGAAAAGGTAAAGTTCCTCTGTAGGTCGAGCTACATGGAACCTCTTATCTTCAGCCCTTCAACATTGCTTTGAGATCCGTACTCTCCAACTAACTTGCAAGAATGAGATTTCTCTTTTTTGTTTCTCTCAAATGAAAGAACATATGAACTTCAAACTTTGCAGATCAAACAAACTTTACAACTTCAATGTGTGAAAAAACTTTCAGATTTTTTGGACGAACATAAATATACAAAATGAGGACATTTTTTATTAAAAAAACAATTTTTAGCATTTTAAAAGCATGAAAAAATCTGAAAGTTTTTTTTGCCACATAGTAATTAGAATGTTTTGTTGTCCTGCAATGTTTGAAGTTTATACGTTGTTTCGTTTGAGAGAAACAAAAAAGACAAATGTGCATGCACGGATCGCGGTGCAAAAATGGATGGCTAAGATAAAGGGTACCATGTAGCTCAAGCTACACAAAACCACACTCGAAACAAAAATAAATTGCTGCAACAAAAGAAGCTTATGATAAATTGAGTTCTGGACTTGTTTATATGAAGAAGGATCACCAAAGGAAATAGCAGATCAAGAAATAAAACCAAAAAAACATGGGGCAAAAGTAATAAAGCAAAACCAGGACATAGGCCACCCAAGGCGCAAATATTAAAAAATCCATGGCCTCGGAAAAACTGATCAATAAGCGGAAAACCCAGTACACCGAACAACTGCGCCCAGCAATGAATTTCTCAGATTTAGAACATACTTAGGCACATTTTTTTGAGAAACAGAACATACTGAGGCACATTTTTTGAGAAACAGAACATACTTAGGAACTGCCCCATTGGACTAACATTGTTGAAGTATATTGATTCTTTCTATAACATAGTCCGGTAAAAGGAAAGGCACAGAATCAAAAATACCTCCAGTAAGCTTGAAGCATTGTTTTTCCACGCTGTTGGGTCATCATCTCCTCCGGCTGGCACCACTCACTCAGCAATGCCTCTCCCAGATCGGCCCAAGCGGGGGTCTCTAACCTTTGAAGTTGGCACAGCTTGTGGCATACGTATCTGCATCTGGTAAAGATATAAGAGAGTGGTAAAAAACAGCAGGTTTCCAAGGTCTGGTAAATTTAAGTTGCAAATCTGCATCTGTAGATAGTATCATCACTGTTTGTCATGCAAAACACCGGATAATGTAAATGGTGGTAGTGACAAAATAACTAAGATACATGCTCTTATCTTATACTCAAAAATGCTAAAAATGCATGTAGATCCGTAAAACTGTATTACAACCACCCATAAACGACACTGAAAATAATAGGAGCAGCTAGAACTATTTTGTGGTGATCAAAAGTTCAAAACTATAGAAGCATGTTGGCAATATAGTTATAAAATGGCTGTCGCCTGCAAAGTGATGAGAGCATATCTCTCTCTCATTTATAAAATCATTCTTTCTTATAATTGGAGGATTTGCTGAATAGTTCAAATGAAGAAAAGCATAATTTCTCTCCAGCTGTTATACACTAACTACGGGGTGAATTTTCTAGGGAGAAAAACAAAGTACCATAACAGGAAAATATATCACTATGTGTCCATCAAGGTTCCAACCCAAAATCAATTAACTCGCCCGCTCCCCTGCCCCCTCTCGACCCCGTAACCCTCGCCACCGCCGCCACCTCCCTCGCACGATCTCGGCCGGTTCCGGCGGGCCTTGCTAGCACGCAGGCCAGATCCGGGTTCTCCTCCCCCCACTCCTTCCTTCCCTCCCTCTCATTACCTCCGCGTCGCTTCTTCGAGCGAGGCGACCGGGGGCTCCTCTCGCCCCCAACGTTCCCCCTCTCCTAGCGCTCCTCCCGCCGCCGTCGGCCTGCGCCACCGGGCCCTGCCCGCTTGGTGTCGGCGACGGCGGCGGCCTCGCCCCGCCTCGCAGTGCCCTCGCTCGGGTGGGAGTGACCATGGCGGTGCTCCTCGGTCTCCAGAGGTTCCGGCGGCGGCGGCTGCTCTGGCGGTGTGGCTCCGGGTGGCCAGGGGGCGGCGACGCGGCGTCTTGGCGACGGGCTGGTGCGGTGGCTGGTGGCGACGCCCTCCCGGTCCAGATATGGACCCCTTTTTGGGACCCATCTAGGTCTGGGCGGGCCTAGCTCAATCTCGTCTGCGGTGGCTCCGACGGGGGCAGAGGAGGTGCGGCTTGTGCGGGGGGTTGTGGAGACGGTAGTGCGCCTACTGCAGCGCGGCGACAGGCGCTTCGCGAGCCCCTTTTGGGCTCAGTCGGGCCCCGAGGGCCCGGTATGCTCCTCTTGCCACGTCCAGTCGGTGACCGCCGATGGCGGTGGAGGTTGTCTCCTCCCGTGTGGCTGCTGTCGTTGCCGCTCCTCGTTCCCGGCTGCTCCCTTTTGACCTCGTCGGTCTCGCTTCGTTGACCATGGTGAGGCGGCGGTGATGATGGCAAGACCGTGGTGGCGCATGTTGGTGGGCGACATGAGTGGTGGAGCGCATCGGACCATTCGGGGATGTGGGTGATTGGTGGAGGGGCGAAATCCCTGCCAGCTTGTCAGCACGGACACGGTGACGCTTGTAGGCCCCACCGTTCCTTCCTAAAGGGCGTCGGGTATTCCCCTTCCCCACGCCCCTCCGGGGGAAACCCTAGGACTTGTCCGGGCAGCAGCGTCATCGTCGTCGTGTTCCTTCCTGAAGGTGTTGCTTGGTATGCGGAGGTTCGAGATGCTAGGTGCGAGGTGGTAAATCTCCGGTGGGCACAACGGTTGCGGGTCATCATCATTTTCATCGATCCGACGTTGTCGACATTTTTCTCTCTCTTCTTTCTCTTTTGTTTCTTTTGGGCGTGTTTGTGCTGTTTGCCCCAACATTAGACTTTTTGTTGTATTGGGTGGCTGCTATATCTATATAGCGGGGCGAAAGCCTATTTCGGAAACTACACATATGTGCTACATGGATCTATTACCTACTTCCACTACTAGGGAAAACCCTAGTAGTAGCGTAGGTTTAATGCCCACTAGTAGCGCGGGCAGCCGCGCTATTAATAAGGCGCTACAACTATTACTTAGCAGTAGCGCGCGCGACACGCACTACTGCTAAGACACATAGCGGCAGCGCTTGTTATCTACCGCGATGCTGCTAATCTAGCTAGTAGCAACGTGTTTACTATCCATCGCTACTAGTATTTATTTATTTATTTATTTATTTTTAGTGTATTTATACGTTGTTATACAAATTTTGGTACAATACCAATTATGAGGTTTATATCATTATGTCCATAACAGTGTGTCAAATGAAGGTGGATTAGGTTTAAGTGGAGGCAATATGTGGTGCATGTCAAAAGTATACTACTAATCCAAACTTGATCTAGTTTGGACTAGTAGTACTTTCGATGTGTACCACATGTTGCCTCCACTTAAATATAATCCACCAGCACAAGCTATTTAATCATCATCATAGTCATTAGCACCAACTGTATTTATTTAATCACCATTAACACTAGCTCATAATAATCATCATAGTCATTACCACCAACACTTGCTATTTAATCATCATAGTCATAGTGTAGCACATCATCATCTTTAAACTCATTTCTAGCTAGCTAATCACTCCTGCTGCTCTCTCTCTGGTAAAATAACATAAAACATGTGTAGCTCTCCTCCTTCATCAAGTTGGAGCATGCAGATGAACCTGTCTCTTAATCGTGGGCTGCGCTTCTGCTTGCTGCCCCCTAGTACTTGTCTGCGCTCCTCCATCACAGATTTGGTCCAGTCTTTCACTATTAAGAATTCGTCGCTAATCCTGAATGCACTATAGTGATTTGTAGGATATCTTGGCCGTAGCAATACTCATGGTACCTGTAGTCTCGATCCCATAAGGCACAACATTCATCGGGAGTCCCTGTTGAAGAACATCGTATGGTAACATACTTAGCAATGAAGTTTAGCTTAAAAAATAATGTATGGAAAAGATGCACTTAGGACAAATAGTAAAAATCATACCATCTTTCCTAAATAGATGTGACCGTAGTTCATTACGAACACTATTGGTCGCACATTTTCAGTACTAACCTTTCTAAATCCAGGAAGAAAATTTGTCTTGACAGTATCAAGATCCGCAAGCCATGAAACATAATGACTTAGCTCCTCGCAGTTTAGTTCAGTCCTGTCTACCAAGCGCTGGACATGTTTGCTTGAACGGAAATAAGCTGACAATAGAAATTAGTTGTCAATTATTTTTGAATAAACAATATCAAAGACATAAATATGGTTGAGAAACTCACATAATGGTATAACTGGAGACATCTGCACATCGACCCAGATGTCGGTATTACCTTCAATATCATCTTCCGGACAAATATCAAAGGTGATAACCATATCAGGCTCAAATGCATAAGTCTTGCATAGTGCTCGCCATGTTTTGCATCCAAAATAGGAGTAGTCGTCTGAAATGTATAATTTTGCGTGGAAAATATAACCATGCTCGGTCTTCAAGTAACCTTTCTTTACCTCCATAGTACGACTGAAACCTATCTTATCCAATACAAAAACGCTTGCATGGCAGGGGATACGCTAGTAGAATAGTAAAAAAATATAAGTTGAAGCAAATGAAGCAGATGTCATGCTTAATTACAAAAAAGACTTGTCATTGTGACTTACTATATCCACTTCGAAGTTCTCGTCTAGCTTGATGCTGAAGCGCCTATCATCATCTAGGAAGATTCCCTCGCACAGGCCACGCTCGTCTTCGCAATATTTGAAAATACCGAAATCCTTTTCGTCGTCAGACATTTCCTATGTTCATAGTTAAAACATTAATTGAAAATCGATCGAAGACAACTACCAGGATACTCAACACACAAATCCGGGGCACTCGATATTTCCTACATATTCTGGCACAAGTCATGCCAAAATTCACGGAAAAATCCGGCATAACCCTTGCTAAAATAGGACATATCGAGCGCCTGAAATTTGCCGGAACGGAAATGAATCAACACTCCGGCAAAACATAGGCCACTCGGAGGTGTAACCTGCAAACATGACCGGCCACTTGGGCAAGCACATATCTTATAGGACTCAAATTAGCATGCATTCAATAAGCAAAAGTAAATCATCTCATGCGTCTGTACATCGTCGAATATTATCACTAATACATACCGAATAGTATCATACATATAACATCACTAATACAACTAAAACCCTAGGACACGATGGGTATCGGCGCGGGTGGTGGACACCCACAGAGAAGGAACCATCACGGGATCATAGCTCCAGTGAGATCCCTGGAGAACCTGTGCTCCAACGCAAACAAGTAGCGACGGATGTGCGCGTCCTCCTCACTGGCACGGTGACGCACCACCTCCGCGGGATCCTCGAGCATCTGGACCGTCACTGGCCCACGCGACCGCCACCAAAGAAGGTTCGGGTCAACGACAGGCTGGCTCCTCACCAACCTACGCCCCCCCGGTAGGTAGCGCCTCCCAGTACCACCCCGGCGGAGCCCAGTCCCGGACATGGCCCATCTGGTCAAGCAGGTGTCGTCCTCCGCCGACTCGACGACGAGGATGCGGGATAGGCATCGTCCACGTCGATGCGGGAAAAACTGCTTTAACTAAAAAAATAGCAACAAGTTCTTACTAACTAGTTCTATTAATTCAACTAGTTCTTACTAAAAATAAACTTACTATAAATAAAAATAAACTAGTACCTAATTAGTACCTAGTTCTTACTAACTAATTAGTACCTAGGAACTACTGCCCTAATTACCATATAAGTATGCATTTTTTTAACTAGGGTTCACACTACCTAATTAAATAGGGTTAATACTAATTGTAATTAACTAACTAGCACTAAAAATAGCCTAGGGTTCATACTAACTAGCACTAAATAGCTAGGGTTCATACTAACAGAGAGCAGAGAAGAGGGAAGGGGAGAGTGCTTACAGAGGGCGGGGAGAGAGATGGGGTCGGGGGAGATGGCGGCACCGAGGCACGGCGAGACGGGGTCGGGGGAGATGGCGGCGAGGCGGGTCGAGGGAGACGGCGGCGGAGAGCGAGGGCAGGGGCTCCGGCAAGGTCGAGGTCGAGGAGGAGGAGGCACAGGCGCGCGACGACGTCGAGGGGCAAACTCCGGCGGAGAGCGAGGGCAGGGCCTCGGGCGAGGGCGAGGGCAGGGGTTCCGGCGGAGGCGACGAGGGGGAGAAGAGAGAGTGGGGAATTGGGGGAGGAAGCAGAGGAGAGGGAAGCCCGCGCGGGGGGTTAGGTGAAAATAGCTTTAACAATAGCGTGGGGAGCGAAAGCGCGCTGCTGCTAAAATCCGTAGCAGTAGGGCGCCCTCACAAACTCGCTACTACTAAGATGGGCCCGTCCTGTGGTGTGTTCAAACTTATCAGTAGCGCCCTACCCTAAAAGTGCTCTTCTACTAATTTTGTAGTAGTAGCGCGGTTTTTAGAAGGGCGCTACTACTATACCTAGCACGTCAGGAACGGTGTGGCAATTATAGTAGTAGCGCATTTTGTTCCTGCCGCGCTACTGCTAAGTGGATAACAGTAGCGCCCTTTAAGCCAACGCTATTGGTAAGATTCTGTGTGTAAGGTTTTCCCTAGTAGTGTTCCTTTATGTCCGAATGCTATGCAAATCGTTCAATACTTGTATTACTTTGTGCTTAAACTGAACTTCTATCAGACACATATACAACCTTGTAGCCGAGGGGATACTTCATAGGTTGCTTGAAATTTATTTACCTGTCAACCATTATGTTCCTTCTGGGTGAACCATAAGATAAGGTGTTGGTCCATGCAAGGCACAGAATGATAACGGCAAAGGTAAATACCCTGAAACACACATATACAGGGGAAGAAAATGATTAACCAACACCATAAAAAACACAAGCACACAACTTTTTGGTGAGCAGAGATGAAAATGTTCATACAGGAAGATTGTCATCGATGGGGAGCGGGAAAGTGTTCTGCACTTGGAAAGAACATGAACTCTTGACCCGTGCCACAGTCGTGGGCACCCCGTCCGTCTCGATCTGCTACTGCTTCCCTCCTCGTGAGATGAGGATGATGCATCTTCTTCGTTCACCGTCGAGCCAGTGCTCGCGACCATCATCATCTCGCCACAGTTGCTTGCCACAAGTAGGAGCAAGGGACATGACCGTCTCTCGACGTCGCCCCCACATTCCTCATCCACGGGCCTCACCTGGGATTGCAACGGCGGGGTGAGGGAGGCGGAGGGGTGGTAGCGGCAGCGAGAGAAAGGACGGCGGCAACAGCGTCGGAGCAGCCATCACAGGATCCCGCGCTCCACCTGTGCAGAGGACATGGCAATCGGCGATGCTTCTCTTGTGTGGGGGCAGAGGCGGCGCCGCTCACGATGCAGAGGAGACGAGCACGCGGTGGCGCCACGCGTCAACCAGTTGTCGACCACTGTGAGGAGGAAGCAGCTCCTCTCCGTCTTGCCCGGTTGCCCAAATAGCAGTGAGGAGCCACCGCTCACATCCTCGTGCTTGGGCCTCCGCACATGTGTTGTGGAGCACGGATCTGGAGGCAGTGGGATGAGCCGGTCGTCGGTGTCGGACCAAGATGACGGAGGCAAAATGGCGGCGATGGCCGACGAGCGAGGGAAGGAGGATTGAGAAGGAGGAAGGGTTGTGACAGCTGTGGGGATTGGTCGAAGTGGGGCCAGGGTCCGTGCAGCCCATCTGCGAGGCATAGACGTGGCGGTGGAGGAGCATGTGATGATTTGTTGTTTGCGGATGACTCGTTGGTACTCATGAAAGCCAATTGCGAAAGCGCCACAAATCGGCAACACATACTAGAACTCTACGAGAATTGCTCGGGGCAAACTATAAACTGTGACAAATCGCACTGGTGGAAAAATAGCCTTCGGTCGCGGTTCGCAACGGCCATTAGTCGCGGCTGCGCAACCGCGACCAGCAAAGCGCGACTAAAGCCCGCCACCTTTAGTCGCGGCTGCTTCTGAACCGCGACTAAAGGCCCGTCCCACGTGGCGCCAGGCGACCGTCGAGGAGGAGGACCTTTAGTCGCGGTTCTTCGGCCAACCGCGACTAAAGGCCGCCGCAGTTTAGGGTTTTAGCCCCCTAAACCTGTTTTCTGTTTAATTTGTTTTGTTTTATTTCTTTTGTGCTTTATTTTAATTTTGAAGGAGTTTCATATATTCTACGGTACTACATACATGCATATGAATGTACAATTTCAAATAAATTTGAAATTAGAACCAAAAAGAATTCAAGAGGAATATACAATATATATTCAATATCATCGGATGACCATATACAATTTTGAACAAGTTTCCATACATGATTTAATCCATATAAAGTTCTTCGTCCTCGTGATAGTGTTCTCCTTTAGGATGGAGGACTTCCCTGCAGAACCATCCAGCTAGTTCCTCTTGAAGTGGTCGGAAGCGAGCTTCTGGACTAAGCGTCCACCGGAGGTTATTCCTCTGAGCATTGGTATCACTCGGATCAACCCGCTCAGAGGTGTATCTCGGATCATCTCACCGAACAAAGTATGCACATAGATTGGTCAACGGTGGCTGAATATCCCCAGTCTTAGTCTTTACCCTTTTGAATTCTAGGTCTTTTTTGAATTCACCGACCTTTGTATCTACGAACCGTCTCCAAACCCTACGAGGCAAAGAAAATTAAATGGACAAGAGAGTTATTAGTTACTTGATATTAGGAAATGAACGAAATAGGCCGATCGATATAGGCGCAAATGAATGAAAATAATTACTTCGCAGCATTTTTCTCGATGTCGGCCCAAAGCTTTGGATCCTTATCCGAGAGTCGTGGGCGAGACATTACGAGGTGTTCACTTTAATTACTAGCGAATCCAAAGGAACTGCGGACACGATACATGCACATCGTCATGCATAACTCATCGATTAGCCGCCACATACCATGCATGGAGTAAACAAAAGAGAATGTGCTCAAGACGAAACACTCACCCAAAATGGTAAGGAAATAGAATATCACTTTTGAGTTCCTGCTTTGTAAGAAACTGCCACAGTGTCTGCCTCCACGTCGTCGGGTAATGCTCCAACACAACATCATTAACGATGTGTGGGTCAATGAACCCAACATCATGGATGTTCCTTACTCGCATTCCTTTTCTTCATTCTGCATGTATAATAGAGGACACAACAATATAGTTAGGACATATATATAGTGCAGGCAATATGAACGAGATGGGGTAGAAATTAATAAATCACTTACGTAATGTAGCAACCGATGATAGATTTGTCGAGCTCAAGCAGATTGAAAAGCTGGAACAATTCACTCAGTTCAACTTGTACATAGTAATGTTTGAAGTGATGCTCATGTCTAACTTCCGCATAAATATAATCTTTGGCGTTTTAATTTTTATGTAACCCTTGTACCAATTCAGCAGACGTTTCATTTGGTCGGTAGATCCTTTTCTCTTGCAGGCTCGACGAGAGGCCCATTCTTGACATATGTAATTACTACCTCCCTCTCGCAACTCATCAAGGCCTAACAGTTCACGAAGAGTAATACCTAAGTTGGCGCTTGTTCTCCGCACTCGTTACATCAATCCTCAGCTGCCGCAGCTTGTATGATCTCGGGGCATCCGGACGGAAGGATTCCACTATAAGCGGGCAATCGATTGTTTACTTTGTTCCCGAGCTGGGCAACTTGTTTCCGCTTTTATACTTTCGCCTTCTCCGCTCTTTGTTCTCCTTGAACATGAGTGCCTGCTTTTAAGTTCACGTGCATAGTCATTAGGGAGATTCTTGGCGGCTTGGGACGGTGTGCTCAAAATGACTTAGCCCACTTCTTTTCTTGATCGAGAATATCTTGGCTTGGGCTCGGGCTCTCTTTTCTTCTTGCAGTCCGCCTTCCATTTCTCCAAATCAGCATCGCGCCCGCGTCGACTTCCTCGGCACTACGTTCCCAAGGCCTTGTGGGAGAGGCTTGATGATGGCTCCGGTACCTTTGTGGTCTTAGGTACATAAGGGTCCGGGTTAATACTCGAGACTTCTTCGCTTCTTTGCCATAGGTGGATTGGGGCGGCGTCTCATCACCCGCCGGACGAGGATCGGGGCGGCGGATGATCACCCGCCGGACGTTGTGGGCTGGGGCGGCGTGGCTGATGTGACGGAGGTGTAGGTGAACCGCCACCACCACCACCACCACCACCACCGCCACCGCCACCACCACCACCGTGAGGGGGTGGACTTGTTGTCCTTGGCGCCTCGCTGAAACTTGATAAACTTCTTTTGCCATAGAATGTAATGGCGCTTGACATCTTCAAGTCTTTTCTCCCCTTGGTGTAGCAATTTCAATCTCCGTGTCCTCAAACCCTTTGACTATGTCCTCCACCGTGACACGAGCATAGCCATCTTTAATGGGGTTGTTGTGGTGGAGTGCTCGAATAAACATGGTAAAGCACTTGCCGATGGCTACCTTCATGGATATGTTCCCCATAGGATAATCTGAGATGACATTCTTTCATCTCCTTTATATCGCCCACGGGTAGCGAGGAGGCTCCGGTGCAGTAATTTCGACCACCGAGGCTCCGGTGCAGATAATTTCGATCGTCGGTGCATCTACACCAGCCGGTGGGGCCTCCGTGGAAGCCACGCTGCTTCTACGCTGCTGGCTTCCGAGATCCGCCGGATGATCTTCATGCTGCACCCGAGCTGAATCTCTTTCGCTACTAGTACACTCATGGTTTTCTTCATCACTTCCATTTCGATGCCAACCGCCCCACAACATCCGCTTCCGATCCATCTTTCTCTTACGGCTTCAGAATCAGACGGGTCATCGCTCGGGGAACCCTATTTTCCACGGAATGTGCCCCATGCCTCGTACACGCCCTCCGTGTTCAGGATTCCCGAGGGCTTTTGTCGGTAGCGTCGTTCTCTCTGTTGAACTTGATCTTCCCTCTTGAGCAGCCTTCATTGCGTCAATAAGGGCTTGGGTGGGTTTAATTAATTTGCCTCGTAAACACACTCCCCTGTCTCCGGGTTGAGCGTTCCCCATGCCCGTACCACCAGCTTTTGGCCCTTGGGTCCCATCCTCCGCACTGGACGGATTCCTCGCGCCTCACTCGTTCTCCATCTTCTCGAACCTAGGCACCCAAATGCGATACCCTCCTGGCCCCATAACATGATTGTACTCCTTCTTAGCCGCATTTTCCTTATTTTGTTTCGATATTTGAAGGAACTGCTCCGATTTCTTTTGCTTCACAAATTCGGCCAATCATCTTTCGGTTTCTCATATTGTCCTCTGAAATCCGAGTCTTGTTCGCTTGACAAAGTCACGGGCTAGATTTTGCTTGAATTTCCTAATCGTCGGCCATCTTATGAAGAGCGAACTGTTTGACTTTCCTCCTCCTCTCCTTGTTTTCCTCAATCTTGTTACCCTCCTCATCGAATTTGTTGTATTCGGAGGTAGAACGAAATGTTCCATAAGCTTCGTCAAGCAATCTTTTTTGTTCTCTTATCGACAAAAGAACCATCAATTCGTGCCTTCTTTGGCTCATTCCACTCTCGACGGTGATCGAGACGTTGTCTCTAACAATGGCTCCGCATTGGCTGATAAACTTGGTGGCGTTCTTGCGGGGCTCCAGCTGCTCGCGGTTGCAAAGTCGACAACCCGGATGGTGCATGTTTCTCCGGTTTCATCGTCTGGTTGCGCCACGCTTTGACGACGTACTCGATTGTTTTGACGATCCGCCGAGGGCTAAAATAAGAAAGAGAGTCGCGCGTTAGTACACATATTTATTCAAATCGGTTAGTTTGTATCACCAGAGGCTCAATGTATATATATACCTCGCCACGGAGGTGGTTGCTACTTCCATTTGAAGATCGCTGCTTTATCGGCGTTTCTTGACATCATCTTCTTGACGCGCCCTTCATCTTCACCGTCAAGGTTCGGATAAGAAGAGATATCATCTTCTTCTTCTCCGGTCGGCACATATTGAATATCGCCGTTTATGATGCGAACATATGTGCTTCACCGTCCGGATCATAGTTGTCCATAATCGGTCACTCTATCGTCCGACATTATGTCGATCCTGAAAACATGTAGTAAAACAAATTAATTAAGTGAAGAAGGGGCGGTGGCGGTGGCGGTGGCGAAAGGCGGTGGCAAAAGGAGGGGCGAGGAAGGGGTGGGAGAGGGTGTCGCGATAGAGCGCAAGACGGGCGGGTTTAGGGTTTAGGGTTTTAAGTTGGCGGTTTTCTTTGGCGGTTTTCTGTTGTTTTTGTTTTTGGGGTTTAGGGTTTTAAGTTGTTTACCGCTTTTGTTAAACTAAAACTAGTTAAAATTAAAGAACAAAAAAAAAAAAAAAATTCCTTTTCCTTTTCTTTTTCTTCTTCTTCCTTTTCCTTTTTCTTTTCTTTCTTCTTCTTCCTTTTCCTTTCTTCTTCTTTCTTCTTCTTTCTTCTTCTTCCTTTTCCTTTTGTTTTTCTTTGACGGTTTTCTGTTGTTTTTGTTTTTGGGGTTTAGGGTTTTAAGTTATTTACCGTTCTTGTTAAACTAAAACTAGTTAAAATAAAAGAACAAAAAAAAAAAAGAAAAAAAATTCCTTTTCCTTTTTCCTTTTCTTCTTCTTCCTTTTCCTTTTCTTTTCTTTCTTCTTCTTCCTTTTCCTTTCTTCTTCTTTCTTCTTCTTTCTTCTTCTTCCTTTTCCTTTTGTTTTTCTTTGACCGGTTTTCGTTGTTTTTGTTTTTGGGGTTTAGGGTTTTAAGTTATTTACCGTTCTTGTTAAACTAAAACTAGTTAAAATAAAAGAACAAAAAAAAAAAAAAAAGAAAAAATTCCTTTTCCTTTTCCTTTTCTTCTTCTTCCTTTTCCTTTTCTTTTCTTTCTTCTTCTTCCTTTTCCTTTCTTCTTCTTTCTTCTTCTTTCTTCTTCTTCCTTTTTCCTTTTCTTTTCTTTCTTCTTCTTCCTTTTCCTTTCTTCTTCTTTCTTCTTCTTTCTTCTTCTTCCTTTTCCTTTTCTTTTCTTTCTTCTTCTTCCTTTTCCTTTCTTCTTCTTTCTTCTTCTTCCTTTTCCTTTTCTTTTCTTTCTTCTTCTTCCTTTTCCTTTTCTTTTCTTTCTTTCTTCTTCCTTTTCCTTTTCTTTTCTTTCTTCTTTCTTCTTGTTTTCTGTTGTTTTTGTTTTTCCTTTTTTGTTTTTGTTTTTTTTAAATTCTGCTTGCGGCAAGGGCGTTAGGGGCGGCGGCGTGGCGGGCGGCGGGCGGCGGGCGGGCGGCGGGCAAGGGCGTGGGGCGGGGCGTTGGCAAGCGGGCGGCGGGCGGCGGGCGGCGGGCAAGGGCGCAGGGCGGCGGCGCATCGGGCGGGCGGCGGCGGCAAGGGCGCAGGGGCGGCGGCGGCGCACATCGG
This sequence comes from Aegilops speltoides, assembly GCA_021437245.1. NCBI lineage: Eukaryota > Viridiplantae > Streptophyta > Magnoliopsida > Poales > Poaceae > Aegilops > Aegilops speltoides. The sequence continues at coordinate 465,562,036 of CM038143.1, forward strand.
GACGGGCGGCGGCCATCGGGACGGAGCGGCGGCGCGCAGGCTTTGCGCGTCAGCGTCGGTCGGCGTCGGGCAGGCTTCAAGCGTCGATCGGCGTCGGGCAGCGCTCAGCGTCAAGAGAGAGGCGAATGGGGGCAAACTGCTAAGTCAAGATTATAGACGAACCTTTAGTCGCGGGCCGGGAGGCGGATCATGACTAAAGGTACCCTTTAGTCGCGGCGGCCTCCCGGCCGCGACTAAAGTGTTTTACCACCGCCTGCGTTCCTCACAGAAGAACCTTTAATCGCGGTGGGGAGGCGGGCGCGACTAAAGGGTACCTTTAGTCGCGCCCGCCTCCCACCATGCGACTAAAGGGCTCAGGCTTGAACTGGCGCGCGGTGGGATGTTTAGTCCCACTCGCTAGCCGAGAGGCATCGACAAGTGGTTTATAAGCGGCTGCGCCACCACTTCGAGCTCCTCTCAAATGCAGCTTACGGGCCTATTCATTACTCAGTGCTCAGGGCCTATTGGGCCTTCTGGGCTGAATCTCGCCCATTAATGGGTTTCTAGTCGTATTCAGCCGTGGTGGCCCGATGAGGTGGCATATTTTTATTTTTGCTTGTTTTTGTTTTCATTTTTGCTTTATTTATTTTGTTTTGTTTCTACTTACAACAAAAAACTTATTTATTTTATTTTATTTTGTTTCTAGTTACTTATTTATTTTACTTTATGATAATTATTTTTGCAATTAAAGTTTCCAATTACTTATTTATTTATGTTATTAAAATCTTAAAAATACAATTATATATCAAAAAATCAGAAAATAAAACTAATTCATTTTAAATTCTTGTTTTTCTTCTGTTTTTTCTTCCTTTTTTCTTCTTTTTTTTTCTTCTGCTTTGTTTCTTCCTTTTTCTTGTTTTTCTTCTTTTTTTCTTCCTTTCTTCCTTTTTCCTTTTTTCTTCTTTTTCTTCTGCTTTGTTTTTTTCTTATGTTTTTCTTACATTTTGTTTTTTCTTCTGTTTTTCCTTTTTTCAGAAAAATAAAACTAATCCATGGAGCATCCTCATCATTTAACTTAATCGTAAAAATAAAAGGTTTGATACATCATTCAGTTCATCGACCAAATACAAAGTTTGGTACAATAAATTATTACACATCAATTCTTCCCTTGTGTCCCAGCTTGCTTACGATTGTGCTTAGTATCCATGGAGCATCCTCATCATTTAACTTAATGCTTGGGTCGGTGTTCACTTTGAAGGGCGGAATTTCAGCAAACATATTATAATCTTCTGACATGTCTGTCTTGTCCTCCACTCCCACGATGTTTCTTTTGTATCATTTGTCTTCCCATACACGCCCAAGAAGCTTAGGAGGTTCACGCAAATATTCTTCGTAACGTGCATCACGTCGATTGCAGAGCGGACTTCTAGGATTTTCCAATATTCTAGCTCCCGAATATAGATTTCTTCTTCCACATGGCTGCGTGCCGTCGGCTCCCTTCGAACTGATTGTCCGCCAGACCCTTTCCAAAGATGACTTTCAAATCCTTGACCATATCAAATACCTCGGCACCGGTCGTTCCGCAGCTTCGCCGGTGATCTGCCTTGCCGTTGTAATGCTTGCCTTTCTTTCTTCTTGGATGAGTTTTGGAAGAAATCGACGATGCCCAAGGTACACGTTCTTCTTACAATTTGGCAAATGTACACTTTCGGTCTCATGTAAGCGATGCGTGCATGCATTGTATCCCTTATTTGACAGTCCCGAAGGTTACTAAGAGCAGGCCAATCGTTGATGGTTACGAAAAGCAACGCTCGTGGTCAAATTCCTCTTGTTTGTGCTCATCCCACACACGGACACCACCCCACAGCTGTAAAGTTCATCAACTAATGGCCTTAGGTACACATCGATGTCGTTGCGGGTTGCTTCGGACCTTGGATGAGCACGGCATCATAATGAACTTCCGCTTCATGCACAACCAAGGAGGAAGGTTGTAGATGCATAGAGTCACGGGCAGTGCTATGGCTGGAGCTCGCCGCCAAAAGGATTCATGCCATCCGTGCTTAGAGCAAATCTTATGTTCCTTGCGCTCCGCAAAATCTGTGAACCATCCGTCGATCTTTCTCCATTATGTTCCATCTGCGGTGTGTCTCAACTCCCGTCCGACTTACGTTTCTCTTTGTGCCATCGCAACAACTTGGCATGCTTTTGTTCATGAGCAGACGTTTCAACCGTGGTATTATAGGAGCATACCACATCACCTTGGCGGAACCCTCTTCCGGGTTTCGGCCCTCAACATCGTCACCGTGGTCATCGACTCGATCTTATAACGCAATGCAAAGGCATACCGGCATTCATTCAAATTCTCGTATTCACGCGGTAGAGGATGCGATCGTTGATGCATGCATGTATCTTCGAACCTCTAAACCTAGAGGGCGGATAACCTTCTTTGCTTCAGACGTCTTGGCGGCAACTCGTTATCCTTTGGAAACATATTCTTCAACATTTTCAGCAAGTTTTCAAATGCCGAGTCAGCTACACCTGCCTCGCCTTCCATTTCAGCAAATCCATTAGCAGCCCAGCTTTTTCGACCATCATCGCATCCGGTACAGCGCCTTTCAGGATCCTCTAACATGCGATCCAAATTCTCCTCTCCTTTTCGGTTTCGCGGCGTCTCCGTGCATCGGCAATGGTCCGACCAAGATCATCAACGGATCATCACGTGCCTCTTCTTCACCTTCCCTTCACCTTCACATCCTCCATGAAAGTATCACGAAATGAGCAAGATAGCTTTCATCGATGAAATCATCCCTTCTTCATCTTCTTCCATTATAACCCCTCTTTCTCCATGCTTGGTCCAACAATTATAGCTTGGCATGAAACCCTTCAAGCGGATGCATGTGAACAACTCTTGAGGAAGAGTAACCCTTCTCATTCTTACAGATAACACATGGACAGATAACAAAACCCCCGCTTGTTCGCATTAGCCACTACGAGGAAATCTTTCAAACCCGTAGTGAACTCACGGAGAGTCGGTTACCGTACATCCATTGCCGATTCATCTGCATTATTATAATATAAAATATATAATTAACCATCATGCATTTGTTATGAACTACACACACATGCATATTGACACATCAAAGGTTCATCAAGTTGCTAACATGATCAAGAGTGTGGCTCCAACACTTCATGTCATGTTTGTTTCATGCTCTTGGGGCATTTCATCAAACACCTTATGTGCATAAGAGGAACCAAAAGCAAACCTACACCCACTTGTGAAGAGAATGGCTCCAAATGGCTAAGTGTTGGCTGCTGGATGGGTATATATAGGGAGGGCTTTAGTCGCGGTTGGCGAGCCAGCCATGCGACTAAAAATGCCGAAGGCCTTTAGTCGCGGTTGGCACGGCCAGCCGCGACTAAAGCCCCTCACGCACACCACTGGCCACCGAGCGCCCAGGCCTCAGGCCTTTGGTCGCGGTTCACCTCGAAATCATGACTAAAGGTCCCATTAGTCGCGGTTCCTACAGCTTCGCGACTTATGGGCTGGACGGAAAGCCTGTTTTTCCACTAGTGTCGTCTGTGATGTTCAGCAAGAACACAAGAAGGGCGGGCCGTCAAGAGGTGTTAAATGTGTTAAACATTCGAGCTGAAACAAGGAATGAGAAATACTTGGGTCTTCCGGTCTATGTTGGAACGGCAAAATCTCAAGTGTTTGAATATCTCAAGGATAGGATTTGGAAGAAAATCCAAGGCTGGATCGAACAACTGCTATCAAGGGCTGCAAAGGATGAGTTGATCAAAGCATGTGCACAAGTCATTCCTACTTTTGCCATGTCTTGTTTTGATATAACAAAAACGTTGTGCGAACAAATGGGGGCTATGATTTGCCTATATGGTGGGCTCAACAAGATGACATGAAAAAGATGCACTGGGTAAGTTGGGAGTTGATGACCAGACCAAAAAGCAAAGGAGGGTTAAGCTTTCGGGACTTACATGGGTTCAATTTAGCTATGTCAGCCCGACAGGCGTGGCGCATGCTTACAGTGCCGGACTCCTTATGTTCTCGAGTTCTCAAGGCCAAGTATTACCCAACTACTTCAATTCTAGAGGCGGAACCGAAGGATGGTATTTCCTATACCTGGCGAAGCATATTGAAAGGGGTGCAGCTGCTAAAGGAGGGAGTGATTTGGAGGGTTAGGGATGGGGCAAGCATAAACATTTGGTCTGATCCCTGGTTAGCAAAAGACGGGACAAGGCAGCCTCAAACCCCTAGAGGAAACTGCATGCTAGCAAAAGTTTCTGAACTTATAGACCCAGCCACCATGAACTGGGATGTGCAGTTGGCCCGAGACATTTTCTGCCCGGAAGACGCCAATATTATCCTTGCCACACCGATCCGAGAGGATTTTGAGGACTACCATGCATGGCACTATGATGGGAAGGGACAATTCTTGGTCAAATCTGCATACCAGGTGTTTGTAAGAAGCCAAGATCAGGTGGCGTTTCCAACCTCGGCTGACCCAACGCAAGTAGTGGATTGGAAAAAAACTGTGGAAGATACCATGCCCACCAAAGGTACAACAGTTCTTGTGGAGATTAGCACACAACAAGCTTCCGGCGAGGATGATTATCCAAAGGAGACATATCGAATGCGATACTTTATTCGTTTGTTGCCAACGAAGGGATGAAGATGGAAGCCATCTTTTCCTTAGATGCAAGGAGGTGAAAAAACTATGGGGAGAGGCAGGGATGGAACCTGTGAGGGAGAAGCTGTGCGCATGTGCTGATGCAAAAGAGGTGGTGCAACAGGTAATCACACTCTATGAAAATGACTAAACCCTTGTTGCATGCATTCTTTGGAAATGGTGGGATCACAGAAACAAAATCAACAGAGGGGAAAAGGTGTGCCTAGTGGAGTCTACTGATGCACACGCAAAATCTTGGGCCCTAGAATCACTACAGTACTGTCGAATTGTCCAAAAGGAGCAGCTAGCAAAATCTGCTAGCAGATGGATGAAACCTGAAGGTGACAAACTGAAGATTAATATTGGTGGAGCGTTTCAGAGCCAGTTGGGGTCTGACGGATGGGGCTTCGTGATCCAAGATAGTACTGGAGATGCCGTTGGCGCGGGAGCGGGGAAAATTCAGCACGCGAGCAACGCCATCCAATCTGAAGCTGACGCTTGTGACCAGGTGCTGTCGGTTGTGGTATCCTGGGGCATTTCCAACACGATCCTGGAATCGGACTGTCAGACCCTCCTACGAGCCTTGCAAGGCAGGGACTATGACCAATCACTGGAGGGTGTCATCTTCCGAGACATTCGTCAGTTCATTCGTCTAAACTTTAGTTCTATAGCTTTTGGTTTTGTCCCCCGTGAATGTAATAGAGTGGCCCATGTACTAGCTACGATGGGATGCAATGGCCAGGAGCCCCTCTGTCTATGGTTGGAGGCCATGCCAGACAATGTACGGGTGATGATGGCCAGCGATCTAGCTGAGCCAGTTGAGTAATGGATCTCCAAATGGTCCAATTTTAACAAAACCTTACGAAACGAGCCAAAAAACTCTTACATGTGGGGCCAACAAATCATAAGGCCCACTGCCACTGGACATAGGGGAACACAGCCAAAACGAAAGGTGACATAGAAAAAAATCAGCGCCCACGGTCAGGCGCAGGCCGCACGTCGCACGCGCAGCGCGCGCTGAGCCGATTGGCCAAAGACCTCCTGCACATGGGCAGGGCTCACCCAGCCAACGAGCACGTAAAACGAGCCCGCCCATCATCGGCCGGCGAAAAGGACTGATGTGTGAAAATTGGGTTTGACTAGGAGGTAAAGATCTAACGATCCAGACGTGCCAGATGGGCAGATCCAACGGGCAGGAAAGAGCCAATCGGGGGGCTTTTGTTGGGGAACATAGTAATTTCAAAAATTTCCTATGCACACGCAAGATCATGGTGATGCATAGCAACGAGAGGGGAGAGTGTTGTCCACGTACCCTCGTAGACTGTAAGAGGAAGCGTTATGACAACGCGGTTGATGTAGTCGTCGTCTTCATGATCGACCGATCCAAGCACCGAGCGTCTGGCGCCTCCGAGTTTAGCACACGTTCATTTCGATGGCGATCCCTGACTCCGATCCAGCAGGGTGTCGGGGATGAGTTTCGTCAGCACGACGGCGTGGTGACAATGATGATGTTCTACCGTCGCAGGGCTTCGCCTAAGCACCGCAATGATATGACCGAGGTGGAATATGGTGGAGGGGGGCACCGCACACGGCTAAGGAACGATCATGATGATCAACTTGTGTGTCATGGGGTGCCCCCTTGCCCCCGTATATAAAGGAGGGATGGGGAGGTGCGGCCGGCCCCCTAGGGGTGCGCCTGGAGGAGTCCTACTCCCACCGGGAGTAGGACTCCCTCCTCTGCCTTGTTGGAGAAGGAAAGGGGAGGGAAAGAGGAAAGGGGCGCCGCCCCTTCCTGTCCTATTCGATTTGGGGGAGGGGGCACACGGCCTGCCCTGGCCGGCCCTCCTCTTCTCCCTCATGGACCATGTAGGCCCATTATCCCCCGGGGGGGGTTCCGGTAACTCCCCGGTACTCCGGTAAAATCCCGATTTCACCCGGAACGTTTCCAATATTCAAATATAGGCTTCTAATACATTAATCTTTATGTCTCGACCATTTTGAGACTCCTCGTCATGTCCGTGATCATATCCGGGACTCCGAACAACCTTCGGTACATCAAAACTTATAAACTCATAATAAAACTGTCATCGTAACGTTAAGCGTGCGGACCCTACGGGTTCGAGAACTATGTAGACATGACCTAGAACTGTTCCCGGTTAATAACCAATAGCGGAACACGGATGCTCATATTGGCTCCTACAAATTCTCGAAGATCTTTATCGGTCGAACCGCATAACAACATCGTTGTTCCCTTTGTCATCGGTATGTTACTTGCAGAGATTCGATCGTCAGTATCCAATACCTAGTTCAATCTCGTTACTAGCAAGTATCTTTACTCGTTACGTAATGCATCATTCCGTAACTAACTCATTAGCTACTTTGCTTGCAAGGCTTATAGTGATGTGCATTATCGAGAGGGCCCAGAGATACCTCGCCGACAATCAGAGTGACAAAACCTAATCTCGAAATACGCCAACTCAACATGTACCTCCGGAGACACCTGTAGAGCTCCTTTATAATCACCTAGTTACGTTGTGACATTTGGTAGCACACAAAGTGTTCCTCCGGTAAACGGGAGTTGCATAATCTTATAGTTGTAGGAACTTTGTATAAGTCATGAAGAAAGCAATAGCAACATACTAAACGATCAAGTGCTAGGCTAACGGAATGGGTCATGTCAATCACATCATTCTCCTAATGATGGGATCCCGTTAATCAAATGATAACACATGTCTATGGTTAGGAAACGTAACCATCTTTGATTAATGAGCTAGTCAAGTAGAGGCATACTAGTGACGTTATGTTTGTCTATGTATTCACACATGTGTCATGTTTCCGGGTAATACAATTCTAGCATGAATAATAAACATTTATCATGATATGGGGAAATAAATAATAACTTTGTTATTGTCTCTAGGGCATATTTCCTTCAGTCTCCCACTTGCACTAGAGTCAATAATCTAGATTACACAGTAATGATTCTAACACCCATGGAGTCTTGGTGCTGATCATGTTTTGCTCGTGGAAGAGGCTTAGTCAACGGGTCTGCAACATTGAGATCCGTATGTATCTTGCAATTCTCTATGTCTCCCACCTGGACTTGGTCCCGGATGGAATTGAAGCGTCTCATGATGTGCTTGGTCCTCTTGTGAAATCTGGATTCCTTTGCCAAGGCAATTGCACCAGTATTGTCACAGAAGATTTTCATTGGTCCCGATGCACTAGGTATGACACCTAGATCGGAAATGAACTCCTTCATCCAGACTCCTTCATTTGCTGCTTCCGAAGCAGCTATGAACTCCGCTACGCATGTAGATCCCGCCATGACGCTTTGTTTAGAACTGCACCAACTTACAGCTCCACCGTTTAATAAAAACACGTATCCGGTTTGCGATTTAGAATCGTCCGGATCAGTGTCAAAGCTTGCATCGGCGTAACCATTTACGACTAGCTCTTTGTCACCTCCATAAGCGAAAACATATCCTTAGTCCTTTTCGGTATTTCAGATGTTCTTGACCGCTGTCGATGATCCACTCTGGATTACTTTGGCACCTTCCTGCCAAGCTTATTGCTAAGCATACGTCAGGTCTGGTACACAACATTGAAGGAAATATGCCCTAGAGGCAATAATAAAGTTATTATTTATTTCCTCATATCATGATAAATGTTTATTATTCATGCTAGAATTGTATTAACCGGAAACATGATACATGTGTGAATACATAGACAAACATAGTGTCACTAGTATATATGCCTCTACTTGAACTAGCTCATTGATCAAAGATGGTTATGTTTCCTAACCATAGGCATGTGTTTTCATTTGATTAATGGGATCACATCATTAGGAGAATGATGTGATTGACTTGACCCATTCCGTTATCTTAGCACTTGATCGTTTAGTATGTTGTTATTGCTTTCTTCATGACTTATACAAAGTTCCTGCAACTATGAGATTGTGCAACTCCCGTTTACCGGAGGAACACTTTGTGTGCTACCAAACGTCACAACGAATCGGGTGATTATAAAGGTGCTCTCAGTGTCTCCAAAGGTACATGTTGAGTTGGCATAATTCGAGATTAGGTTTTGTCACTCCGATTGTCGGAGAGGTATCTCTAGGCCCTCTCGGTAATACTCATCACCTAAGCCTTGCAAGCATTGTAACTAATGAGTTAGTTATGAGATGATGTATTAAGGAACGAGTAAAGAGACTTGCGTAACGAGATTGAACTAGGTATTGGATACCGACGATCGAATCTCGGCAAGTAACATACCGATGACAAAGGAACAACGTATGTTGTTATGCGGTTTGACCGATAAAGATCTTCGTAGAATATGTAGGAACCAATATGAACATCCAGTTCGCTATTGGTTATTGACCGAGAATAGTTCTAGGTCATGTCTACATAGTTCTCGAACCCGTAGGGTCCGCACGCTTAACGTTACGATGATGTTTTATTATGAGTTTATAAGTTTTGATGTACCGAAGTTTGTTCGAGTCCGGATGTGATCACGACATGACGAGGAGTCTTGAAATGGTCGAGACATAAAGATTGATATATTGGACGACTATATTCGGACACTGGAAGTGTTCCGGGTGATTTCGGAGAAAACCGGAGTGCCGGAGGGGTTACCGGAACCCCCCGGGGAAGTATTGGGCCATTGTGGGCCTGAGGGGAGAGAGAGGGCAGCAGCCGAGGAGGTGGCGCACCCCCTCCCAAGGGGAGTCCGAATTGGACTAGGGGAGGGGGGCGCGGCCCCTCTTTCCCTCTCCCTCTCCCCCTCTTTCCTTCCCCCTTCCTCCTTCCTAGTTGGACTAGGAAAGGGTAGTCCTACTCCCACTAGGAGGAGGACTCCCCCCCTCCTTGGCGTGCCCCAAGGGCCGGCCGGCCTCCCCCCTTGCTCCTTTATATATGGGGGCGAGGGGGGGGGGCACCCCATAGACACACAAGTTGATCTACGGATCGTTCCTTAGCCGTGTGCGGTGACCCCCTCCACCATATTCCACCTCGGTCATATCGTCGCGGAGTTTAGGTGAAGCCCTGCGCCGGTAGAACATACTCATCGTCACCACGCCGTCGTGCTGACGGAACTCATCCTCGACACTTCGCTGGATTGGAGCCCGGAGGACGTCATCGAGCTGGACGTGTGCTGAACACGGAGGTGCCGTACGTTCGGTGCTTGAATCGGTCGATTCGTGAAGACGTACGACTACATCAACCGCGTTGTCATAACGCTTCGCTTAACGGTCTCGAGGGTGCGTGACAGCACTCTCCCCTCTCGTTGCTATGCCATCACCATGATCTTGCGTGTGCGTAGGAATTTTTTTGAAATTACTGCGTTCCCCAACAGTGGCATCCGAGCCTAGGTTTTATGGTTTGATGTTATATGCACGAGTAGAACACAAGTGAGTTGTGGGCGATATAAATCATACTGCTTACCAGCATGTCATACTTTGGTTCGGCGGTATTGTTGGATGAAGCGGCCCGGACCGACATTACGCGTACGCTTACGCGAGACTGGTTTTACCGCCGTGCTTTGCACACGGTGACTAGCGGTGTCGGTTTCTCCAACTTTAGTTGAACCGAGTGTGGCTACGCTGGTCCTTGCGAAGGTTAAAACAACATCAACTTGACAAACTATCGTTGTGGTTTTGATGCGTAGGTGAGATTGGTTCTTGCTTAAGCCCGTAGCAGCCACGTAAAATTTGCAACAACAAAGTAGAGGAAGTCTAACTTGTTTTGCAGGCATGTTGTGATGTGATATGGCCAAGGCGTGATGCTATATTTTATTGTATGAGATGATCATGTTTTGTAACGAAGTTATCGGCAATCGGCAGAGCCATATGGTTGTCGCTTTATTGTATGAAATGCAAGCGGCCTGTAATTGCTTTACTTTATCACTAAGCGGTAGCGATAGTCGTAGAAGCAATAGATGGCGTAACGACAATGATGCTACGATGGAGATCAAGGTGTCGCGCGGTGGCGATGGTGATCACGACGGTGCTTGGAGATGGAGATCAAAAGCACAAGATGATGATGGCCATATCATATCACTTATATTGATTGCATGTGATGTTTATCCTTTATGCATCTTATCTTGCTTTGATTGACGGTAGCATTTTAAGATGATCTCTCACTAAAATTATCAAGAAGTGTTCTTCCCGAGTATGCACCGTTGCCAAAGTTAAATGCGTGCCCGCACACCACGTGATGATCGGGTGTGATAAGCTCTCGTCCATCTACAACGGGTGCAAGCCAGTTTTGCACACGCGAATTCTCGAGGTTAAACTTGACGAGCCTAGCATATGCGAGATATGGCCTCAAAACACGGAGACCGAAGGTCGGCGTGAATCATATAGTAGATATGATCAACATAGTGATGTTCACCATTGAAAACTACTCCATCTCACGTGATGATCGGTTATGGTTTAGTTGATTTGGATCACGTAATCACTTAGATGACTAGAGAGATGTCTGTCTAAGTGGGAGTTCTTAAGTAATATGATTAATTGAACTTAAATTTATCATGAACTTAGTACCTGATAGTATTTTGCTTGTCTATGTTTGTTTGTAGATAGATGGCTCCTGTTGTTGTTCCATTGAATTTTAATGCATTCCTTGAGAAAGCAAAGTTGAAAGATGATGTTAGCAATTACACGGATTTGGGTCCGTAACGAGGATTATCCTCATTGCTGCACGTAAGAATTACGCCCCGGAAGCACCGCTGGGTGCCGAACTGCTGCAGGAGCAACACCGGATGTTATGAGCGTCTGGCGAGCAAAGCGATGACTACTCTATAGTTCGATGTGCCATGCTTTACGGCTTAGAACCGGGTCTTCAACGGCGTTTTGAGCGTCATGGAGCATATGAGATGTTCCAGAGTTGAAGTTAATATTTCAAGCAAATGCGGGACCGAGAGATATGAAGTCTCCAATAAGTTCTACAGCTGCAAGATGGAGGAGAATAGTTCTGTCAGTGAGCATATACTCAAAATGTCTGGGTATAATAATCACTTGATTCAACTGGGAGTTAATCTTCCGGATGATAGTGTTGGAAATATGCCCTAGAGGCAATAATAAAAGTATTATTATATTTCAATGTTCATGATAATTGTCTTTTGTTCATGCTATAACTGTATTATCCGGAAATCGTAATACACGTGTGAACACTTAGACCCCAATATGTCCCTAGTGAGCCTCTAGTTGACTAGCCCGTTGTGATCAATAGATGGTCATGGTTTCCTGACTATGGACATTGGATGTCGTTGATAACGGGATCACATCATTAGGAGAATGATGTGATGGACAAGACCCAAATCATAAGCATAGCATAAAAGATCGTATAGTTCGTTTGCTAGAAGCTTTGCCAATGTCAAGTATCTATTCCTTCGACCATGAGATCGTGTAACTCCGGTTACCGTAGGAGTGCCTTGGGTGTATCAAGCGTCACAACGTGGCTGGGTGACTATAAAGGTGCATTACGGTATCTCCGAAAGTATCTGTTGGGTTGACATGAATCGAGGCGGGATTTGTCACTCCGTATGACGGAGAGGTATCTCTGGGCCCACTCGGTAATGCATCATCATAATGAGCTCAAAGTGACCAAGGTGTTGTACGGGATCATGCATTACGGTGCGAGTAAAGTGACTTGCGGTAATGAGACCGAGCGAGGTATTGGGATACCGACGATCGAGTCTCGGGCAAGTAACGTGCCGATTGACAAAGGAATTGCATATGGGTTTGATAGAATCCTCGACATCGTGGTTCAACCGATGAAATCATCGAGGAGCATGTGGGAGCCAACATGGGTATCCGGACCCGCTGTTGGTTATTGCACGAGAGTCGTCTCGGTCATGTCTGCGTGTCTCCCGAACCCGTAGGGTCTACACATAAGGTTCGGTGGCGCTAGGGTTAGTAGGAAGACTAGTATGTGAATACCGAATGTTGTTGAGTCCGGATGAGATCCGGGACGTCACGAGGAGTTCCGGAAGGGTCCGGAGGTAAAGAATAATATATAGGAAGTGGTGTTTGACCATCGGGAAAGTTTGGGGTTCTGGCAAAATCACGGACCACCGGAAGGGTCCCGGGTCCACCGGTGGGGCCACCCATCCGGAGGGCCCCATGGGCCATAGGGGAAGGAACCAGCCCACAGGGGCTGGTGCGCCCCTAGGCCCACCCCTAGCGCTAGGGTTGAAACCCTAGGGGTGGGGCGCCCACCGGCTTGGGGGCTCCACCCCTTGCCGCCGCCCCTTGAGATTGGATCTCCGGGGCCGCCACCACAGGGGCCTATATAAAGGGGGGAGGGGCTGCTGTACACATCTCCCAAGGCGCAGCCCTCCCTCCCAACACATCTCCTCCTCCGTAGAGCTCGGGAAGCCACTGCCGAGTCTTGCTTCACCACCATCACCACGCCGTCGTCTTGCCGGTGGTCTTGTCTTCCTCAACCTCTCCTTCCCCTTGCTGGATCAAGAAGGAGGAGGCGTCGCTCGTCCCGTACGTGTGTTGAACGCGGAGGTGCTGTCCGTTCAGCACTTGGCATCGGTGATCTGAATCACGTTCGAGTACGACTCCATCATCACCTTGCAAGCTTCCGCACGCGATCTACAAGTGGTATGTAGATGCAAACTCTCTCCCGTTACTCGTTGCTTAGATGAACTCATAGATGGATCTTGGTGAAACCGTAGGAAAAATTTTAATTTTCTGCAACGTTCCCCAACAGATAGCGTAATTGACAGAATTCTCCAATCACTGCCACCAAGCTACAAGAGCTTTGTGATGAACTATAATATGCAAGGGATGAACAAGACTATTCCCGAGCTCTTCACAATGCTAAAGGCTGCGGAGGTAGAAATCAAGAAGGAGCATCAAATGTTGATGGTCAACAAGACCACTAGTTTCAAGAAAAAGGGCAAAGGGAAAACGAAGGGGAACTTCAAGAAGAACAGCAAGCAAGTTGCTACTCAAGAGAAGAAACCCAAGTCTGGACCTAAGCCTGAAAATGAGTGCTTCTACTGCAAGCAGACTGGTCACTGGAAGCGGAACTGCCCCAAGTATTTGGCGGATAAGAAGGATGGCAAAGTGAACAAAGGTATATGTGATATACATGTTATTGATGTGTACCTAACTAGAGCTCGTAGTAGCACCTGGGTATTTGATACTGGTTATGTTGCTAATATTTGCAACTCGAAACAGGGACTACTGGAATAAGCGAGCATCGCCAAGGACGAGGTGACGATGCGCGTGGAAAGCGGTTCCAAAGTCGATGTGATCGCGGTCGGCACACTACCTCTACATCTACCTTTGGGATTAGTTTTAGACCTGAATAATTGTTATTTGGTGCGGCGTTGAGCATGAACATTATATCTGGATCTTGTTTGATGCGAGACGGTTATTCATTTAAATCGAGAGAATAATGGTTGTTCTATTTATATAAGTAATATCTTTTATGGTCATGCACCCTTGAAGAGTGGTCTATTTTATTGAATCTCGATAGTAGTGATACACATATTCATAATGTTGAAGCCAAAAGATGCAGAGTTGATAATGATAGTGCAACCTATTTGTGGCACTTGCCATTTAGGTCATATCGATGTAAAGCGCATGAAGAAACTCCATCTTGATGGACTTTTGGAATCACTTGATTATGAATCACTTGGTACTTATGAACCGTGCCTCATGGGCAAGATGACTAAAACACCGTTCTCCGGTACTATGGAGAGAGCAACAGATTTGTTGGAAATCATACATACAGATGTATGTGGTCCGATGAATGTTGAGGCTTGTGGCGGATATCGTTAATTTCTCACCTTCACAAATGATTTGAGCAGATATGGGTATATCTACTTAATGAAGCACAAGTCTGAAACATTTGAAAAGTTCAAAGAATTTCAGAGTGAAGTGGAAAATCATCGTAACAAGAAAATAAAGTTTCTACAATTTGATCGTGGAGGAGAATATTTGAGTTACGAGTTTGGTTTACATTTGAAACAATGCAGAATAGTTTCGCAACTCACGCCACCTGGAACACCACAAAGAAATGGTGTGTCCGAACATCGTAATCGTACTTTACTAGATATGGTGCGATCTATGATGTCTCTTACTGATTTACCGCTATCGTTTTGGGGTTATGCTTTAGAGACGGCTGAATTCACATTAAATAGGGCACCATCTACATCCGTTGAAACGACGCCTTATGAACTGTGGTTTGGCAAGAAACCAAAGTTGTCATTTCTTAAAGTTTGGGGCTATGATGCTTATGTGAAGAAACTTCAACCAGATAAGCTTGAACCCAAATCGGAGAAATGTGTCTTCATAGGATACCCAAAAGAGACTGTTGGGTACACCTTCTATCACAGATCCGAAGGCAAAACATTCGTTGCTAAGAATGGATCCTTTCTAGAGAAGGAGTTTCTCTCAAAAGAAGTGAGTGGGAGGAAAGTAGAACTTGATGAGGTAACGGTACCTGCTCCCTTATTGGAAAGTAGTTCATCACGAAATCAGTTCTGTGACAAATACACCAATTAGTGAGGAAGCTAATGATATTGATCATGAAACTTGGATCAAGTGTCTCTCGAACCTCGTGGGTCTACGAGTAAGATCCGCACAGAGTGGTGCGGTAATCCTGTTCGAAGTCATGTTACTTGACCATGATGAACCTACAAACTATGAGGAAGCGATGATGAGCCCAGATTCCACAAAATGGCGAGAGGCCATGAAATCTGAGATGGGATCCATGTATGAGAACAAAGTATGGACTTTGGTTGACTTGCCGATGATCGGCAAGCCATTGAGAATAAATGGATCTTTAAGAAGAAGACCGACGACGGGTAATGTAACTGTCTATAAAGCTCGACTTGTTGCGAAAGGTTTTCGACAAGTTCAAGGGTTGACTACGATGAGACTTTCTCACCCGTGGCGATGCTTAAGTCTGTCCGAATCATGTTAGCAATTGTCGCATTTATGATTATGAAATTTGGCGGATGGATGTAAAACTGCATTCCTAAATGGATTTACGGAAGAAGAGTTGTATATGATGCAACCGAAGGTTTTATCGATCCTAAGGAGCTAACAAAGTGTGCAAGCTCCAGCGATCAATCTATGGTGCAGTGCAAGCCTCTCGGAGTTGGAGTAAACGCTTTGATAGTGTGATCGAAGCATATGGTTTTATCTGAGACTTTTGGAGAAGCATGTATTTACAAGAAAGTGAGTGGGAGCTCAGAGCATTTCTAATATTATATGTGGATGACATATTGTTGATTGGAAATGATATAGAATTTCTGGATAGCATAAAGGATACTTGAATAAAAGTTTTTCAATGAAAGACCTCGGTGAAGCTGCTTACATATTGGGCATTAAGATCTATAGAGATAGATCAAGGCGCTTGATTGGACTTTCACAAAGCACGTACCTTGATAAAGTATTGAAAAGGTTCAATATGGATCGAGCGAAGAAAGGGTTCTTGCACAGATTACAAGGTATAAAGTTGAGTCGGACTCAATGCCCGACCACTGCAGAAGATAGAGAGAAGATGAAAGGAGTTCCTATGCTTGACCATAGGCTCTATCATGTATGCAATCTTGTGTACCGGACCTGATGTGTGCCTTGCTATTAGTTTAGCAGGAGGTACCAAAGTAATCCAGAGTGGTTCATCGGACAGCGGTCAAGAACATCTGAAATACGAAAAGGACTAAGGATATGTTTCTCGTATATGGAGGTGACAAAGAGCTAGTCGTAAATGGTTACGTCGATGCAAGCTTTGACACTGATCCGGACGATTCTAAATCGCAAACCGGATACGTATTTTTATTAAACGGTGGAGCTGTAAGTTGGTGCAGTTCTAAACAAAGCGTCGTGGCGGGATCTACATGTGAAGCGGAGTACATAGCTGCTTCGGAAGCAGCGAATGAAGGAGTCTGGATGAAGGAGTTCATTTCCGATCTAGGTGTTATACCTAGTGCATCGGGACCAATGAAGATCTTCTGTGACAATACTGGTGCAATTGCCTTGGCAAAGGAATCCAGATTTCACAAGAGGACCAAGCACATCAAGAGACGCTTCAATTCCATTCGGGACCAAGTCCAAGTGGGAGACATAGAGATTTGCAAGATACATACGGATCTGAATGTTGCAGACGCGTTGACTAAGCCTCTCTCACGAGCAAAACAAGATCAGCACCAAGACTCCATGGGTGTTAGAATCATTACTATGTAATCTATATTATTGACTCAAGTGCAAGTGGGAGACTGAAGGAAATATGCCCTAGAGGCAATAATAAAGTTATTATTTATTTCCTCATATCATGATAAATGTTTATTATTCATGCTAGAATTGTATTAACCGGAAACATGATACATGTGTGAATACATAGACAAACATAGTGTCACTAGTATGCCTCTACTTGAACTAGCTCATTGATCAAAGATGGTTATGTTTCCTAACCATAGGCATTTGTTGTCATTTGATTAATGGGATCACATCATTAGGAGAATGATGTGATTGACTTGACCCATTCCGTTAGCTTAGCACTTGATCGTTTAGTATGTTGCTATTGCTTTCTTCATGACTTATACAAAGTTCCTGCAACTATGAGATTGTGCAACTCCCGTTTACCGGAGGAACACTTTGTGTGCTACCAAACATCACAACGTAACTGGGTGATTATAAAGGTGCTCTACAGGTGTCTCCAAAGGTACATGTTGAGTTGGCATAATTCAAGATTAGGTTTTGTCACTCCGATTGTCGGAGAGCTATCTCTGTGCCCTCTCGGTAATACTCATCACCTAAGCGTTGCAAGCATTGTAACTAATGAGTTAGTTATGAGATGATGTATTACAGAACGAGTAAAGAGACTTGCCGGTAAAGAGATTGAACTAGGTATTGGATACCGACGATCGAATCTCGGGCAAGTAACATACCGATGACAAAGGGAACAACGTATGTTGTTATGCGGTTTGACCGATAAAGATCTTCGTAGAATATGTAGGAACCAATATGAACATCCAGGTTCCGCTATTGGTTATTGACCGAGAATAGTTCTAGGTCATGTCTACATAGTTCTCGAACCCGTAGGGTCCGCACGCTTAATATTACGATGGCGGTTTATTATGAGTTTATAAGTTTTGATGTACGAAGTTTGTTGAGTCCGGATGTGATCACGGACATGACGAGGAGTCTCGAAATGGTTGAAACATAAAGATTGATATATTGGGCGACTATATTCGGACACCGGAAGTGTTCCGGTGATTTGGAGAAAACCGGAGTGCCGGGAGGGGTTACCGAACCCCACAGGGAAGTATTGGGCCTTAGTGGGCTGAGGGAGAGAGAGGCAGCAGCCCGGAAGGTGGCGTGCCCCTCCCAAGGGGAGTCCGACTGGACTAGGGAAGGGCGCGCCCTCTTCCCTCTCCCTCTCCCCTCTTTCCTTCCCCTTCCTCCTTCCTAGTTGGACTAGGAAAGGGAGTCCTACTCCCACTAGGAGGAGGACTCCCCCTCCTGGCGCGCCCAAGGGGCGGCCGGCCTCCCCTTGCTCCTTTATATCACGGGGGCGGGGGGCACCCATAGACACACAAGTTGATCTACGGATCGTTCCTTAGCCGTGTCGGTGCCCCCTCCACCATATTCCACCTCGGTCATATCGTCGCAGAGTTTAGGCGAAGCCTGCGCGATAGAACATCATCATCGTCCCACGCCATCGTCTTGTGGAACTCATCCCCGACGCTTGTTGGATTGGATCCGGAGGGCGTCATCGAGCTGGGCGTGTCTTTGACACGGAGGTGCCGCATGTTCGGTGCTTGGATCGGTCGATTCGTGAAGACGTACGACTACATCAACCGCTTTGGCATAACGCTTCCGCTTAACGGTCTACGAGGGTACGTAGACAGCACTCTCCCCTCTCATTGATATGCCATCACCATGATCTTGCGTGTGCGTAGGAATTTTTTTGAAATTACTGCGTTCCCCAACAAGCATTGCATACATGATAGAGCCTATGGTTGAAGCATAGGGAACATCTTTCATTTTCTCTCTATCTTCTGCTGTGGTCGGGCATTGAGTCTGACTCAACTTCACACCTTGTAATACAGGCAAGAACCCTTTCTTTGCCTGATCCATTTTGAACTTTTTCAAAACTTTATCAAGGTATGTGCTTTGTGAAAGTCCAATTATAAGCGTCTTGATCTATCTCTATAGATCTTGATGCCCAATATGTAAGCAGCTTCACCGAGGTCTTTCATTGAATTTTTTTATTCAAGTATCCCTTTATGCTATCCAGAAATTCTATATCATTTCCAAATAACAATATGTCATGTACATATAATATCAGAAATGCTCTGAGCTCCCACTCACTTTCTTGTAAATACAGGCTTCTCCAAAAGTCTGTATAAAACCATATGCTTTGATCACACTATCAGAGCATTTATTCCAACTCCGAGATGCTTGCATCAGTCCATAAATGGATCGCTGGAGTTTGCACACTTTGTTAGCACCTTTTGGATCGAAAAAACCTTCCGGTTGCATCATATACAACTCTTCTTCCAGAAATCCATTCAGGAATGCAGTTTTGACATCCATTTGCCAAATTTCATAATCATAAAATACAACAATTGCTAACATGATCCGGACAGACTTAAGCATCGCTACGGGTGAGAAAGTCTCATCATAGTCAACCCCTTGAACTTGCCAAAAACCTTTCGCAACAAGTCGAGCATTGTAGACAGTTATATTACCATCAGCGTCAGTCTTCTTCTTGAAGATCCATTTATTCTCAATGGCTTGCCGATCATCGGGCAAGTCAACCAAAGTCCATACTTTGTTCTCATACATGGATCCCATCTCAGATTTCATGGCTTCAAGCCATTTTGAGGAATCTGGGCTCATCATCGCTTCCTCATAGTTTGTAGGTTCGTCATGGTCAAGTAACATGACTTCCAGAATAGGATTACCATACTACTCTGGTGCATATCTTACTCTGGTAGACCTACGAGGTTCAGTAGAAACTTGACCTGAAGTTTCATGATATATATCATTAGCTTCCTGACTAATTGGTGTAGTTGTCACAAGAACCGATTCTTGTGATGAACTACTTTCCAATAAGGGAGCAGGTACAGTTACCTCATCAAGTTCTACTTTCCTCCCACTCACTTCTTTCGAGAGAAACTCCTTCTCTAGAAAGGATCCGAATTTAGCAACAAAAATCCTGCCCTCAGATCTGTGATAGAAGGTGTACCCAATAGTCTCTTTTGGGTATCCTATGAAGACACATTTCTCTGATTTGGGTTCGAGCTTATCCGGTTGAAGTTTCTTCACGTAAGCATCACATCCCCAAACTTTAAGAAACGACAACTTTGGTTTCTTGCCAAACCACAGTTCGTAAGGCGTCGTCTCAACAGATTTTGATGGTGCCCTATTTAACGTGAATGCAGCCGTCTCTAAAGCATAACCCCAAAACGATAGCGGTAAATCAGTAAGAGACATCATAGATCGCACCATATCTAGTAAAGTACGATTACGATGTTCGGACACACCATTTCGTTGTGGTGTTCCGGGTGGCGTGAGTTGTGAAACTATTCCGCATTGTTTCAAATGTAAACCAAACTCGTAACTCAAATATTCTCCTCCACGATCAGATCGTAGAAATTTTATTTTCTTGTTACGATGATTTTACACTTCACTCTGAAATTCTTTGAACTTTTCAAATGTTTCAGACTTGTGTTTCATCAAGTAGATATACCCATATATGCTCAAATCATCTGTGAAGGTGAGAAAATAACGATACCCGCCGCGAGCCTCAATATTCATTGGACCACATACATCAGTAGGTATGATTTCCAATAAATCAATTGCCCGCTCCATAGTTTCGGAGAACTGCGTTTTAGTCATCTTGCCCATGAGGCACGGTTCGCAAGTACCAAGTGATTCATAATCAAGTGATTCCAAAAGTCCATCAGTATGGAGTTTCTTCATGCGCTTTACACCGATATGACCTAAACGGCAGTGCCAGAAATAAGTTGCACTATGATTACCAACTCTGCATCTTTTGGCTTCAACATTATGAATATGTGTATCACTACTATCGAGATTCAATAAAAATAGACTACTCTTCAAGGGTGCATGACCATAAAAGATATTACTCATATAAATAGAACAACCATTATTCTCTAATTTAAATGAATAACCGTCTCGCATCAAACAAGATCCAGATATAATGTTCATGCTAAACGCTGGCACCAAATAACAATTATTCAGGTCTAAAACTAATCCCAAAGGTAGATGTAGAGGTAGCATGCCGATCGCGATCACATCGACTTTGGAACCGTTTCCCACGCGCATCGTCACCTCGTCCTTGGCCAGTGCTCGCTTATTCCGTAGTCCCTGTTTCGAGTTGCAAATATTAGCAACATAACCAGTATCAAATACCCAGGTGCTACTACGAGCTCTAGTTAGGTACACATCAATAACATGTATATCACATATACCTTTGTTCACTTTGCCATCCTTCTTATCCGCCAAATACTTGGGGCAGTTCCGCTTCGATGACCGTCGCTTGCGATAGAAGCACTCATTTTCAGGCTTAGGTCCAGACTTGGGTTTCTTCTCTTGAGTAGCAACTTGCTTGCTGTTCTTCTTGAAGTTCCCCTTCGTTTTCCCTTTGCCCTTTTTCTTGAAACTAGTGGTCTTGTTGACCATCAACATTTGATGCTCCTTCTTGATTTCTACCTCCGCAGCCTTTAGCATTGTGAAGAGCTCGGGAATAGTCTTGTTCATCCCTTGCATATTATAGTTCATCACAAAGCTCTTGTAGCTTGGTGGCAGTGATTGGAGAATTCTGTCAATTACGCTATCATCCGGAAGATTAACTCCCAGTTGAATCAAGTGATTATTATACCCAGATATTTTGAGTATGTGTGCACTAACAGAACTATTCTCCTCCATATCACAGCTATAGAACTTATTGGAGACTTCATATCTCTCAATCCGGGCATTTGCTTGAAATATTAACTTCAACTCCTGGAACATCTCATATGCTCCATGACGTTCAAAACGTCGTTGAAGACCCGGTTCCAAGACTTAAAGCATGGCACATTGAACTATCGAGTAGTCATCGCCTTTGCTCGCGAGCGTTCTTAACGTCGTCGGTTGCATCAAGAAGCGAGGCTGGCACCTAGCGGTGCTTCGGGATGTAATTCTTACGTGCGGCAATGAGGATAATCCTCGAGTTACGGACCCGATCCATGTAATTGCTACCATCATCTTTCAACTTAGCTTTATCAACGAGCGCATTAAAATTCAACGAACAACAACGACGGGCCATCTATCTACAACAAACATAGACAAGAAAAATACTACCAGGTACTAAGTTCATGATAAATTTAAGTTCAATTAATCATATTACTTAAAAACTCCCACTTAGACAGACATCTCTCTAGTCATCTAAGTGATCACGTGATCCAAATCAACTAAACCATGTCCGATCATCACGTGAGATGGAGTAGTTTCAATGGTGAACATCACTATGTTGATCATATCTACTATATGATTCACGTTCGACCTTTCGGTCTCCGTGTTCCGAGGCCATATCCGTATATGCTAGGCTCGTCAAGTTTAACCTGAGTATTCCACGTGTGCAACTGTTTTGCACCCGTTGTATTTGAACGTAGAGCCTATCACACCCGATCATCACGTGGTGTCTCAGCACGAAGAACTTTCGCAACAGTGCATACTCAGGGAGAACACTTCTTGATAATTTAGTGAGAGATCATGTTAAAATGCTACCGTCAATCAAAGCAAGATAAGATGCATAAAGGATAAACATCACATGCAATCAATATAAGTGATATGATATGGCCATCATCATCTTGTGCTTTTGATCTCCATCTCCGAAGCACCGTCGTGATCACCATCGTCACCGGTAGCGACACCTTGATCTCCATCGTAGCATCATTGTCGTTCGCCATCTATTGCTTCTCGACTATCGCTACCGCTTAGTGATAAAGTAAAGCAATTACAGAGCGTTGCATTTCATACAATAAGCGACAACCGTATGGCTCCTGCCATTGCCGATAACCGGTTAAAAACATGATCATCTCACACAATAAAATATAGCATCACATCTTGACCATATCACATCACAACATGCCCTGCAAAAATAAGTTAGACGTCCTCTACTTTCTTGTTGCAAATTTTACGTGGCTGCTACGGGCTGAGCAAGAACCGTTCTTACCTACGCATCAAAACCACAACAATAGTTCATCAAGTTAGTGCTGTTTTAACCTTCGCAAGGACCGGGCGTAGCCACACTCGGTTCAACTAAAGTGAGGGAGACAGACACCCGCCAGTCACCTTTAAGCACGAGTGCTCGTAACGGTGAAACCAATCTCGCGTAAGCGTCTGGCGTAATGTCGGTCGGGCGCTTCATCTCACAATACCGCTGAACCAAAGTATGACATCTTTGGTAAGCAGTATGACTTGTATCGCCCACAACTCACTTGTGTTCTATTCGTGCATATGACATCTACGCATAAAACCAAACTCGGATGCCACTGTTGGGGAACGTAGTAATTTCAAAAAAGTTCCTACGCACACGCAAGATCATGGTGATGCATAGCAATGAGAGGGGAGAGTGTTGTCCACGTACCCTCGTAGACCTTAAGCGGAAGCATTATGACAACGCAGGTGATGTAGTCGTACGTCTTCACGATCCGACCGATCCAAGCACCGAACGTACGGCACCTCCGAGTTCAGCACACGTTCAGCTCGATGACGATCCCCGGACTCCGATCCAGCAGGGTGTCGGGGATGAGTTCTGTCAGCACGACGGCGTGGTGACGATGATGATGTTCTACCGACGCAGGGCTTCGCCTAAGCACCGCAACAATATGATCGAGGTGGAATATGGTGGAGGGGGGCACCGCACACGGCTAAGGAACGATCACGATGATCAACTTCTGTGTCATGGGGTGCCCCTTGCCCTATATATATAAAGGAGGAGGGAGGTGCGGCGGCCCCTAGGGGTGCGCTGGAGGAGTCCTACTCCCACCGGGAGTAGGACTCCCTCCTCTTGCCTTGTTGGAGAAAGAAAGGGGGGAGGGGAAATAGGAAAGGGGGGCGCCGCCCCCCTTCCTTGTCCTATTCGGACTAGGGGAAGGCGCGCCTGCCTGCCGCCCTCCTCCTCTTCTCCCTCATGGCCCATGTAGGCCCATTAACCCCCGGGGGGTTCCGGTAACTCCCCAGTACTCCGGTAAAATCCCGATTTCACCCGGAACATTTCCGATATCCAAATATAGGCTTCCAATATATCAATCTTTATGTCTCGACCATTTCGAGACTCCTCGTCATGTCCGTGATAATATTCAATACTCCGAACAACCTTCGGTACATCAAAACTTATAAACTCATAATAAAACTGTCATCGTAACGTTAAGCGTGCGGACCCTACGGGTTCGAGAACTATGTAGACATGACCTAGAACTGTTCCCGGTCAATAACCAATAGCGGAACCTGTATGCTCATATTGGCTCCTACATATTCTACGAAGATCTTTATCGGTCAAAACGCATAACAACATACATTGTTCCCTTTGTCATCGGTATGTTACTTGCCCGAGATTCGATCGTCGGTATCCAATACCTAGTTCAATCTCGTTACCAGCAAGTCTCTTTACTCGTTACGTAATGCATCATTCCATAACTAACTCATTAGCTACTTTGCTTGCAAGGCTTATAGTGATGTGCATTACCGAGAGGGCCCAGAGATACCTCTCCGACAATCGGAGTGACAAAACCTAATCTCGAAATATGCCAACTCAACATGTACCTTCGGAGACACCTGTAGAGCTCCTTTATAATCACCCGATTCACGTTGTGACGTTTGGTAGCACACAAAGTGTTCCTCCGATGTGGAGTTACATAATCTCATAGTTGTAGGAACTTTGTATAAGTCATGAAGAAAGCAATAGCAACATACTAAACAATCAAGTGCTAGGCTAACGGAATGGGTCATGTCAATCACATCATTCTCCTAATGATGTGATCCCATTAATCAAATGACAACACATGTCTATGGTTAGGAAACATAACCATATTTGATTAATGAGCTAGTCAAGTAGAGGCATACTAGTGACGTTATGTTTGTCTATGTATTCACACATGTATCATGTTTTCGGGTAATACAATTCTAGCATGAATAATAAACATTTATCATGATATGAGGAAATAAATAATAACTTTATTATTGCCTCTAGGGCATATTTCCTTCAGCTTTATGAGTCCGCCGGAAACCTTAGGGCATCTTCAAAGCGGACCCTCAAATCGCCCGTATATATCCGGAATGCGCTGTTCAGACACAATTTACTATCAAACGCGATGGTACATTTGTTCGAAGAGCAGTTAAGACGCTAATTTTCCTCAAATCAAAAGCAAACAAGGGGCTCTGCGGGAGTCCGGACATCCGACCGGTCAATCATAATGCACCACATACCCCTCTCCCCTTTGTCCGGATATGGAAGGCCGCACTAGTAGAAAACAGGGCATTTGTCCCGGTTCATAAGGGCCTTTAGTCCCAGTTCTTGAACCGGGACTAATAGGTCGTTACTAATGCCTCCCCCCTTTAGTCCCAGTTCCTACACGAACCGGGACAGATGGGCATCCACATGGCCGGTGCGGGCAGCCCAGGCAGGGGGGCTGAGGGAGTCCTGGACTAGGGGGTGTCCGGACAGCCGGACTATCATCGTCCGTCGGACTCCAAGACTACGAAGATACAAGATTGAAGACTCCGTCCCGTGTCCGGATGGGACTTTCCTTGGCGTGGAAGGCAAGCTTGGTGATACGGATATGTAGATCTCCTACCATTGTAACCGACTCTGTGTAACCCTAGCCCTCTCCGGTGTCTATATAAACCGGAGGGCTTTAGTCCGTAGGACATAACCTCCATTACAATCATACCATAGGCTAGCTTCTAGGGTTTAGCCTCCTTGATCTCGTGGTAGATCCACTCTTGTACTAACCATATTATCAATATTAATCAAGCAGGGCGTGGGTTTTACCTCCATCAAGAGGGCCCAACACAGGTAAAACATCGTGTCCCTCGTCTCCTGTTACCATCCGCCTAGGCGCACAGTTCGGGACCCCCTACCGAGATCCGCCGGTTTGACACCGACATTGGTGCTTTCATTGAGAGTTCCTCTGTGTCGTCGCCCCGATGCTTTTGAGGGCCCTTTAAATAAACAACCCCGTCAAGGTGAGACTTTTCTCCCGGACAGATCTTCCGTATTCGGCGGCTCCGCATGCGGGCCAACTCACTTGGCCATCTGGAGCAGATCGAAAGCTACGCCCCTGGCCGTCAGGTCAGGTTCGGAAGCCTAAACTTCACGGCCGACATCCGCGGGACTTGATCTTCGATGCGCTCGAGCCACAGCCAAGCGTGCAGCACCGTCACGATGGGCATGATCTAGCTCTGTCGCCGAACAGTGCCTTGGAGGCCGCACATGAGTCCGCTCCGGCCCTTAGTCCGGAGCCGATCGCCCAGATCGAGGACCGGTGGCTGGACACCACCTCGGGGGCTGCAACTTCCGCAGCGATGGGCGAACACTAACCTTGTCCCTTGCGGCTCGTGACTCGAGGGCGGACTCCTGCGGAGTCCGAACCTCCGTGCCCCTGCCAATCGAATCGATTGGGCGCGGTCATGGAGTTCACCGCGCGGACATCTTCCAAAGACTACGCCCTTTGGCGACATCCTAAATTCGCTAAAACATCTCTCGCTATCCGGAGAGACCTGGTCGGACTATGGCCAGGATGGTTGGGATAGGGACGACGAAGAAATTCAAAGCCCACCCACCTCCCACTTTGTAGCAACTGTCGACGATCTAACCGACATGCTAGACTACGACTCCAAAGACATCGACGGTATGGACGGCGATGGGAGATTTAACAGAACCAGCGCCTACAGGCACCGGAAGACCACCTCGTCATATGACATATACATGGTGGACACCCCAAAAGATGGGGACGGCGAAGAAGCAGCGGAGGCAGATTCCTTAAAGAAACAGCCCAAGCGCCGGCGTCAGCGGCGCCGCTCTAAATCCCGCCACAGCAAGAATGGAGACTACGGCACAGGAGATAATAACACCCCAGACAGTGCTGAAGACAATCCCCTCCAGCAAGATTCAGCGCACGAGGATGCAAAAGCAAGCCCTCGCGAGAGAGCGGCAGACGAAGAGGTCGAGGACGATAATTACATGCCTCCCTCCGGAGACGAAGCAAGCCTCGGCGACGACGAATTTGTCGTGCCCGAGGATCCCGTCGAGAAAGAGCGTTTCAAACGCAGGCTAATAGGCCACGACAAATAGCCTAAAGAAAAGCAGCAGCAACTTCAAGCTGATCGGGACCTGCTGGCGATCGATGGACCGAGGTCCTCGCGGCGAAGTGTCTGAACTTGCGCCCCTCAAAAGCTACCCAAAACGCAAGCTGCTCCCCGATTAGAGGAGGAAGCATACATACCTTCATCACCAGCGCTGTCGGCCGACCGACCACCCGTGGTTGCGGCGAAGAGCATCTAGGCCCTCCACCAAGACCGTACCCGGCATCGCTCCAAAAGTACAAAGCCAAGAGGGAACGCGCCGGACTTGCGAGATATACTGGAAGACAAAGCAAGGCAATCCAGATCCATCTATGGATCACGTGGGCGCCCCACGACCCACGACGAATACCATCGCACCGGATACAATAACTCCGGCCGGGCCGAACACAGCAGACAACGCTCACTCGAGCTATGTCGTGATATTACTCAATATAGAGGCGCCGCACACCCGCTATGCTTCACTGACGAAGTAATGGATCATCAAATCCCTGAAGGGTTTAAACCCGTAAACATTGAATCCTACGATGGCACAACAGACCCAGCGGTTTGGATCAAGATTATCTCCTTCACATCCATATGGTCCTCGGCGACGATCTCCATGCCATCAAGTATCTCCCACTCAAGCTTAAAGGACCAGCTCAGCATTGGCTTAACAGCTTGCCCGCAGAGTCAATTGGGTGTTGGGAAGAACTGGAAGCCGCATTCCTCGATAACTTCCAGGGCACATATGTGCGACCACCAGACGCCGATGACCTAAGCCACATAATTCAGCAGCCAGACGAATCGGCCAGATAGTTCTGGACACGGTTCTTAACAAAGTAAAATCAAATCGTCGACTGTCCGGATGCCAAGGCCCTAGCAGCCTTCAAACATAACATCCTCGACGAGTGGCTAGCCCGGCACCTAGGGCAGGAAAAGCGAAATCCATGGCAGCCCTCACATCATTAATGACCGCTTCTATGCGGGAGAGGATAGCTGGCTAGCTCGCAGCAATAACCTCGGCAAAAACTCGGCAGTCCGGATACTAAGGACCACAATGGCGGTCGCGTCGAAGTAAAATAAGCGCCGCGTGCTGGCGGCGACAAAGAGGATCTGGCGGTCAGCGCGGATTCGAGGCTCAAACCGGTCGTGGAAGAAGCCATTCAATAGAACCACTCCGGGTCCGTCAATTTGGACCGAATACTCGACCGCTTATGCGGATACATGGCACCCCGAAAGCCGGATAATCACACCAACAGAGATTGTTGGGTATTCAAGCAGGCAGGTAAGTTAATTGCCGAAAACAATGAGAAGGGGCTGCACAGCGATGACGAGGAAGAGACCCGACCACCGAACAATAGAGGACAGAAGGGTTTCCCCCCACAAGTGCGGACGGTGAATATGATATACGCAACCCATATACCCAAGAGGGAGCGGAAGCGTGCACTAAGGGACGTATATGCGATGGAGCCAGTCGCCCCGAAGTTCAATCCATGGTCCTCTTGCCCGATTACTTTCGATCGAAGAGACCATCCGACCAGTATCCGCCATGGCGGATTCACTGCATTGGTTTTAGACCCAATTGTCGATGGATTTCACCTCACGAGAGTCCTGATGGACGGTGGCAGTAGCATGAACCTGCTTTATCAGGATACAGTGCGCAAGATGGGCATAGACCCCTCAAGGATTAAACCTACAAAGACGACCTTTAAAGGCGTCATACCAGTGTTAAGCCAATTATGCAGGCTCGATCCTGCTGAAGTGGTCTTGGATCCCGGACAATTTCGGGCGAGGAGTTAATCTTGACATAGTTCCGTTCATGGCGGCTATCACGCTCTGCTTTCGGACGAACGCGTTTGCAAAGTTCAGCGCGTGCCGCATTCGCATACCTCAAGCTCAAGATGCGGGCCCTCGTGGAGTCATCACGGTCAGCGGAAATCGGAATGCTCCCTCGAGCGGAGGAACATCTGGCGACTCTCGGCGAAATCTGAGCAGCCTTCTAAGGCAATTTTCGAGTCCGGCCGTTAAACGGCCGGACACGGCCAAACGCGCCCGGAGCAACATCAACCAAGACCACCTGGCGCATTTCGAGCACGCGTAGCAATGCAGCCCCAACCCCAGCCTTCGCATGATTGCAAGACCAACCCTCTGCATACATCATTACGCTCTGGAGATACCATGGGCCTGGGGGGAGGGGCACGACCACAACAGACCCAGAGTGCGGCTCGACCACACCAGGGGCTCACAAGTGTGTCGCCTTTTTTTATTTTTATTTTCCTTCTTTGTATACATAGGACTCCGTTCACCAGAGGTTCTGTCCGGCGGCGAACCCGCCGAACTCACGATGCAACAACCAGGGAGGAAAGAAGGCTGCGACGAACACTCAGGTGGCCTCCATTACGAGCATTAAATTCGATTATATACACCAGTCTGCAGCCCACCCCTGGAGGGGGACATGTTTATTTAGTCCAATCCCTTGCGTACCTCACTATTTGTATCCTTCCGCACTCATAGCAGAATTCCTTGAATAAATAACGCAGCATCTTTTGCCTGTTATTGCATTACTTTATACATATGTTCATTAATGACATCTTGCACCCGTATATTTTGGTACGGTCGAATACACCAGGGGCTTACGTTCCCCAAATTATGGTGTGATAAGTCCGAACACTTTCACAAGTGCAGCACCCCAAACTTATAACATTATATGAATCGGCTCCGAATCATGTCTTGGGTCAATAGTTGGGTTTGCCCGGCTCCCACATTTTGGTGCCTTACGTTCCGTTCTATCGGCTAAGGTGGCACTAGGAGAACCACTGCGATTGTGCCCCGGTTGAGCTGGGCGAGCGCCTCAGTGGAGAAAGCTAAAACTGACTGGCATGATAAGGAGAGAGACTGGTCGCTGTTCGAGAGGTCTTTCCGGGTCCCTAAAGACTCATGCCGCTTCGAGCGAAGTACCGGATAATGTCCGACGAAGGCGTGGATAGCGCCCCGAATTCGGTCTTTCGAATACTAGGGGCTTCGCCGAAATTTAAAATTATAGAATTCTATGGCTAAGTGAGAGTGTTCAAGCATTATAAGTCCGGTTGCCTTGTTCGTTGTGTTGAGAGCCTCCCTAGATGGACCCAAAAATGGGAACAAGAGTGCTCAAGTTATCCCGAACACCCCAGCATTTGCGGCTCGGGGGATGAAGCCAACGACTTGCCATCTCTCAGATTTTATAAACAGCCGCACAGAAGGTAATATTTTAAATTAAACAAGTGTTGCTTAGCGCATATGAACAAAAGTTTTCAGCGCACAAGATAATACATAGCGAGTTTTACTCAAAATTACATCTCGGGGCACTCATCCATATCTGCGGGCACCCTTGAGACAATCTTATAATACATTTGGGCGTCGATACTCCTTGCCCGGCTGGCGGCGGTCGATGAAAGCCTCTCCGCATCCAGCCTGCCCAGTGCACCTTTGTGCGGGCAAGGCCCGACGAGCACCTTCAATATAGGCGGGCGCTTGATGATCTCCACCCGGGGCATGCATCCACCAGCCGCCACCTTGAGGCAGAAGTAGCTCCAGGCATGGCCTGTCGAGCCACAGCCGGACTATGAGGCCCTTCATGGCCTCCTCGGCCGCCTTGTGGAGCTCGACCAGCTGCTTGACTGGTCGCTAGAAACACCGGATGGCGGCCTCGGCGTCTTGAGACGAAGACCTTCTCTGTTGAGCTCCCTCCTGGCCCGCGGTAGAATCTTGGCAGCATCGGATATAGTCTTGGCAGATCTGCAAACGCCCCTGGAGAGCTCTGAATTCGGGTAAGTGTCAGGTAGTTTACATTAACATGCTTGCTTTGCATGAAAAATGCCTTACCCGCCGTTATCTTCTTCGCATCTTCAACCTCCTGAAGGGCCTTATGGGCCTCGGCCTTGGCGGACTTGGCACTTTCGAGAGCCGAGGCGAGCTCGGACTCTCGAGTCTTGGAGTCGCGCTCCAAACTCTCATGCTTCTCCATGAGAGCCTGGAGCTCTTGCCGCACTTCCACCACCCGTGCCTCCTGCTTCTCTTGCTCTGCCCGTTCCGCGGCCGCATTACGTTCGGCCACGGACACGGCCTCCTTCAGGGTCGCCACCTCGTTAGTGGCCCCTGTAGTACCCACGTTATCCTTGTCATTAACCTAAATCCTTTTCTGTAAGGTAAATTTTTAAAGTGGTGTTACTCACCTTCTTTGTCCTTGAGTTGCTTCTTGGCACGGCCGAGCTCTTGCTCGGACCGCTCGAGATCCTGCTTCAATGCACCGACCTCCATGATCGGTCTGGCGAGAGTCGGCAGCGCAGCCTGCAAACCCATATTGACATATTTTTAGCAACCTGCGTATATCATTTTAGATCCTCGGTCCGGCTTTTCTTTACGAGCAGGAACCCGAGCATCGAAAACTCTTGTCTATGCGGTATTACATTACATAATTTGAACTTCTTACCTCAAAGCACATTAGAAGGCTGCTGCGAGGCTTCGGTCAGCCCGCTCTTGGCGAGTGAACCTTGAATCACCGCACTCATGATAGTGCGGTGTTCTTCCTCGATGGAAGGGCCTTGGCGCCTCCAACAAGTTGTCCGGCGCCTCCGGTTGGACGGAGGCCGCCGGTGTCACGGTCTTGCCCTTCTTGCGAAGGGGCCGCCTGCCGAACTCCGGAACCACTGCAGGTTCCGGCGTAGAGTCCGGCGCGAAGTCCGGGAGGCTGCCTTGCGGCGCCTCCGGAGCCTCCTCCTGATGGGTCCCTTTCTGGGATCCCACCGCGGTGTCCTCATGGCGCGAGGGGTGGAAGCAGTCGGGATGGAATCCACATCCGACGGGGCCAACGACCCGCTCGATGAAGCGGGGAGATCATCATCGGTCGGACTGCAGGCAGTATGCGGCATTAGAAGGACACTATGTGACACAAAAGAAATTGCAGCTCATTCAGGGATCCGGATACTTACGATCTCGCTTTGAGGCCTGGGCCTTGAGGCCACTCTTCACCGCCAGCGTTGGTGTTGGCGGAGCTGTTCGAGGAATAGTTCTTCCCTCTTGGACCCTTCGGCCTCCCCTGTTGGGAAGCCTTCCTCTTCCTCTCTCCTCCTCTAGGAGAGAGTCTTCTTCCTCCTCCTCATCTTTGGGGAGGAGTCCGCCTCAGTCGTCGGACACTGGCGGGAACTCTTCGAGTTCCGTGGCCTGCTCTTGGCCTTCTTCTCCGGCACCACGTGCGGTGCGGAACCAACAACCCGCTAGGCAGGCGTCCACTTGGGTCTTCGGCATGGGGCCGGCGGATGAGCTGCTCGGCCTTCTTCATCCACTCCTGTCAAAGGAGAAGGGATATTAAAACCCGCTTAGGGTTGAATTATTAAAAAGTGTCCCGTAAAGGGGTAGAATCACTTACCTCGTCAGCTGGACGCTGCGAGTGGAATCTGCGATCTTCCGTCGTGGATGCGGGGGCTTCGGCGCCCTTAAACAGCACCCTCCAGGCACCTTCGTACGTCATGTCGAAGAGCCCGCTCAACAACTGGTGCTGTTCCGGATTGAACTCCCACAGATTGAATGCCCGTTCTTGGCATGGGAGAATCCGGCAAACGAGCATGACCTGGACCACGTTAACCAGCCTAAGCTTCTTGTTCACCAGCTTCTGGATACAGGCTTGGAGTCCCGTCAGCTCCTTCGAATTACCCCACAGCAAGCCCTTCTCTTTCCAGGAGGTGAGCTGCGTAGGGATTCTAGATCTGAACTCGGGGGCCGCCGCCCATGCAGGGTCACGCGGCTCGGTGATATAGAACCACCCCGACTGCCACCCCTTGACGGATTCCACGAAGGCCCCTTCGAACCAAAGGAGGTTGGGCATCTTGCCCAACATAGCGCCTCTGCACTCCGCCTGAGTGCCCTTCACCACCTTCGGCTTGACATTGAAGGTTTTGAGCCATAAGCCGAAGTGGGGCTGGATGCAGAGGAAGGCCTCGCACACGACGATGAACGCTGAGATGTTGAGGATGAAGTTCGGCGCCAGATCATGGAAATCCAGGCCGTTAAAGAACATGAGCCCCCGGACAAAGGGGCGAAGTGGAAAGCCCAGTCCGCGGAGGAAGTGGGGAAGGAAAACGACCCTCTCATGGGGCCCCGGGGTGGGGATGAGCTGCCCCTCGTCGGGCAGCCGATGCACGATGTCGCTGGAAAGGTATCCGGCGCCGCGCAGCTTGGTGATGTGCTCCTCCTTGACGGTGGGGGCCAACCACTTGCCTTCCGCTCCGGACATGGTCGGAGAAGGTTGAGAAGAGATGCGCGAACTTGGGCGCTGGAGCTCGAGTGCGCGGAGATGGATAAGCAAAGGAGGAAGAAGGCGTAGGTGAAAAGGTGAATCCTTATCCCTTATATATAGGAGGACGAAGACTATCGTCCCCACTAGCCCGGTAAAACTCGCTTATCTCCCAAGCGCCACCATCGATGGCGCCGTTGGAATTACCCACGTCCGTATTGATGAGAATCCGGAATAAGGGGAACACGATCTCTGCCGACAAGGCGTGCCAAGAAACCGCTTAAAGCGCGTTGGGCGGTATAATAAAAAAATGATTCAAGTAAAGGCTTGGTAGTGGTGTGACATCATGCCGCAAAATACGTTAGCAGATTGAGCTTGTGTACATTTTATTCTCTCTACGGTGGAATGTGGAATTTATTTTGCAGAGCCGGACACTATCCCGGTGTTCATGATCTTCTCTGGATTATTTAAGGGAGGAACCCGCCTTGCAATGCTGAACATTATGCGCGCCGGACTCATCGTCATTGAAGCCAGGTTTAGGGGCTACTGAGGGAGTCCTGGACTAGGGGGTGTCCGGATAGCCGGACTATCATCGTCCGCCAGACTCCAAGACTATGAAGATACAAGATTGAAGACTCCGTCCCGTGTCCGGATGGGACTTTCCTTGGCGTGGAAGGCAAGCTTGGCGATATGGATATGTAGATCTCCTACCATTGTAACCGACTCTGTTTAACCCTAGCCCTCTCCGGTGTCTATATAAACCGGAGGGCTTTAGTCCGTAGGACATAACCTCCATTACAATCATACCATAGGCTAGCTTCTAGGGTTTAGCCTCCTTGATCTCGTGGTAGATCCACTCTTGTACTACCCATATTATCAATATTAATCAAGCAGGACGTAGGGTTTTACCTCCATCAAGAGGGCCCGAACCTGGGTAAAACATTGTGTCCCTCGTCTCCTATTACCATCCGCCTAGACGCACAGTTCGGGACCCCCTACCCGAGATCCGCCGGTTTTGACACCGACAGGGGCCTTTGGTCCCGGTTGGTGACATAAACCAGGACCAAAGGCTTCCACGCGTCAGCAGCTGGCTGGAGCTGAGGTTTTTCTCATTTTTTTTTAAAAAAAGTGGATGGTTTAGGGGTTTGGGGGGTTAATTTTAGGTTGTTATTAGCTAGCTAATAGAGAGAAGTGTCCTCTCTTATATCTTTGTCCTTGGTTTACCAACGCTACTGCTATGTTCATTTCACCCGCTGATATATAATAACTCATGCATGCTCGCATCATACATCATCATATATAATAACAAGTCCTACTAATCATGCATCATCATGCAACTTCTACTTGTTATTAATAATAAGTCATACGATCATCATCCTCATAGTCATCGAACCCAACCCTACATAATTGTTCTTAGCACATGATCATCAGTATCAGGTAGGGCCTAAACACCCTTAAGGTAAAATAGCATAAAACTATATAGACCCTGACTCTCCATTATGAAGAATGGAGATCATCCTATCTCCAATTCTTGCGCTTTGCTTCCAAGAAGCTCCTTACGACTGTCCATACATTTTTTTCCATTCTTTGATTGTCATGTCTCCACTTCTTTTAGAAATCAGGTATAGATAGTTGAGATTCGTAGGACGACCTGGTTGTATGTTCAAAACATCAAGGCGGCCGTGCGTATACATCAGATGAGGCACACAATCATTCGGGATTATCTGTTGAAAAACATAGTAATAACTTCGTAGTTAGCAATGATGTACTAGTTTTAGAAGTATGCAAAAAGATGCACGGATATCGTGATAGTAAAAAATATTACCAGGGTATCTCCATGGTAGTTACCGTAGTTCAACACGTGCACTAGTGGCACGTATTGACCATAATGTTGAGGAGTTCGATTGTAGACATTGTAATTCTCAAGATCAGTACAAAATGCGATTAGATGATTTTTCTCCTTATAAGTTAATTCGGAGCCATCGGTGTAGTGGATTTTGTCTACCATCTTCCGCACATTCCTTGAAGAATGAAAATAAGCTGTCACTGGAAATAAGCTGTCAACTATTTTGAAATAAACAATATAAATTACTTAATAACTATGTTAAGCTCACATGGGGGAAGAATTGGAGGTGTATCCATAAGGACCCAAATGTCTATTTTGTCTTGCTAGATTGTAGGATCACCAAGATCCATGGTGTCCAGCATACCCTAATCAAAACCATACATCTTGCAAAGTGCTTCCCAATTTTTGCAACCAAAATGGGTTACACTCTCAGCATCGTACAACTTTACTTTAAAATCCACACCATGATGGGTCCTTAGGAGAATTTTTTTGGTTTCCATACTTTCATGGTCTTCAAAACCCATCCTTTCCAAGACATAGCGTCTTGCATAGCATGAGATAAACTAGTCGAATTGGAAAAGATGAAAAATACACGTTAAAATAGTTGAAGTCGTGCTTAATTACGAAAAAAACTATTGTCGTCGTTACATACCGTATGAACATCGAAGGTCTCCTGGAGCTTAATGCTGAAGCGCCGATCTTCGTCCAGCTCAATGAACCTATCGCACATACCTCGGTCGTAGTGGCACTAGTCGCACTCCCCCGGGCGGTTTTTGTCGTCCGAGTATGACATTTCCGGTCTATGTTCATAATTCAAATATTAAACTTGTACAATTAAATATATGTACTAATAAACCTAAATTAGATCATTATTATTAATCACGGGTTGACTATCGGTGATGGTACGTAGCTCCTCCTTTCATTCCCGAGTGCATTATTACACCAAATTGTCTAGCACACGGAATGAAGGAAAGCTTCTACAACAGCGTGGATGATGAAGGGGGCTCCTAGATTTCTGCACAGTGCTCTCCAATTTTAGCATTCAAAGTAGGAGTACTTTTCCAATATGAGCATTCAACAAGCAAAACCAAATCATAAAATAAAGTAGTATTCAAATTAGCATGCATTCAATTATAAGCAAAAGTACATCATCTCTTGTGTCCGTACATCGTCGAATATTATCACTAATACTCCTTGAATACTATCATACATATTGCATCACTAATACAGCTAGAACCGTAGCGCCCGACGGGTATCGTCGCGGGCGGTGGACACCCAAAGATAAGGAACCATCACAGGATCATAGCTCCAGTGAGATCCCTGAAGAACCTGCCAGGTATTGTCGAACCTGCCCTCCAATGCAACCATGTAGCGACGGACGTGCTCGTACTCCTCGCTGACACGGTGACGTACCACCTCCGTGGTGTCCGGAAGCCTTCACACCGTCACTGGCCCACGCGACCGCCACCAAACAAGGATCGGGTCAACAACGGACTGCCTTCTCACCAACCTACGTCCCCCGGAAGGTAGCACCTCCCAATACCAGACCGGCGGAGCCCAGTCCCGAACATGGCCCTGATCAAGCAGGCCTCCACCGCCGAGTCGACGATGACAAGGATGCGAGATAGGCATCGCCGACATCGACACGGGAACTACTTCTATATATAGTTAAATAAAGTAGTTTTATTAATTAAATCAACTAGTTCAACTACTAAGCACTTATTATAAATAAATAAAGTAGTACTTACTAAAAAGAAACTACTTCTATATATAGTAAAAACAAACTAGCTAGTTCAACTATATATGAAGCACTTACTATAAATAAAATAAAGTAGTACTTACTAAAAATAAACTAGTTTGACTATAGTTCTATTATTTTTCTAACTAATTATATTGAACACTTTCTCTTCTTATTTTTTCCTTTTTCCTCTATTCTAAATATGAACATATTCATAAATGACATCTATTATTCACAATTTTCCTATACATACACAATAAATTGACAAAGAAAATACTATGAACAGAAAAAATCATTAAAATTCTATGAACAAAATTACAACAGAAAAAAATCATAAAAATTCAATGAATAGAAAAAAATCATAAAAATTTGACATATTCGATCTTTGCATATATATGAACATACAAACATGCATATTCAACAATAATATCACCCAAAAAAACAGAAAAAAATGGGTCGCGCTAACTGCCACACGTGTGGCAGGAAGGTAGACGCACCACACGTCTCTAATGTAAATAGATTGCCACGTCATCGCATGCATGCATGCAGGAATCTTTTTGGATTTTTCAGTTTTTAAAATGTTTTATCTCTTAAACGAAAAATCCGATTGAAAATCCGTTTTCACCATTAAATCCCTCGCGATGAGATCTTCGAAACTAGATCCCATGTTGATATGTTTTGATGAAAAAAAATTTGGATTAAAAGTTGCCATGTCTATTGCATATGAATTGCCATGATGTTTACACTGAAGTTGCCATGATATGTTTCAACTATTTTCTTCTACATTTAAAAGTAAATTTTGACATTTATAAAACGGGGAATTAAGAAACTACACTTGCCATGAACCATAAACTAAAATTGCCATGATACATGCACGTAAAATTGACATGGTTCATACAAAAAATAATTTTCATGATCAAAGTACTGGAGTTCCCATCATCAAAATACTAAAATTGCCATGATCTACAAACTAAAATTGCCACATGGCAACTTTAGTTTAAGCCCCATAACAACTATGGTGTAAACATCATGGCAACTCCTGGGCAAAAAAATTTAAATCGAAACATATCAACATGGGGTCTAGTTTTGAAGATCTCGTCGAGGCGGATTTAATGGTGAAAACGGATTTTTAGTTTGATTTTTTATTTAGGAGATAAAACATTTTTAAGCCAAAAACCAAAAAGATTTCTGCTGATGTCATGTATTCATACGTGGCAAAATGAGTGGTGGTGGAGGCGTGTGGGCGATCTGCAAACGCCCACACGTGTGGGCGTTAACATTTCCGAAAAAAATCTAACACAATATGAACAAATTAATTACACAATATGAAAAAAATCTAATAGAAAAATATATGAACTACACATCTAAATTACTACACATCTAACAAAAAAATCTATGAACTACAAAAAATCTAACAAAAAAATCTAACAAAAAAATCTAAAAATAAATCTAACAAAATCTAACTCAATTAACTACACATCTAAATTAACTACTACTAACATCAATTTAAATTAGCAAAATTTTTGCTCACGGCGACGGTGTCGGGGACGGCGACGGCGAGGTGCGGGCGGCTTGCACGGCGACGGTCGGCGTGTGAGCGGTGCGGCGGTGGGCAGGCAGGCGAGCGGCGAGGGCAGGGTCAGCGGCGTCACGGGTCCTGGCGCGGAGGCGAAGCGGCGGCAGCGTCGAGGCGGCCGCGAGCGGCAACAGCGATGGCGAGGCAGAGACGGACGGGCAGCCTGGCGGTGTCGGGCGGCGGGAAGAACAAACTGAACCAAATTT
The DNA here is from genome assembly GCA_021437245.1 of Aegilops speltoides. Lineage (NCBI taxonomy): Eukaryota > Viridiplantae > Streptophyta > Magnoliopsida > Poales > Poaceae > Aegilops > Aegilops speltoides. The sequence goes on from CM038143.1 coordinate 465,600,658, forward strand.
TCGCGAGTGCTGCTTATATAGGCAGAGCATTGGTCCCGGTTCATGGCACCAACCGGGACCAATGCACCCCTTTAGTCCGTGGCACCAACCGGGACCAAAGGCCTCTTTTCAGCAGCCCAAAAGGCGGAAGCGAGACCTTCGTCCGGTTGGTGCCACAAACCGGACAAAGAGAGCATTGGTCGGTTGGTGCCACCAACCGGTACTAATGCGTTCCTTTAGTCCCGGTTGGTGCCACCAACCGGGACCAAAGGTCGTGTGCTAGAACTGGTGCGGTGCGGTGCTATGTTTAGTCCCACCTCGCTAGCCGAGAGGGACTCGGAGTGGTTTATAAGCCTGCCAACCAACCACTTGAGCTCCTCTCTCTGACAGGCTTACGGGCCTAAAATCACTCTCGTGCTTGTGGGCCTATTGGGCCTCTTGTGGGCACGCATCTGGCCCGATGTGGGTTTCTAATCGTATCTTGAGGCCGTGGTGGCCTGTAAGTGACACTTTTTTATTTTTTCCCAGTTTTTTTGCTTTCTTTTTGTTTCTAATTACTTATTTATTTTCTTTTCGATAATTCTTTTTCTATTAAAGTTTGTAACAAAATTCTATTTATTTATTTATTTTATTTTATGATAATTCTTTTTGCTTTTAATGTTTTGAACAAAATTCTAATTACTTATTTATTTTATTTTACGATAATTCTTTTTGCTATTAAAGTTTGTAACAAAATTCTATATAATTTTAGTTTTAATAATACTAGAGGTTTATAAAAGCTTTTCAGTTGATTCCTTTAGTACCAGTTCTAAGGCTGTTACAAAGGCATTTTATATGGTACAGGTTTTAAGGCTGGGGTCCCATGAGCACCTTTTAGTACCGGTTCGTGGCATGAACCAGTAAAAGAGTTTTTTAGTTGATTCTTTCTGCAGCTGTTTTTTAGTCCCACCTCGCCAAGCGAGAGGACTCACAGCGGTTTATAAGCCTTGAGTGTAGAGACGATGAAGGGAGAAGCGCAGTGCTCACCTGCACGTTGGCCTGAAGCTAAGCAACATGCAGGTGAGTAGTGTGCCTCTCTTTTATTTTGGCATGGTATCATCATTTCATCCACATAGCATATGCAAGAAAGTTGAGAGGGTTATGGCAAAAACTAGATGCACTTCGTGTACAAAACGGACAATCGAGTTTCATCACGGAAACTTATGCATTACAACATGCATTTCAAATGAACTACAAAAAGGTTGAAAGTTGGCATGGTCTCATCATAATAGTTGTGGAGAAATTCTTCACTTTTTCTTCGCTTGTGTCCTTTCCCTATTGCGCCGTAACCATGGATAATCTTCATCATTTATCAGGATGCTTGGGTCAGCCTTGACTTTGAAGGGAGGAATTTCATGAAACTTTTCATAATCTTCGAACATGTCTGTCTTACCCTCTTCGAACATGTCTGTCTTACCCTCCACTCCCACGACGTCCCTTTTTCCTGAAAGAACTATGTGGCACTTTGGCTCATCGTATGATGTATTTGCTTCCTTATTTTTTCTTTTTCTCTGTTTGGTAGACATGTCCTTCACATAGATAACCTGTGCCACATCATTGGCTAGGACGAACGGTTCGTCAGTGTACCCAAAATTGTTCAGATCCACTGTTGTCATTCCGTACTGTGGGTCTACCTGTAGCCCGCCTCCTGACATATTGACCCATCTGTACTTAAACAAAGGGACCTTAAAATCTACTCCATAGTCAAGTTCCCATATGTCCACTATGTAACCATAATATGTGTCCTTTCCCCTCTCGGTGGCTGCATCAAAGCGGACACCGCTGTTTTGGTTGGTGCTCTTTTGATCTTGGGCGATCGTGTAAAATGTATTCCTATTTATCTCATATCCTTTCCAAATTGTAACAGTCGAAGATGGTCCCCTAGACAACGAGTACAGCTCATCACAAATAGTGTTTTCATCTCTGAGACGTGTTTCCAACCAACTGCTAAAAGTCCTGATGTGTTCACATGTAATCTAGTCGTCGCCTTTGCTCGGGTGTTTGGGCCAGACTGTTCTTGTGTTCATCGACATAAGGGGTCACCAAGGTAGAGTTACGTAGAAGCATGCGGTGTGCTTGAGACCACGAATATCCGTCCTGCATATTATTGTCTCCCCTCCAAGCGTGCCTTTTCGGTCAGTCTCTCCTCATACCGCGATTTAGGGAGACCTATCTTCTTAAGGTCGGAATGAAGTCAACACAAAACCCAATGACATCCTCTGTTTGATGTCCCATGGAGATGCTTCCTTCGGCCTAAGCGATTCTGGACATATTTCTTTAGGACTCCATGAACCTCTCAATGGGGTACATATTGTGTAGAAATATGAGGCCCAGAATGACAATCTCGTCAACTAGATGAACTAGGATGTGCGTCATGATATTGAAGAAGGATGGTGGGAACACCAGCTCGAAACTGACAAGACATTGCACTACATCACTCCTTAGCCTTGGTATGATTTATGGATCGATCACGTTCTGAGAGATTGCATTGAGGAATGCACATAACCGCAATGGCTAATCGGACGTTTTCGGTAGAAGCCCCTCAATGCAACAGCGATTGCATCATAATCACGTGGCGATCATGAGACTTTAGGTTACGAAACTTTTCTCTGCCATATTTATTATTCCCTTTATATTGACGAGAAGCCGTCGGGACCTTCATACTAAGCAGGCATTCAAAGAAGATTTCCTTCCTTCTTGGGTAAGCGTGGTGGCGGGACCTTCATCTTTGCTTTGGAGGCATTGCCGTCTTTTTCGTTAAAAGCGTTGCAGGTCCTCCGTGCCTCATTTGTATCTTTTGTCTTCCCATACGCCCAAGAAGCCTAGCAGGTTGATGCAAAGGTTCTTCGTCACGTGCATCACGTCGATCGAAGAGCGGACCTCTAGGTCTTTCAGTGAGGGTAGGTCCCAAAATATAGATTTCTTCTTCCACATGGGTGCGTGTCCCCCAGCGTCACTCGGAACAGCTAGTCCGCCGGGACCCTTTCCAAAGATTACATGTAAATCATTGACCATAGCAAGTACGTGATCACTGGTATGCATGGCGGGCTTCTTCCGGTGATCTGCCTCGCCTTTGAAATGCTTGCCTTTCTTTCGACATTGATGGTTGGTCGGAAGAAATCGACGATGGCCCAGGTACACATTCTTCCTGCAGCTTCCCAGGTATATACTTTTGGTGTCAGCTAAACAGTGCGTGCACGCGTGGTATCTCTTGTTTGTCTATCCTGAAAGGTTACTGAGAGCGGGCCAATCATTGATGGTTACAAACAGCAACGTGTGCAGGTTAAATTCCTCATGTTTGTGCTCATCCCACGCACGTACACCGTTTCCATTCCACAGTTGTAAAAGTTCTTCAACTAATGGCCTTAGGTACACATCAATGTCGTTGCCGGGTTGCTTAGGGCCTTGGATGAGAACTGGCATCATAATGAACTTCCGCTTCATGCACATCCACGGAGGAAGGTTATACATACATAGAGTCACGGGCCAGGTGCTGTGATTGCTGCTCTGCTCCCCGAAAGGATTGATGTCATCCGCACTTAAACCAAACCATACGTTCCTTGGGTCACGTGCAAACTCAGCCCAGTACTCTCTCTTGATTTTTCTCCACTGCGACCCATCAGCGGGTGCTCTCAACTTCCCGTTTTTCTTACGGTCCTCACTGTGCCATTGCATCAACTTGGCATGCTCTTTGTTTTTGAATAGTCGTTTCAACCGTGGTATTATAGGAGCATACCACATCACCTTCGCAGGAACTCTCTTCCTGCGGGGCTCACCGTCAACATCACCAGGGTCATCTCGTCTGATCTTATACCGCAATGCACCGCATACCGGGCATGCGTTCAAATCCTCGTACGCACCACGGTAGAGGATGCAGTCATTAGGGCATGCATGTATCTTCTGCACCTTCAATCCTAGAGGGCATACGACCTTCTTTGTTGCGTACGTACTGTCGGGCAATTCATCATCCTTTGGAAGCTTCTTATTCATTATTTTCAGTAGCTTCTCAAATCCCTTGTGAGGCACAACATTCTCTGCCTTCCACTGCAGCAATTCCAGTACGGTACCCAGCTTTGTGTTGCCATCTTCACAATTGGGGTATAACTTTTTTTGTGATCCTCTAACATGCGATCGAACTTCAGCTTCTCCTTTTGACTATCGCATTGCGTCCTTGCATCGACAATGACCCGGCGGAGATCATCATCGGGCACATCGTCTGCTTTCTCTTGATCTTCAGCAGCTTCCCCCGTTGCAGCATCATCGGGCACATCGTCTAGTTCCTCTTGATCTTCAGCAGCTCCCCCCGTTGCAGCATCACCGTATTCAGGAGGCACACAGTTGTCATTGTCCTGTTCTTCTTCGCTGTCTTACATCATAACCCCTATTTCTCCGTGCCTTGCCCAAACATTATAGTGTGGCATGAAACCCTTGTAAAGAAGGCGGGTGTGAAGGATTTTTCGGTCAGAGTAAGACTTCGTATTCCCACATTTACTGCATGGACAACACATAAAACCATTCTGCTTGTTTGCCTCAGCCACTTCGAGAAAAATATGCACGCCCTTAATGTACTCGGAGGTGTGTCTTTCACCATACATCCATTGCCGGTTCATCTGCGTGCATTACATATAATTATGTCTGTCAAAATTAAGAAAATCAGACAAATAACTATCTAAAGTAAGAAAATCAGACAAGTATCATAAAGAAGATAAGAACAAGAGGCTCACCACGGTGGTGCCGGCGAAGAGATCAGCGCGGGCGATCAACGGCGGTGAAAACAGGGATGGGGCGTGACGGGCCCCTAAATCTAGACAAATCTCGAAAAAAAATGAAGCTCCTAGGTCGAGTTTCGAGAGGAGAAAGCTTAACTAGTGTGGCTCGGGCATTTCATTGAACACCTCATGTGCATAGGAGGTGAACTAGAGCACCCAAATGCCCTCTCCTCGCCGGATTGAAAAAACTGAGCACTGTGGAGTGCTCTGCCGCGGCGGTGGGTATATATAGGCAAGTTATTTGTTCCGGTTCGTGGCATGAATAGGGGCTAAAGCCACCCCTTCTGTCCCGGTTCATGCCACGAACCGGGACCAATGGTTATGGGCCAGCAGCAAGGACCATTGGTCCGGTTCGTGGCTCGAACCGGGACAAATGGTTCTACATGAACCGGGACCAATGCCCACGAGGTCCCGGCCGGCCCCCTGGGCTCACGAAGCGGGTCTAATACCCCCCATTGGTCCCGGTTCTTGAAGAACCGGGACTAATGGGCTGGCCAGGGCCGAATGGTAGCCCTGTTTTCTACCAGTGCCGTTGCTATGATGTTATTTGAGTTTGGCGGAAGGATCAGCATGCGTGGCGTTTGATGGATAGCATGTTTGAAGTTTGGCGGAAACAACTAATCATTTCACTATTTTATTTTTCTTTATTTTTGTTCTTGGCGGAAGCTATGTAGCTTCATTTGTTCGAAGATAGTATAACTTCATCTTCATTTGGGGTGTGTTTGCTTTCCGAGTGGAGCCTAGCTGAGAGGAGGAAAATGAGTCAGGCTGAGTGGAGACCGGTTGAGCAATGAAAAATTTCCATCCGGTGTTCGGTCGGATACATGTATGATGATTAGGAGTTAACAAGAGAGATTGCAGCGTGGGCGTGGTGGAGGAGGATACCGCAGTTGCCGACGACGGCGTGGGAGGGGATGCGGCCGGGGTGGGAGAGCACGGCGGGGTCGTAGCGGCTTCTACGGTGACGCCGCAGCCGCTGACTACCACGCTGCGATGGGTGGCCACGGCCGCTGACTATGGCACCGGGACGGCTAGCCACGGTTGCCAAAGAGGAGGGCTTCTTCGACGACATCTTCGGCGCCCGTGCCTGGCAAGTGCGGTCGAGGTCCAGGTCCAAGACTCCAAGTTGACCAAGTCCTCGTCGATTGTCAGCTCCAAGCAGCCGCGAGCCCAGCTTCCGGCGGACGCAACGGCGCGGCAGGGCGCGAACAGAGGAGCATGGGAGCACCCCGAAAAAGGCGTAGGCCGAGTCGAGCAGGCCGTCATGCGCAGGAGCACGGGAGCTCACTTGGCCTCCTGCGCCGAAGTCGCACTCGAGCTGGCCGAGAAAGGCGTCATCCAGGGCGTGGCAGGTGGGCAAGGGCAGGTGGGCGAGGCCGTGCAGGCTGGGGCCGGACTAGCCGAAGGTGTCCATCGTTGCAGCGCTGTGACGGCAGGATCTACCCTCCCCATGTCTAGATCCGCCGTCGAACGTCCTGCATTGTGCACTAGCGTGAACCCATCTCACCGCGGAGAACACCCCCCATCCACACGGTCCAGGCGCATGTGGGGAGGAAAAGGGCGGACTCGAATGGCCTTCTCCCGCCGGTGGTCAGGGGTCGATGCGCCACTGGACGCGACCGGCAAGTCCGGCCGCCATCTGCGATGCCTGCCACACCTGGTGCCCCGTCGCGGTCGTGTTGTGGTTGGGTGGTCATGCTGGCCACCTCATGGCACGCGGGCAGTCACACCGGAGCCGTACCATCCTGCTGGCCGGCGCCGCGTGCTCGTCAAGGCCAGAGGGAAGATCTGACGCCACCGCCGTTTGCAGGTGGCAGGGCGATGAAGCACTGGCAAACAGAGGAGGCAGGGGCCGGCGACGTGGAGGAGGGCCGGCAGCGAAGCTTGAAGCGGCGGGGGTTTTTTTCCGAGAGGACGCCAAAGGCGTACCATAGCTTTATAGAAGGTAGAAAGAATAATTACAAGATACCATTGCGAGATGCGAACATCCCCAATGGCACACCCAACACCACACCAACCAGACACGACTAGGCTACTCTCTCACAAATGGATCTAAACCACCTACACCTAATCCAGGCGCTCTCCAATCCTTGAGCTCTAGAAGCACCTGCTCGACTAATTGCGGTGGAGTTTTTTGCTGATGAGGTCGATTGAACAGCCTTGCATTCCTTTGCTTCCACAATGCCCAAGCCATCCCTATGATGAATGAGTCGAATCCTCGGATCGACCTGCCTATGAAATTCCTTCTTTGTTGGAGCCACCAATCTTGGAATGTGCTCTCGTTCGTCGATGGGTCGATGTTTAGCTGAAAGGAGTCGAAGCACCGGTGCCAAGCCTCCCTGGCGTAGACACATTGAACGATGATGTGATCAACGTTGTCCTCCTCTTGCAAACACGTGAAGCAAGTAGAAGTTTGGTCTTGGAGTCCATGCCGGGCTCTCCTGTCTGAAGTCCAGAGTCTGTATTGAACTGTTAGCCAAGCAAAGATTTTGCACTTCAACGGTGCCCAGCTCCTCCAGATGCACGGTGTCGTGGGCGATCTGGTAAGCCCCTGGCATAGCCTATGATACACCGATTTTGCTGTATAGACACCTGAAACATCGGCAGGCCAAGCGAACTGATCAGCCTGGTCTTCGATGCGAGGTACTGTGGTGATCGCGAGGCATAGATTTGCAATTTGAATATGTGCCGTGAAGGAGATATCGCCATGAACATCCAGCGCCCACGCGTTGTTGGTCAAGGCCTGCCGAACTGTTCTAGAGTTGCGGGCTCTAGTGTTGATGAACTCCATGATTGTTGGTGCAATTTCTGCCACCGTAAAGCCGTGGATCCACCTATCTCTCCAGAATAGTACCCGGTCACCATTGCCCAAAGAGATCTTGACCAGGGAGTTGAAAACCATCCTGGCCTCCTCGTCATCGGCCATAGGTATGCCCTGCCATGGCCTCGCCGGGTCTGTACGGCACAGCCATTCCCATCGAACTCTGAGGGCAATCGCCTGTAGCCGGAGGTCCTTCACCCCCAAGCCGCCAAGGCAAGTTGGCCTACACACCGTCTCCCAGGCCACTAGGCATTGACCGCCGTTTGTCTTCTCCTTTCCCGCCCAAAAGAAGGCGCGCATCCATTTCTCAATCTCCTCCAAGACCCAGATCGGCGCATCCAACACCAGGAGTTGGTGTATAGGCCTAGCCGATACCACAGACTTAACCAGCATGAGCCTTCCCGGCCTTTGAATCAGGCCTCGTTGCCAAGCCGGGATGAACTTCCTCGCTTGGTCGACCAATGGCTGCCAATCGCCTCGAGTGAGTGCTTTAATAGCGAGTGGGATGCCCAGGTATCTGCATGGGAATGTCCCCATCTGACAGTGCAGTATGTTAACCACGAGGTTTCTCTCCTCCTCCGTTCCCCTGACCAGGATTGCCGCCGATTTAGTGTAGTTGATCCTCAGCCCAGAAGCGATGCCAAAAGCGTCCAGGACAGCTCTAATGCAGGTGAGGTCCTGCGAAGATGGCCTGACGAAGACTGCCACATCGTCTGCGTATATGGACAGCCTCTGTAAGGGTGAAATACCATGAAACGAGCTGAGAGTGCCTGCCTCAGAAGCCTTGCAGATCAGCGTCGTGAGCGCGTCCATCGCAATTACGAACAGCAATGGCGAGACCGGATCGCCTTGTCTCAACCCTTTGGCGTGCAAGATTTGTCGTCCTGGCACCCCGTTGATGATGATTTTTGTGCTCGCCGTGGACAGTAAGGCGACTACCCATTGAATCCATCTATCACCAAATCCTTTTGCTCTTAACACCTCCGTCAGGAAAGCCCACGAGAGCGAGTCAAATGCCTTGGAGATATCCAGCTTAAGGAACAATCCATGGGTCTTGGAGTTGTGTATTTTTTGGGCCACCTGACGGACTAGCAGAAAGTTATCGTGGATGTTTTTGCCCTTGATGAATGCGGATTGGTTGGAGTTTACAATCTCATGCATCCTTTTGCGAGCCCGGGTTGCGAGCAACTTGGCGAACAACTTGGAGAAACTATGGGGAAGGCTGATTGGCCTATAGTCACCAACCTCAATGGCGTCGGCCTTCTTCGGGATCAGCACCATGTGAGCTTTGTTGAGCCTACCAAATGCCCTGTAGTCCCCCACGAATAGCTTTAGTAGCGCAGCCATGATATCCTTCTTGATCACCGACCATGCTTTATGATAGAAGAGTCCAATCAAGCCATCAGGGCCGGGCGCACAATCGGGTGGGATCTCCTTGATAACCTCCCAAACCTCTTCTTCCGTAAATATTTCTTCGAGCTCATCAAGGTCCACTTGTGGCATGCCTAGGTAATTTAGGTCTCGGTCAAGGACAGGTGGTTACGTGCAAACAGGTAGAGCCGGGGATGCTGATGGTGGTGGCATGTGAGCTTGCACCGGGGTCGGAGGAGCAGGTCGCGGACGCCGTCGAGCCAGAAGGTATCAAGGTGAAGGAGGTGCTTCGCCCCTTAGCTGTGGAGGCCGAGTTGGAGGCTGCCACGGCTGAGGCTGAGCGGCTACGCGGGGAGCTCGCCGCAGCCAATGCGAAATTGCATGCCATGTCCGACGTGTACTGGACACAGGCTGAGGCGTTGGTGCATGCTAGTGAGGAGAAGGCCAAGTTCCTGGAGGTGCAGCGCGTGATCTGTGATGAGAACGCGCGGCTCCATGGTCTGGTGATGCATCGCTTACGCACCCGTTCAAGACAAGGCGGAGCCGGTCATAGGGAGTGCAGGAACCACAGCAGCAACGCCGCAAGCGGACAGGGTGCCCATGACAGCCGAGGTGACGTTACCGGTACTGGCACCGGCGAGCGCCGTCGGCCAGGATTACACTCGGCATGAAGAAGCCGGGACTGGAGCTCAATGGTAAGAGGTATCATACTGAAATGCAGATCACCAATGAAACAAGTGAACTTCTGAAGAAAGGCAACGACTTTGTCTTGCTGAATGAGCAGAATGTCAATCCTTTGTTGAGTATGGATGGATCAGCTGATGCATGGTGGCTTGATAGTAGTGCTAGTAACCACATGACTGGCTCATGGTGCAAATTCAAGGAGATAGATGAACCCGGTAGCACGTCTCGTGTTGGATTGGAACGGCATTGTTTGCCATGCCCATGCATGTCGCCTTCTCACACTTCATGATGACGCGCTCGCTCGCTTGCTCCTCACATGGCGACGCGCCTGAGGAGAGATGGCATGTATCTTACGCCGGCGATCTACAGATGCGCTCGCTCACGTTCCGCGACGGCGTGCTTGCTCTACGACGCGACGCGCTCCGCCTCGTCCTGATCGACGAGCGTGGCGTCACGGTGGACGCGCGATTTCTGCGCCCAGGGGAACATATTGACATCAACGACGTCATCTCACTGCCGTGCCACTTCGTGAAGATCCGGGACCGTCTTCCAGCGACGTGCTCGATCCCTGCGGGTGCTGTGCATGGCACGACTAGCGGTGCGGTGCACGGGAGGTGCACGGGCCACCAGGCAGGCGAGGCGGGTCAGGACCGGGCGGCCCCGAGCCGCACCAACCGCCCGCTAATGGCGGACACACGCGTGGGCGCATCTCCATGGCTGCCTGACTGAAAGTGCAACTAATCCCCAGGTGGTTTTGGTAATTAATAACAACATATATATCATTGAACTAATCATTTCTTGAGAATATTTCAGAAAGTTCAGTGATATGGGTATGGCAATGACTAATGATGTGGACCCCTCAAAATGCTAAGGAAAACATTGGCAAAAGCTCAAGACTCCATTTTTGGTTTAGTGATCCAAGATCACATTGAGTCCATAGGAAAGCCAATACTATTAAAAGGGGGTGAGGTTATGATGATGATCTGGTTGCTCTAAGTGCTTAGTGATTTATCTCTCAAACAATCAGCAATCTTTCATTCCAACATAAACTCATAAGTAATCTCGGTCCCACCGATTCCAAACTCAGTCACACCGAGATGAACCACCTCAGCCATATACCCAAACCCTAAGAATCTCGGATTTTCCGATTCCAAACTCGGTCATTCCGAAATTGGTGTTGCCAACCTTCTGTAACCTTCTGTACTCAAATCGGTGTCACCGAGATGAGAAAGTCGGTCCCACCGAGATTGGCAAACCCTAGACTTTGGAAGAATCGGACTAACCGAGATTGTATTTTCGGTCCCACCGAAAACCCCAACGTTCACAAGATTTGAACTTTCGGTCTGACCGAGTTGTCAACTTCGATCCGACCGAGATTGGTCAAATGTGTGTAACAGTTGGATTTTAATGTGGAGGCTATAAATACCCTCCACCTCCTCTTCATTCGTGGAGAGAGCCATCGAAAGAACTACCACTCCTACCTTACATTTACGAGAAGAAAACTACCTACCCTTGTGTTGAGATCAAGTTGCTCCACTCCAACCATATGAAACTTGATTTCTAGCCTTCCCAAGTTGCTTTCCACTCAATCCCTTCCTCCACCACAGCCAAATCAGTGAGGAGAGTTGAGTGTTGGGGAGATATCATTTGAAGCACAAGAGCAAGGAGTTCATCATCACCAACCCCATCTATTACCTTTTGGAGGTGGTGCCTCCTAGATTGGTTAGGTGTCACTTGGGAGCCTCCGTCATGATGTGGAGTTGAACCAAGGAGTTTGTAAGGGCAAGGAGATCGCCTACTTCGTGAAGATCTACCCCAGTAAGGCTAGTCCTCCGTGGGCGTAAGCCATGATGGCATAGACAAGGTTGCTTCTTCGTGGACCCTTCGTGGGTGGAGCCCTCCGTGGACTCATGCGGCCGTTACCCTCCGTGGGTTGAAGTCTCCATCAACGTGGATTGACGATAGCACCACCTATCGGAACCACGAGAAAAAATCTCCGTGTCTCCATTGCGTTTGCTCTTCTCCTCCTCTCATTTACTATACGTGCAATTTACTTTCCGCTGCCATAACTCTAGAATTGCATGTGTAGGGTGATACTTGACTTGGTTGCCATTGTGAACTTGCTAAGAAACTACTCCAATCAAAAGGCAAAATTTTTAAGTTGTCAAGTAGTCTAATCACCCCCCCTCTAGACATACTTCCGATCCTACAAGTGGTATCAGAGCTTTGGTTTCCATTGGATTGGTTTCCATTGCATTGGACTCCATAAGCTTGGTTTCACAACCTAGGAGAGTATGGCGTCTAGTGAGGGTAATTTTCGTAGAGGTCCTTACTTTGATGGTTCAAACTTTGCTAGTTGGAAGCATAAAATGAAAATGCATATTCTTGGACATAACCCTGCCGCATGGGGCATTATTTGTGTTGGCTTGCAAGGTGAGTTCTTGAGGAAGGAAAAGTTCGGATCGCGAAGCTCTTTGCGGATGAGTTGCGGATGTTCTGAACAATGCTCAAGCTTGTGACATTCTCTTCAATGCTTTGTGTCGAGGAGTTCAACAAGATCAGCCGTCTTGAGAATGCAAAAGAGATTTGGGATACTTTGGTGAAATGCACGAAGGTACCGAGTCCGTGAAGGAATCAAAGCTAGATGTTCTTCAAGGTCGACTTGACAAGTTCAAGATGAAGGAAGGTGAAGGAGTCATGAAATGTACTCTAGGCTTGCTCTCATCACCAATGAGATGGCAGGCTTAGGAAGCGAAGAAATGACCGACCGATTCATCATCAAGAAGATCCTCGAGCTTTGGATGGAAAGTATGACACCGTGTGCACTTTGATCCAAATGATGCCAAATTACAAAGATCTCAAGCCTACGAAGTCATTGGAAGGATTGTTGCTCATGAGATGACACTTAAAGATAAGGAAGAGCTTCACAACAAGTCAAGTGGTGCTTACAAAGCTGCAGTTGAAGCTCCCACATCCTCAAGTGACAAGCTAGTTTCCAATGAAGAGATAAGCCTAATGGTGAAGAACTTCAACAAATTCTACAAGAGTAGAAGCAAGGAAAGAAGCTCAAAGTCTAGATCATATGATGAAAAGAGATCTTCTAGTCGTGATCGAAACTGCTACAATTGTGGAAGACCGGACACTACTCAAATGAGTGTTCGACTCCCACAAGAGAAGAGAAGAATCTCCAAGAAGAAGAAGCTCAAGAGAAGAGTCGCCTCGAAAAGAGAAGGAGTAGAGATGATCGTTATGAGCGAAGATCCTCTCGGAGAAGCAAGGATTCGGAAAGGAAAGACAAGTCATCAAGGAGCTACACAAGAAGAAAACATCAAGCTCATGTTGGTGAATGGGTTTCGGCTCCGACTCAGACAATCACTCGAAAAGAAGCTATCACTCCAACTCCGAATCTGATCAAGATGAAGGTGTTGCGGTCTTGCTCTCGTATCCTCCAACTCCAACTCCTATGACATATTTGATTCACCAAATGAGGGAATTGGAAGATGCTTCATGGCAAAAGGCCCCAAGGTATCACATCCTGAGTTTATTGACTTTGATAGTGATGAGGATGACTTGCTTGGTGAAGATGAGCTTTTACATGATAAATCTAGTGAGCTTAGTAATGATGAACATGCTGTTGGGGAACGTAGTAATTTCAAAAAATTTCCTACGCACACGCAAGATCATGGTGATGTATAGCAACGAGAGGGAGAGTGTTGTCTACATACCCTTGTAGACCCGAAGCGAAGCGATCTGGCGTAGAGGAAGTAGTCGTCGTTCTCCTCGCGATCCGACCGATCCGGCGCCGTTACTCCGGCGCCCGAGTTCTTGACACACGTACAGCTCGATGGCGTCCCTCGTACCGATCCAGCCGAGTGTCGAGGGAGAGTTCCGTCGACCTGACGGCGTGGTGGCGATCTTGATGTTTCACGGCGCGAGGGCTTCGCTAAGCTTCACACAGTATAACCGAGGTGGAATATGGTGGAGGGGCACCGCTGCGGCTGAGAACGATCTCACGATCAACTTGTGTGTTCCAAGGTGCCCCCTGCCCCGTATATAAAGGAGCAAGGGGAGGGGCGGCGCCAAGGAGGCGCGCCAAGGAGTCCTACTCCTCAGGGAGTAGGATTCCCCCAATCCTAGTTGGACTAGGATTCCCGGAGGGGGAAAGAGAGAGAGGGGGGCCGGCCCCTTCTCCTAGTCCTAGTAGGACTAGGGAAGGGGGGGAGGCGCGCGCCACCTAGGGCTGCCCCTTCTCCTTTCCACCAAGGCCCATCGAGGCCCATTTACCTCCCGGGGGGTTCCGGTAACCTCCCGGTACTCCGGTAAATTCCCGTTTTCGCCCGGAACCATTCCGAACTCCAAACATAGGCTTCCAATATATCAATCTTTATGTCTCGACCATTCCGAGACTCCTCGTCATGTCCGTGATCACATCCGGGACTCCGAACTCCTTCGGTACATCAAAATACATAAACTCATAATAACTGTCATCGAAACCTTAAGCGTGCGGACCCTACGGTTCGAGAACAATGTAGACATGACCTAGAACTATTCACGGTCAATAACCAACAGCGGGACCTGGATGCCCATATTGGTTCCTACATATTCTATGAAGATCTTTATCGGTCAGACCGCATAACAACATCGTTGTTCCTTTGTCATCGGTATGTTACTTGCCGAGATTCGATCGTCGGTATCAATACCTAGTTCAATCTCGTTACCGCAAGTCTCTTTACTCGTTCCGTAATACATCATCTCACAACTAACTCATTAGTTGTAGTGCTTGCAAGGCTTCATGATGTGCATTACCGAGAGGGCCAGAGATACCTCTCCGACAATCGGAGTGACAAAACCTAATCTCGAATATCGCCAACCCAACATCTGCCTTTGGAGACACTGTAGTACTCCTTTATAATCACCCGATTCGTTGTGACGTTTGGTAGTACCAAAGTGTTCCTCCGTAAACAGGAGTTGCATAATCTCATAGTTACGGGAACATGTATATGTCATGGATAAAAGCGGTAGCAACATACTAAGCGATCGTGTGCTAAGCTAAGGGAATGGGTCATGTCAATCAGATCATTCTACTAATGATGTGACCTTGTTAATCAAATAACAACTCCTTGTTCATGGTTAGGAAACATAACCATCTTTGATTAACAAGCTAGTCTAGTAGAGGCATACTAGTGACATGTTGTTTTGTCTATGCATTCACACATGTATCATGTTTCCGGTTAATACAATTCTAGCATGAATGATAAACATTTATCATGAAATGAGGAAATAAATAATAACTTTATTATTGCCTCTAGGGCATATTTCCTTGATCTCCCACTTGCACTAGAGTCAATAATCTAGATTATACATAATGATTCTAACACCCATGGAGTCTTGGTGCTGATCATGTTTTGCTCGTGGAAGAGGCTTAGTCAGCGGTGCGCAACATTCAGATCCGTATGTATCTTGCAAATCTCTATGTCTCGATCTGGACTAAGTCCGGATGGAATTGAAGCGTCTCTTGATGTGCTTGGTCCTCTTGTGAAATCTGGATTCCTTTGCCAAGGCAATTGCTCGATATTGTCACGAAGATTTTCATTGGACCCGATGCACTAGGTATGACACCTAGATCGGATATGAACTCCTTCATCCGACTCCTTCATTAGCTGCTTCGAAGCTGCTATGTATTCCGCTTCACATGTAGATCCCGCTATGACGCTTTGTTTAGAACTGCACCAACCGACAGCTCCTCCGTTTAGTGTAAATCGTATCCGGTCTGCGATTTAGAATCGTCCGGATCGGTGTCAAAGCTTGCATCAACGTAACCGTTCGATGAGCTCTTTGTCACCTCCATATCGAGAAACATATCCTTAGTCCTTTTCGGTATTTTAGGATGTTCTTGACCGCTGTCCATGATCCACTCTGGATTACTTTGGTACCTCCTGCTAAGCTTATAGCAAGGCACACATCAGGTCTGGTACATAGCATTGCATACATGATAGAGCCTATGGCTGAAGCATAGGAACATCTTTCATTTTCTCTCTATCTTCTGCGGTGGTGGGACATTGAGTCGACTCAACTTCACACCTTGTAACACGGCAAGAACCCTTTCTTTGCTTGATCCATTTTGAACTTCTTCAAAACTTTGTCAAGGTATGTGCTTTGTGAAAGTCAATTAAGCGTCTTGATCTATCTCTATAGATCTTAATGCCCAATATGTAAGCAGCTTCACGAGGTCTTTCATTGAAAAACTCTTATTCAAGTATCCCTTTATGCTATCCAGAAATTCTATATCATTTCCGATCAGCAATATGTCATCCACATATAATATCGAAATGCTCTGAGCTCCCACTCACTTTCTTGTAAATCTGAGGCTTCTCCAAAAGTGCATACAAACCCAAATGCTTTGATCACACTATCAAAGCGTTTATTCCAACTCGAGATGCTTGCACCAGTCCATAGATGGATCGCTGGAGCTTGCACACTTTGTTAGCTCCTTTGGATCGATAAAACCTTCGGTTGCATCATATACAACTCTTCTTCCGTAAATCCATTCAGAATGCAGTCTTTACATCCATTTGCCAAATTTCATAATCATAAAATGCGGCAATCGCTAACATGATTCGGACAGACTTAAGCATCGCTACGGGTGAGAAGGTCTCATCGTAGTCAATCCCTTGAACTTGTCGAAAACCTTTTGCGACAAGTCGAGCTTTATAGACAGTAACATTACCATCATCGTCAGTCTTCTTCTTGAAGATCCACTTGTTTTCTATTGCTTGCATACCCTCGGGCAAGTCAACCAAAGTCCACACTTTGTTTTCATACATGGATCCCATCTCAGATTTCATGGCTTCAAGCCATTTTGCGGAATCTGGGCTCACCATCGCTTCTTCATAGTTCGTAGGTTCATCATGATCTAGTAGCATGACTTCGAAACAGGATTACCGTACCACTCAGTGCGGATCTTACTCTGGTTGATCTCGAGGTTACGTAGTAACTTGATCTGAAGTTTCATGATCAACATCATCAACTTCCTCACTACTTGGTGTAGGTGTCTCAGAAACTGGTTTCTGCGACGAACTACTTTCAAGTAAGGGAGAAGGTACTATTACCTCATCAAGTTCCACTTTCCTCCCACTCACTTCTTTCGAGAGAAACTCCTTCTCTAGAAAGGATCCATTCTTAGCAACGAATGTCTTGCCTTCGGATCTGTGATAGAAGGTGTACCCAACTGTCTCCTTTGGGTATCCTATGAAGACACATTTCTCCGATTTGGGTTCGAGCTTATCGGGTTGAAGCTTTTTCACATAAGCATCGCATCCCCAAACTTTAAGAAACGACAACTTTGGTTTCTTGCCAAACCATAGTTCATAAGGTGTCGTCTCAGCAGTTTCGACGGTGTTCTATTCAGTGTGAATGCGGCCGTCTCTAGAGCATAACCCCAAAGCGATAGCGGTAAATCTGTAAGAGACATCATAGATCGTACCATATCTAGTAAAATACGATTCGACGTTCGGACACACCATTTCGCTGTGGTGTTCGGGTGGCGTGAGTTGCTAAACTATTCGCATTGTTTCAAATGTAGACCAAACTTCGTAACTCAAATATTCACCTCCACGATCGGATCATAGAAACTTAATTTTCTTGTTACGATGATTTTCAACTTCACTCTGAAATTCTTTGAACTTTTCAAACGTTTCAGACTTATGTTTCATTAAGTAGATATACCCATATCTGCTTAAGTCATCTGTGAAGGTGAGAAAATAACGATATCCGCCACGAGCCTCAATATTCATCGGACCACATACATCTGTATGTATGATTTCCAACAAATCTGTTGCTCTCTCCATATTACGGAGAACGGTGTTCTAGTCATCTTGCCCATGAGGCACGGTTACATAAGTGCCAAGTGATTCATAATCAAGTGACTCCAAAAGTCCATCGATATGGAGTTTCTTCATGCGCTTTACACCGATATGACCTAAGCGGCGATTACCACAAATAAGTTGCACTATCATTATCAACTCTGCATCTTTTGGTTTCAACATTATGAATATGTGTATCACTACTATCGAGATTCATCAAAATAGACCACTCCTCAAGGGTGCATGACCATAAAAGATATTACTCATATAAATAGAACAACCATTATTCTCTGATTTAAATGAATAACCATCTCGCATCAAACAAGATCCAGATATAATGTTCATGCTCAACGCAGCACCAAATAACAATTATTTAGGTCTAAAACTAATCCCGAAGGTAGATGTAGAGGTAGCGTGCCGACCGCGATCACATCGACTTTGGAACCATTTCCCACGCGATCGTCACCTCGTCCTTTGCGAGTTAAGCAATCAGTAGTCCTGTTTGAGTTGCAAATATTAGCAGAGAACCAGTATCAAATACCAGTGCTACTACGAGCTCTAGTAAGGTACACATCAATAACATGTATATCACATATACCTTTGTTCACCTTGCCATCCTTCTTATCCGCCAAATACTTGGGGCAGTTCCGCTTCCAAAGGACGATCGCTTGCGGTAGAAGCACTCGATTTCAGGTTTAGGGCCAGACTTGGGTTTCTTCTCTGAGCAGACAACTTGCTTGCTGTTCTTCTTGAATTCCTTCTTCTTCCCTTTGCCTTTCTTCTTGAAACTAGTGGTCTTATTGACCATCAACACTTGATGCTCCTTCTTGATTTCTACCTCCGCTGCCTTTAGCATTGCGAAGAGCTCGGTATAGTCTTTACTAACCCTTGCATATTATAGTTCATCACGAAGCCTTTGTAGCTTGGTGGTAGTGATTGGAGAATTACATCAATGACACAATCATCCGGAAGATTAACTCCCAATTGTGTCAAGTGATTGTAGTACCTAGACATCTTGAGTATATGCTCACTAACGAACTGTTCTCCTCCATCTTGCAGCTATAGAACTTATTGGAGACTTCATATCTCTCAATCCGGGCATTACTGTTGGAATATCAACTTCAACTCTGGAACATCTCATATGCTCCATGACGTTCAAAACGTCGTTGAAGTCCCGGTTCTAAGCCGTAAAGCATGGCACACTTGAACTATAGAGTAGTCATCAGCTTTGCTCGCGCAGACGTTCATAACATCTGGCGTTGCTCGGCAGAAGAGGCTCGTCACCTAGCGGTGCATCCAGACGTAGCTCTTACGTGCAGCAATGAGGATGATCCTCAAATTCGGACCCGATCCGTGTAATTGCTACCATCATCTTTCAACTTTGCTTTCTCAAGGAACGCATTAAAATTCAACGGAACAACAAAGACGAGCCATCTATCTACAATCAAACATAAACAAGCAAGATACTATCGGTACTAAGTTCATGATAAATTTAAGTTCAATTAATCATATTACTTAAGAACTCCCACTTAGAAAAACATCTCTCTAGTCATCTAAGTGATCACGTGATCCAAATCAACTAAACCATAACCGATCATCACGTGAAATGGAGTAGTTTTCAATGGTGAACATCTTATGTTGATCATATCTACTATATGATTCACGCTCGACCTTTCGGTCTCCGTGTTCGAGGCCATATCTCGCATATGCTAGGCTCGTCAAGTATAACCCGAGTATTCTGCGTGTGCAAAACTGGCTTGCACCCGTTGTAGATGGACGTGAGCTTATCACACCCGATCATCACGTGGTGTCCAGGCACGACGAACTTTGGCAGCGGTGCATACTGGGAGAACACTTCTTGATTATTTAGTGAGAGATCATCTTATAATGCTACCGTCAATCAAAGCAAGATAAGATGCATAAAAGGATAAACATCACATGCAAATCAATATAAGTGATATGATATGCTCATCATCATCTTGTGCTTCACGATCTCCATCTTGCAGCACCACCATGATCACCATCGTCACCGGCGCGACACCTTGATCTCCATCGCAGCATCGTTGTCGTCTCGCCAAACTTATGCTACTCGACTATCGCTACCGCTTAGTGATAAAGTAAAGCATTACAGGCGATTGCATTGCATACAATAAGCGACAACCATATGGCTCCTGCCGATTGCCGATAACCGGTTACAAAACATGATCATCTCATACAATAAAATATAGCATCACGTCTTGACCATATCACATCACAACATGCCCTGCAAAAACAAGTTAGGCGTCCTCTACTTTGTTGTTGCAAATTTTACGTGGCTGCTACGGGCTTAAGCAAGAACCAGTCTCACCTCGCATCAAAACCACAGCGATACTTCGTCAAATAGACTCGTTTAACCTTCTCAAGGACCGGCGTAGCCACACTCAGTTCAACTAAAGTGAGAGAGCAGGCACCCACCAGTCACCTTTAAGCAGCGAGTGCTCGTGGCGGTGAAACCAGTCTCGCGTAAGCGTCTGGCGTAATGTCGGTGCAGGCGCTTCATCTCACAATACCGCTGAACCAAAGTATGACATGCTGGTAGGTAGTATGACTTGTATCGCCCACAACTCACTTGTGTTCTACTCGTGCAAAACATCAAACCATAGAAAAAACCTAGGCTCGATACCCTTTGTTGGGGAGCGTAGTAATTTCAAAAATTTTCCTCGCACACGCAAGATCATGGTGATGTATAGCAACGAGAGGGAGAGTGTTGTCTACATACCCTTGTAGACCCGAAGCGAAGCGATCTGGCGTAGAGGAAGTAGTCGTACGTTCTCCTCGCGATCCGACCGATCCGGCGCCGTTACTCCGGCGCCCGAGTTCTTGACACACGTACAGCTCGATGGCGTCCCTCGTACTCGATCCAGCCGAGTGTCGAGGAGAGTTCCGTCGAGACGACGGCGTGGTGACGATCTTGATGTTTCACCGGCGCAGGGCCGCCTAAGCTTCATGACGGTATAACCGAGGTGGAATATGGTGGAGGGGGCACCGCACACGGCTAAGGAACGATCTCACGATCAACTTGTGTGTTCCAAGGTGCCCCCTGCCCCGTATATAAAGGAGCAAGGGGGGGGGGCGGCCAAGGAGGCGCGCCAAGGAGTCCTACTCCCTCAGGAGTAGGATTCCCCCAATCCTAGTTGGACTAGGATTCCGGAGGGGGGAAAGAGAGAGGGGCGGCCCCTTCTCCTAGTCCTAGTAGGACTAGGGAAGGGGGGCTTAGCGCCACCTAGGGCTGCCCTTCTCCTTTCCACCAAGGCCCATCGAGGCCCATTTACCTCCGGGGTTCCAGTAACCTCCGGTACTCGGTAAATTCCGTTTTAGCCGGAACCATTCGAACTCCAAACATAGGCTTCCAATATATCAATCTTTATGTCTCGACCATTCCGAGACTCCTCGTCATGTCCGTGATCACATCCGGGACTCGAACTCCTTGGTACATCAAAATACATAAACTCATAATAACATCATCGAAACCTTAAGCGTGCGGACCCTACGGTTCGAGAACAATGTAGACATGACCTAGAACTATTCACGGTCAATAACCAACAGCGGGACCTGGATGCCCATATTGGTTCCTACATATTCTCGAAGATCTTTATCGGTCAGACCGCATAACAACATCGTTGTTCCCTTTGTCATCGGTATGTTACTTGCCGAGATTCGATCGTCGGTATCCAATACCTAGTTCAATCTCGTTACATCGCAAGTCTCTTTACTCGTTCGTAATACATCATCTCACAACTAGCTCATTAGTTGTAGTGCTTGCAAGGCTTCATGATGTGCATTACCGAGAGGGCCAGAGATACCTCTCCGACAATCGGAGTGACAAAACCTAATCTCGAAATCGCCAACCCAACATCCGCCTTTGGAGACACCTGTAGTACTCCTTTATAATCACCCGATTCGTTGTGACGTTTGGTAGTACCAAAGTGTTCCTCCGTAAACAGGAGTTGCATAATCTCATAGTTACGAGAACATGTATATGTCATGGATAAAAGCGGTAGCAACATACTAAGCGATCGTGTGCTAAGCTAAGGGAATGGGTCATGTCAATCGGATCATTCTACTAATGATGTGACCTTGTTAATCAAATAACAACTCCTTGTTCATGGTTAGGAAACATAACCATCTTTGATTAACAAGCTAGTCTAGTAGAGGCATACTAGTGACATGTTGTTTTGTCTATGCATTCACACATGTATCATGTTTCCGGTTAATACAATTCTAGCATGAATGATAAACATTTATCATGAAATGAGGAAATAAATAATAACTTTATTATTGCCTCTAGGGCATATTTCCTTCACATGCTAGTAGTCTTTATAGTCGAGAAGAGTCGAATGACAATGCTATGAAGGAGATTGAGCGTCTAACTAAAGAACTAAACACTCTTAAGTTAGCTCATGAAACAACTCAAGAAGATCATAGAGAGCTCCTAAGATCTCATGAGAAGCTACGCTTTGAGAAGCTCAATCTAGAGCAAGAACATGAGTTTCTAAAAGCTATCAATGACGATCTTCGAAAGAAGAGTTCTTCATATCTTGCCAAACGACTTCTCTTGTCTAATTTCTTGCCACCTATCAAAACTAAGCATGACAAGCATAAGAAAAATTCTTCATCTAGTAGTAACAATAATCATGCTAAATCAAATGTTGTTACTTCTAGTAATTCTCTTGATTCCACTAACAATGTTTCAAGCCAAGTTTCACTTGAGCAAGAAAATAGTCTATTGAAAGGGATTATAGAGAAAGGTGTCTACAAGAGTCTTGCCGGAAGCAAGAGCTTTGAGAAATTGTTCGCAAACAAGGAAGACACCGAAAGAATCAAGGAATTGGTTTTGAGCGAAAGTTCAACGCCGAGGGTGTTGAATGGGAAGAAGGTCAATATCCCACTCCAAAGTTTGTCTCTCAAGAGGAGAAGTATGATCCTACTTCTTCCAATGAGGAACAAGCTCAAGATGACCTTCCACCACAAGACCACAAGCTAAAAGGCAAGGACAAGCTTCAAGAGGAGATTGATGCATTCATTGAAGCACCCAAGGCCATGGTCAAGTGGGTTCCCAAGGCAACTTCAAGTTCTACTTCAACAAGCTCAACTACTACCCCAAGGATTCCCATCAAGATGATGTGGATCCCAAAGAAGAAGAACTAGAGAGTTCTTGAGGGTGACTCCGCCAACATACTTCACTCATATTCATTTTGGCAAGGACTTGTGCAATCAACTTCCACATCTTGCACTAGTTCATGGAGTCACAAACCCTCATGTTGGTAAGTCAAGGGACAAGGTAATCATTGCCTTCATGGACATCATCTATTGTGTACTTCAATCTATGTCCATGGATATTCTTGTTTGTTCCTTGTGGGACTAACCCATGTAGGTATTGAAAGTGCCCGAATCCAAAGGATTGCTCCCAACTCTTGATGATCTTCATCAACATTGAGCATCCACATCTTCAACATCTACATGAAGTCTTCAACGACAACCCAAGGTTAGTTTGACCCTTTAAAAGGGGTTCTCACATCAAGGGGGAGCTTTGCTCTAAAGAAATGAGCTAAAGCATCTTCTAATGATGTGAACACATCAATGCTTTATGGAAAAGTGGTAACCCCACTTGTGCTTAAGCGATGAGTATGACCTATGATCAAATGTTCTCATTTGACTCCTAAGTCAATATACTCATATATAGATGACCTAGTCATCGCCAAATTGTGTGCTAGCTGTTAGTGTTTTGTTTGTGCATGTTTGACACATATTTCATTTGCTATCTTATTGTGTGAGCATGTTGGATGCATGATTTTATCCATTCGAGGACATCCATTTGTTGCTTTGGTCTTTTGGTTCTCTTTCTTTTTGACCAAATGGATGGACAAGAATGCCTAAGTTCCTCCTAGCTATCTATGCTTTCTTGTCTCAAACTCTATTCATGCTTATATCACAAACTTTGAACAAGACTTTTTCGGACGAGACCGAGTGAGGAGCACTTTCGGAGCCACCGATCCGTCAAAAGCCTAACTTCCAAAACCTTCTAAGTACTTTCGGTCAAACCGATATACTCAAATCGGACGGAGACCAAATCACTTGGATTGATCTAGGTTTTCACCTCGGTGAAACCGAGTTTCAAATTTCGGCGTGACGAAGTGTAATCTTGCAGCTTAACCATCTCGGTCCCACCGAGTTTTCAAACTTCGGTCCCACCGACAACCGAAGGGTATATATACTCGAGGACGAGCGCGTTGATTACTTCTTCAAACGCTTCGCCTCAAACCCTTAGCTGCCGTCGCCTTGGTCTCCGGATCGTCTCCGCCGTCGCTTTGCGCCCTCGCCATGGGTCTCCATCGCCGTCAGCGGACTTTCTCATCGCGCCGTTGCCGCCGTGGTGAAGCTCCACCACATTGGGTGAGTTTCATCCTCTCGTGTTCAACCGCTGATTCAATGCACGATAGGCGTTGCCATGTTTCTTGCCAAGATTGAGATCTTCCTATCCAAATTGTTTAGGTCATAGAACAAATTTCGAGTGAAAATTTTAGGGTTAGGTTTCCGCGAACACATCTCGGTGTGACCGATTCAACATTTTCGGACTGACCGATTTGGCCTCTGGCCATTGCACTGCACTTTTCGGTGAAACCGAGTTGTGCAAATCGGTAAGACCGAAGTGAAGATTCAGTGAAACCCTAGTAGTCTCGGCTAGACCGAAACCCATTTCGGTCCAACCGAAAGTGGTGTATGTGGTGCATTAAGACATTTCGGTTTCACGAATTGATAGACTCGGTCAGACCGACATGTATTCTGTGAAAACCTAAAACTAAAGTTTGAACTTATTCTTTTTGCAAAATCCTCTGCAGTTTGTGATAACTCTTCTATTCTGCCTATACCTATTCTATTCACAGGTTGTCAACATATGCGAAGGAAGTAGCAATCGAACAGGTCGAGATGCCGGTTGAGATTCGAGGCAGCTACAAGTCCAGAGGCAAACAGTTTTTCAGATGATGGAGAGAGAAGCACTCCAAGTGGACTGCCTGCAGCTGCCACCAGGGCCAGGAGGAAGAGAAATTCAGATGAGGAAGATTCAGATTTTGTTGCAGATGAGGAAATAACTTCTAAGCCTAAAAGGCAAGTGGTTGCCAAGAGCTATCAAGGGCAACAATCAAAGAAAGGCACAAGCAAAGTGGCAAAATCCTCTGTTGCCGAAGCTCAGCATGGAAGAAACCTCCAAGCAAGATCAAGAAGACTTCCAAGAGGAAGAGGAAAGTTCATGAAGAGATCACGATGATGATGATTACGATGAGGAAGCACCTCGGCCTCCTCGAAGCGAAGTTGATGGGTGATGCCATCGAGGCGGGAGCACCCACAAAGGTTAAGCAATCAGCTCCAGCTAAGGCAGCCCAAGCCAAACCAGCTGCCAAGCCAAAGAAGACTGTGAGGAACATACCTGCTTCAGAGAAGAAGAAGGACAATGTGCCACCTGCAGAATCAGATGATGAGGCTCATGTTTTGCTCAAGCTCAAGACGAAACTGCCAGTTCATAATGAAGCTCATCCTCGAGCTGAAAATATGAAGGAGAGAAAGGACAAAGGTCTCAGGCTATGGAGGCAAGCAGATCCATATGCCACCGGAGAAGAACAGCAGATTGACCCAAGATTCCACACTAGAGAGCAACAAGACTTTTATGAGGCGGTGCTCATGGACAAGAAGCCAATTATTGCCGACACGAGATCGTTGATTGGAAATACATCGGCGATGAAAACACGAGACTACTTCCCACATGTGCATGAAAGCTTCACCGCTTGTGGGATTGCTGAGTTCGTTGGTCGAAATTGACCGCTTGGAATGACGAGATGATCATGCGCTTCTATGCCACCGCACACTTCTATCCGGATGGCAGGATTGTATGGATGATGAAGGCGAGATTCCATTCTCTTGTTGAAGAATGGAGAGCGTTCTTGAATGCACCTGTTTCAAGGGAAGATGATGTTGATGTGTATGGCATTCCGAAGAAAAATCACGAGTCAATGAAGAACATGTACAATGAAGTCAAGGAGAAGGATGTAGAGATATGGAAGCTTGGTTCAGTCTACTATCTTCAGGCAGGTCTCCCAACCACCAATACCATTACGAGGCATACTTTGATGCCTAAGTCGAGGACCACCGCATGATAAGAGGGTACTCTATCAACATGCTGCACATTCTAGATCAGAAGACACCTTTTAAGGTGATGGACCTGATAGTAGAGACTATCAAGAGGACAGCAGCAGACTAGAAGAGGTCGTGTGGGTTTGCTCCGCATATTCAGATGCTCATTAATGCCAAGTTTGGCACGGACACCTACCGTTGGATAGACCCCACTTGCCACTGCAGCTGAACATGAGGACAACGAGGTTGTGATGACCGAGGATGCTCCCACATCGTAGAAGGACATGCTAAGTCTGAAGCTGCCAAACAAGCTAAAGCTGAGAAGGAAGCAGGCAAAAAGCCCAAGAGCGTTGCAGAACAACTTCTTGAAGCCACTCGAGAGAATTGAGCTACGCTGGCCAGCATAGTGCAGTCTCGGAGAGCCTTGAGAGGATAGTTGAGGATAAGTTCCATGCTCGGGCGTTAAGGTGATGAAGTGCAGGTCACCGTCAACAAGCTTGAGGCGGACATCGAGGAAGCTAAGAGGAGAAGGCGAGAACTCATGAGAGAGATGGAAGGTGATATGGTCCAGATGACTATGAGCAGCCTGCTCCAGTGCCCACAAAGCCCAGATCAGCTGCTATTCGATTATCGACCCAGGCTACAACATCAGCACCTCCTACAGCTCCGTCGGTTCAAAGACCACTTGATATCCACTCCTCCAGCTCCACAGACTTCAGCGAAGCTTTGCAGATGCAGCTATCTCAACTCCATCGACGCAGAGCAGAGCCGCCAGCAGAGTCCCGTGGCGATTAGCTCTATACCTTCGAACTTTTGGTAACTTGTTGCCAAAGGGGAGAAATTGTATAGATCATAGGACTTCGAGAGAGAGTGCTCGTTTTGCTCTTTCGTTTGCGGTTTTCCTTGAGATACTTTTGAGTTCTTTGAGATACTTCGTGTGTTTGATACTCGTTTTCTCTATCTTGTTGAGTGCTTGATCATCTGTGCTTAATGTGTGCTTGATGTCTATCATATTCCATTCATATCTTGTATGATCATTTACTCATGTCTTGGTGATTGGGTGCATGCTATTCATTCTTATCATTTTGTGCGCTCCACCAAGATGTATGTGACATGGAAGAGTAACCCATGATCCTAATCGATTGTGCATTTGCATTCAAAAGCAAATCTTAAATAATGCACAAATTTAGGGGGAGCTCTTGCTTATCACATACTTCTCAAAGCGACGATGTTATTCATTGATTATATCATTTGTCGAAGCTTTGATCTATATGTTGTCATCAATTACCAAAAAGGGGGAGATTGAAAGTGCAACTAATCCCCAGGTGGTTTTGGTAATTAATAACAACATATATATCATTGAACTAATCATTTCTTGAGAATATTTCAGAAAGTTCAGTGATATGGGTATGGCAATGACTAATGATGTGGACCCCTCAAAATGCTAAGGAAAACATTGGCAAAAGCTCAAGACTCCATTTTTGGTTTAGTGATCCAAGATCACATTGAGTCCATAGGAAAGCCAATACTATTAAAAGGGGGTGAGGTTATGATGATGATCTGGTTGCTCTAAGTGCTTAGTGATTTATCTCTCAAACAATCAGCAATCTTTCATTCCAACATAAACTCATAAGTAATCTCGGTCCCACCGATTCCAAACTCAGTCACACCGAGATGAACCACCTCACCATATACCCAAACCCTAAGAATCTCGGATTTTCCGATTCCAAACTCGGTCATTCCGAAATTGGTGTTGCCAACCTTCTGTAACCTTCTGTACTCAAATCGGTGTCACCGAGATGAGAAAGTCGGTCCCACCGAGATTGGCAAACCCTAGACTTTGGAAGAATCGGACTAACCGAGATTGTATTTTCGGTCCCACGAAAACCCCAACGTTCACAAGATTTGAACTTTCGGTCGACCGAGTTGTCAACTTCGGTCCGACCGAGATTGGTCAAATGTGTGTAGCAGTTGGATTTTGTGTGGAGGCTATAAATACCCTCCACCTCCTCTTCATTCGTGGAGAGAGCCATCGAAAGAACTACCACTCCTACCTTACATTTACGAGAAGAAAACTACCTACCCTTGTGTTGAGATCAAGTTGCTCCACTCCAACCATATGAAACTTGATTTCTAGCCTTCCCAAGTTGCTTTCCACTCAATCCCTTCCTCCACCACAGCCAAATCAGTGAGGAGAGTTGAGTGTTGGGGAGATTATCATTTGAAGCACAAGAGCAAGGAGTTCATCATCACCAACCCCATCTATTACCTTTTGGAGGTGGTGCCTCCTAGATTGGTTAGGTGTCACTTGGGAGCCTCCGTCATGATGTGGAGTTGAACCAAGGAGTTTGTAAGGGCAAGGAGATCGCCTACTTCGTGAAGATCTACCCGAGTAAGGCTAGTCCTCCGTGGGCGTAAGCCATGATGGCATAGACAAGGTTGCTTCTTCGTGGACCCTTCGTGGGTGGAGCCCTCCGTGGACTCGCACATGGCCGTTACCCTCTGTGGGTTGAAGTCTCCATCAGCGTGGATTGACGATAGCACCACCTATCGGAACCACGAGAAAAAATCTCCGTGTCTCCATTGCGTTTGCTCTTCTCCTCCTCTCATTTACTATACGTGCAATTTACTTTCCGCTGCCATAACTCTAGAATTGCATGTGTAGGGTGATACTTGACTTGGTTGCCATTGTGAACTTGCTAAGAAACTACTCCAATCAAAAGGCAAAATTTTTAAGTTGTCAAGTAGTCTAATCACCCCCCTCTAGACATACTTCCGATCCTACACTGACCGACATGCGGGACCCAGCACCGAGCCGGGGGACGTGCCTACTAGAGCAGGGGAGGCGCAGGGAGTCGCTTCATTCCCACCTACCACCACTACGCGCGACGCTCATCTCACTCCTCTCTTCAGCCATCTGTGGGAGCGATCTAGGGTTTCCTCCCCAAATCCATCCACTCCTGATTCCTACGGTTGGTGGCGAGGCAAAGCCGGCGGCGACGACCACTCCTTCGCCCAGGTTGCTGCGGCGGAGAGGGTGGGGGGAGCGGTGCGGGCTGCGATGGGAGACCGTGGCGGGGGGAGATCCGGAGGCTGGCACGAAAATGCGGCGCGGGGGGGATTTGGCGGAGGGCGCAGGGCACCGCTGCCAAACCAGACTCGTCACATGGTCTGGCAGCGGCCAGATCTGCCACCGGCATTGTCAGGCGACTCGAGATCTGCTGGCGGGGAAGTTGCAGATAGATGGGAAGCTGCTGCGCGTGCCATGAGCGGCGCAACCAAGGAGAAGACGGCGGGAGGCAAGGAGCCGCCTCCGCCTCCAACATCTGGGCAAGCGGCGACTAAAGGCAATACAGAGATCTGCATCAACTGCTCCCTCCCAGGTCATTTAGCTCCTCGCTGCCCTACTATACGTTGTGAGAGATGCAACAAATTAGGTCATATGGCTCAGTTATGCCAGGTCTTGAGGCCTTGGGAATGCATTCCATTCATGTGTGGTTTCCAGTCCCCTGGTCAGGGGTTCTTCTATGTACCTGATTTGTGTGCTGCTAAGCAGAACGTTGAAAAAACTAACAATGTGGTCATCATTGTAGTCGAGGGGGAAGCTACTGTGAAGGATATTGAGCAGGAATTCAATGCCATCTTCACTAAGAAACCTGGCAAACAGAAATGGCGCTGCACGGCCCGCTCTATTGGCCCTGATAGATATGTGATGCGATTTCCTAATGCCAGTGAAGTTGAGAGAGCATGCTGTTATGGGAAACGCTTACCATTGAAAGAAGGGGCCATTGTTGTCTGTATTACTCCTTGGACTGCTTCGATTGGGGCCAAAGGTATCATGGAAAAAGCCTAGGTTAGGGTTCGTAATATCCCTATTGAGAAAAGATGCATTGAACATATTGCATATGCTGGGGCTCTAGTTGGGGTCACGTTGGAAGTGGATGAGTCCACGATTCATAAACTTGAGTATGCTAGAATCCTTCTTGGGTGTAGAGAAGTTGAGAAAATTCCACCCTCAGCGGAGGGTATGCTGGGGGAGCAATATTATGATTTTTTTCATTGAGGTTGAGAAAGCTGTGACTATGGGTGCTGAGAAAGGCCAATCCTCCACTGCTGTTGACAATAGTTCATCTCCATCCTTCCCCAAGAAAGCTAGGATGGATTCATATCCTGCTTCTTCTATGGGTCAGGGGGAAACGAGTGCTTCTGTGATTGGAAATTTCTCCTCCCAGAATTATGACAAGGGCATACAGAGGCTGCCTGTGGTAGCTAAAAGTGAGGAAGAGGAGGAAAGTGAGGAGGGTAACAATACAAAACTGCTGATTGAAACTATGGCGAGAGAACATGCAGATGAAAAACTATCTCTCTGTGGCTCTCAGTCTGGTGATCTGGATGTGGATGAGCTGACTGCATCTCCTTGTAATGAGATCAATATGCATAAAGGTGCTTCGGGGATAATTACTCCTGTTCCACCCTCATCTCTGTTTGCTTATCATGATATGAATGCTTATGGAAACACATTTCCTCCCCTGTCAGACTATGTGGTGTGGCCATCCTTGCCTCATATCATGCCCCTAGAGGAAGGGTCCGTGGAAGGAGGATAGAACTGTAGTACTTATACAGTTGAGTATCCATATGGATCGCCGATTCATCACAGTATGGCTCGGGAGGAGGATGCTCCGCGCAGGCAGAAACAGAAGCTGAAGAATGTGGGTGACGTGGCTACCAACAGGATGAGGAAGCGCAACTTGGAAGGTAAGAAAATGCCCAATTCAAAAAATCAGTTCTCTGCTTTGTCTGATACTGCTATTATATTGCGTGCGTCCTTGATGGGAGTGCAAATCCCTGATGATGACTTTGATACTATTGATATCTTGCGTGAATTAGAGCTTTCTAGAAATATGTTACAAGAAAAGAATTTAAATTCTAATTCCCTGAATATTACCATCAGCGATGGGTTAGGAAATGATGTGCCCCTCTCCTTAGATTGGGACGATGATAATGGAGAGGTCGAAGAACCTTTTACCCTGGTTCAGTCTAAAAATAGGAAAAATAAAATCCACAAAAAAATGGTGGTGGCATTTCTCCTAATAAGTCCAGCAGACCCATGACTAGAAGTCAGCAAAAAAGGGGGTAGGTAGGGCTGCCATGGATCCTGGCAGACCTACCAGAGTGAGGGATAAACCTGATCGATATAAATGAAAGGGGTTTTTTGGAATTGTAGGAGTGTGGGTAAAAAAGGTATGTCTACCTGCATTATTGACATGATTAATGGCAATAATCTTGACTTTATTGGGCTTCAAGAGACTATGAAAGAATCCTATGACTCTGCCTTTTTTAGAAAGATTGACCCCCATGATAGGTTTCAATGGGAATGGGCTCTTTCAAGGGGGAAATCCGGAGGTATTCTCTGTGGTATCAAGAAGGATAACTTTGGTATCATTACAACCATGTGTGGTAAATTCATACTGCAGTTGAACTTGTTCGATAAGAACAAAAACTGTAACTGGTCCTTGATGACTATGTATGGCACTGCACATGATGAGCAGAAGCCCGAATTCATTGCTGAACTGTCAGCTATGTGTCACAGGGTCAGCATGCCATATTTGGTCGGTGGTAATTTTAATATCATTCGCCATAGTGGAGAGAAAAACAAAAAAACGCCCCTGTCCCACTTTTCAGATGTGTTTAACTCTGTTATTCACTTACTTGGATTGAGGGAGATTCATATGACTGGTGGTCGTTACACTTGGTCCAACAAACAAGATAACCCTACGTTGGAAAAACTTGATAGGGTCCTTATGTCCCCTGATTGAGAGGATTTATATCCTCTTGCTAATGTTCATAAACTGGTCAAGGACAAATCTGACCACAATCCTTTGGTGCTGGATGGTGGGAGAGCCCCATCCAGAGCACCAGGCAACAAGTTTCTTTAGGTTTGATAATGCCTGGCTCAAGAACCCAGATTTCCTTCCTTTGGTTACTGAAATCTGGTCTAGGCCGGTATACACTTTAAACCCTATTGACATCTTAAACATTAAACTAAAAAGGATTAAGAAATTTTTTAAAGGTTGGGGGTCTCAATCTGTTTGGGCACAATAGGATCAGAAAAAATATTATCAAGCTCGAACTTCAGGAGCTCGAAAAACTGGAGGAGGATGATGGGTTGTGTGGGGATGCATACAAAAGGAAGTTGGATATTTTAGTGGAGCTCAACAATATGTATGTTGAGGAAGAGCTCCATTGGCACCAGTTTTCTAATGAGAGGTGGCTTTTGAAAGGAGACAATAATACTGACTTTTTCCATAAAGTGGCTAATGGTCGTCGTAGGAAAAATTCCATGGTCTCCCTGGAATGCGGGTCCACTGTTGTGGAAGGGACCAAAAACCTACTTGCACATGCTACTGAGTATTACAGAGACCTATTTGGACCAGCTCCTGGCAATATTTGCTAGATCGATGCAACTTTATGGTCTCAGGACGAGATGATTTCCCTGGATGAGAACGAGGACTTGACTCGACCTTTCTCTTTGGAGGAGATTAAACATGCTTTATTTGAGATGAGATCTAACCGTGCCCCCAGACCTGATGATATCCCTGTTGAATTCTATCAACATTGCTGGGGTGTTGTAGCTCAGGATCTGTTCTGCTTATTTGAGTGGTTTCACGCTGACAAGTTAGATGTGCAACGACTTAACTATGGCATCATTACTTTGCTGCCTAAGTCGAGCAATGCGAGTAGAATCCAGCAGTACAGGCTCATTTGTCTGCTGCGCTGCCCGTATAAGCTGCTCACCATAGTCATGGATATTAGGGCTAGCAAATATGCCCATAAGCTGTTCAGTATCCAGCAGAATGCCTTTATTAAAGGGAGGCATATTGTGGATGGTATACCATCTTTGCATGAGATTATGCACTACACTCATGTCAAAAAACAAGTTGGAGTGGTTCTTAAGCTCGATTTCGAGAAGGCTTATGACAAAGGAAACTGGGATTTTTTGCTTGACTGTCATGAAAAGCGCGGGTTTAATCCCAAGTGGTGTGGCTGGGTCTCTCAGATCCTAAAAAATGGCATGGTTAGTGTCAAGATCAATGATGAGGTGGAGCCCTATATTCAAAGTGCTAAGGGAGTGAGACAGGGGGATCCTCACTCCCCTTTCCTGTTCAATCTAGCAGCCGATTGCCTGACTAAAATGGTGCTGGCAGCTCAGAAGAATGGCCTTATCAAAGGTTTAGCTGCTGATCTTATTGAGGATGGGGTGGGCATCTTGCAATATGCTGATGATACGGTGTTGTGCTTTGAACATGATGTTGACAAAGCTGTCAACATCAAACTCTTGTTGTATCTCTTTGAGCTTATGTCAGGACTTAAGATCAACTTTGAGAAGAGCGAAATTTTTAGTATTGGGGGTGATAATGATACTGACTTGATCTATGCGAACATGTTTGGATGCCAAGTGGGGACTCTGCCTATGAAATATCTGGGGGTCCCTGTTACCTATTCCACTCTCACGAATGTTGATCTTTACTTCCTTGATGGTAAAATGATCAAAAAACTCGATGCCTGGGTGGCTTATGCGGCATCATCTGGAGCCAGACTGACTTTGTTAGGATCCAGTTTGGATGGGATCCCCTCCTTCCTCATGTTGATGTTCCTCTTCAATAAAACTTTTATTGAGAAACTGGATAAACATCGCAGACGTTTCTTTTGGAGGAGAAAGAATAAGAAACATGGTTATCATATGGTTAAGTGGACGAGAGTTTGCAGATCCAGGAGGATCGGGGGTTTAGGGATTACAGATCTTCATAAACAAAATATTGCCCTGCTCGTTAAGTGGTGGTGGAAACTGGAAACGAGTGATGGTTTGTGGCAACGTATTGTGCGAGCTAGATACTTCAGGAACAAAACAGTAGCTAACATCCGGAGTCGCTTTTCGGACTCCCCTGCTGGAAAGCCATTATGAAAGTCAAAGATTCGTATATGGTTGGTAGAAAAGTTAATCTTGAGAGCGGGAACCTTACTAGGGTCTGGTATGACCCGTGGGTCGAAAACATTGTCTTGAAAGATCATTTTCCTGAATTGTTCGATTATACGCGAGATCGAGATTGCCTTTGTTGCATCCTGGGCTGCGAGTAACTATGAGATTGGCTTCAGACGCAGATTGGTTGGGGCGTTGGGCGATCAATGGGCTTGGATGGTCATGGAAGCTAAAAAGCTGACGTTGAATGAATCCCCAGATAAGATTTCCTGGACCCTTGGTGGTAAAGGAAAATTTACCACTAAATCCATGTACGAGTGGTTGGAGAGAAACCTGTCAGGTCCTAACTATAAAATGGTGTGGAAAGCACCTATCCTGCTGAAGATTAAGATCTTCCTTTGGCAATTATTTCAAAATGCCATCCCTGCCCGTGATAACATGCGTGCCAGGAATTGGCCTGGGAATCCCATTTTTTCCTTCTGTACTAATGTTGAAACGGCAAACCATTTGTTTTTTTCGTGCTCGCTCGTTCGTTCAGTTTGGGGGACGCTGGGCATGACGGCAGGGGCATCTTGCTGCCCTCGCTCCCTTTGGCAAAGTTTGTCTTGGCTTTATAAATTCTTTCCGGGTGGAAAGCATGTATATATGATGATAATTGCTGCGATATGTTGGGGGATTTGGATTCTCCGCAATTAAGTTACGTTTGATAAACATGTCGTTCGATCTCCTCTGGAGGCTGTTTTCACGGCATGCTCTTTTATGATGTATTGGGCAGGTTTGCTGAAGGAAGAGGATAGGGTGAAGCTCCAGGCGGGTGTCAAGAGATTGGCGCATGCTGCTGCGGCGCTGGCAGACAGATCCTTCCCTCGAGACAGGCTGCTCTTGGGAGACAGAGATGGTATGCAGATTGGTTAGGTGCGTTCAGCGCCTGGCAGTTTTAACTTCGCTTCCCACTGGGGTTTGATGCCCGCTGGTATTTTGTATCACGGCTGTTCCACTTAGTCGCTGGAGTCTGCTAGTTGTTTCATCCTGGGTCGCTTTTGGTACTTGGTGTTTTGAGCAGTGGCTTGTAAGTGTCATCAGGTTTTAGCCCCATGGCTGGTGGTCCGTTCCAGGATCATCATGCGGTGGGTTTCCTGGTGATGCGCCAACTCGCTCCCCCCTTTTCAGTCTCATTTCGCGCAAAGGTTTTATCTGTTTTGAGTTGGGTGATGAACTTGGATAAAGACTGATGTATTTTCGTTGATTGCAAAATTAATGGAAAGGGGTTGTGAGCCCGGTTGGAAAAGATGAAAGCATCAGTGGCCATGTGAAGCTTGGAGATGGATCTACTGCTCTGATTAAAGGGAAAGTTTCAGTCATTGTTGAATGCAAGAGCGGTGAGCAGGTGCTTCTGACGGAGGTATATTTTGTACCGAGTTTATCTAGTAACATAATTAGTCTTGGTAAGCTGGCAGAGGATGACAATCATGCAGTGCTAGATGGTACATTCCTGTGGATTAGAGGCAGGTCTAGGAAGGTGCAGATGAAGATTAAGAGATCACCTAACCGACTGTACATGGTGCTACTCAAGACAGTTGTTGGTGCTGCTCATGTGTCATCAAGAAAACGGAGCCAAGAAGCTCTCAGACTCCAGCAGCAGCAGCAGCTCGAGATGGAGATGCCATCAGTGAACGGGGGTGTCACCCACCGTGGCGTCAGCTCAGGAGCATGAAGCAGCAACAAGATTAGGGAGTGATTGTCAGATAATCATGTTGCATTAGCGAGCACGTAGGGAATAGTGCATGTTTGTTTCTAAGATTTAGCTTGCATTAGTTGAGTATAGGCTAGCACGTACACGTTTTTTTTTAGGATAGCACGTACACGTTTTGTCACGTCTAATTAGCATTTGTTTTGTTAGCTAGTTTGTTAGCCACGAGCCGTAACTTGTGCGAGCCGTGCATGCATTTGCATGGGCCTGAGATGCATCTGTTTGCGTCGGGCCGTTTCCTTCAGTCTAGCATCGCGTGGTAGACATGTTCAGGAGCTCGTGGGATGGCACGAGCTAACCGGATCGTGGCGCTTTGGTAGGATCCTTAGCGGCCACGTTTTCCCTTCTGTAACTGAATAATGAGATATAAAGGAAGAAAAGCCGAGGAGAAAGTTGAACGGCACCAAAAAAAAAATCTCTCGTGTGTGTCTCATCGTTTTTCCTCCACCTTGTACGCGTGTGTCTTCCGGCCTCTGATCCAACAGAAACTGCCGGTTCGGTCGTTCCCAGCGAGTCAGGTTTAGAGGTGCTTTAAGAACCATGTCATACAAGCCCAACAGTATAAACGTGTAATTAAACAATCCAAGACAAAAAAATGATGCATACAGAGCGCCTGGTTGCGATTTTGTGGGCAACCAAACACTTCCTTGACGGATATGATGTCCGATTCAAAGGTCAAAGTTGGAGATGCCCTTGCATGTTAGAATGCATGGTAGGCAAAGTGCCTCGACTCGTATCAAGTTCACCGTTGGGCGTTGCCCAGGGCCACGAACTGGACGGCCACCAAGTCGATACTCCCTCCGTCTAGGTGAGTAAGTCATCTTAGGTTGTGCACCGTGATCAAGGAGGAGGGGAAAATGAGAGTACTTAATGTTTATTTGCTAATTAATAGCATTGCATGCAATGAACTAACCAATGCATGTCCTGTTTGGTAGTCTCATGTCATTAAAAGCATGCACACCCACATCTCTTATTGGTTGATATGTCAAGAAACAAGAAACGAGGTAGAATTTAATGCACCGCGCCTAAGTGTTTTGGGAATATTTGGTTTTCGTAAAATGACTTGCACACCTAGACGGAGGGAGTAAGTTAAATCGCGATCACACTCAAAAGCATTATTGTTCAGCACTTAATTGATGATTTAATAACTAGTATTAGCAAAGCTGGCCATGATGGCACAAACTGAAAGCGAAAAAAAAAGACCACGATCAACACCTCCGTGTTCGTCCCTGAAAAAAAGAAAAGAAAAAAAGAAAGACCTTCGTGTTCGAAGCTGACGTGCTGCGGGAGCGCGGCGCCACGGTCCACCGTCCACGCGTTCGTCGATCGACTTCGGCCTCCTCGACCAGCGGCACAGCTCGCTCATCATCAACCTAGAGTCGTCGCACTTCCATTATCCTACGCGGAGCGCGGAGCATGTTCACGGGCTACGCCAAAGTTCATGGCCGGCCGTGGACGCGGAGTCGTCCACGGCGACTACCTCGGCAGTACGCTGCGAAAATATGCGAGTGGGATGGCGGGGTGGCCAAGGACCGTAGCTGCCGTGCCGCAGGCCAGCGCACGTTGGCCGTGGGGGGCCTCGGCGCTGCAGGTTGTACGACTGGACGGCCGTCGTACCTAGTATGGTTAGGAACCATCGACTCCACGTATCCTCCTGCATGACTGAGTCCATGACTGATTTACCAAATTTTGGCGTGTGACGATCAGACGAGTTGCATGCTCTAGGCTATATAACTGGCCAACTGGGACGTACGTAATTGCTCACTCCGGGGAGTCCATGTTTTAGTTCTTTTCAGCGAGCGAGGCATTATGCATTTGAATTGTGTGTGTGTCCTACGAGTGCCTGTGGGCTGAGATATTGTAGTAAACCAACCCATAATTTCTTCCGATTTTCTACTCACCGCTCAACCCCATTTGTCCAATGTATTTGAACTGGATTGATTACCCTGGACCAACTCTCCAACCATTCGAGTTGGCAAATCCGCTGAGCACAGCAATATTGACAGACGACCGTTTGGTCCAAGTAACGGTGCTGAAGAGGCATTAGTACCGGTTCGTGGCACGAACCGGTACTAAAGGTCTCATTTTCAAACTCTACACCCCCTTCCCCCGTGGATCGCCTTTTCAGTTTTGTAAAAAGCAAAATAAAATGATAAAAACTTCAAAAATTAAAATCCTTCCAGATGTAGTTATGTTACTACATGTACTAGTTAGGAAAATTTAAAAACTTAAATTTGAACATGTTTTGCAAAAAAGTGTAGGGAAAATGTAAAACGGCTATAACTTTTGCATACGATGTCAGAAAAAAGTATAATATATTAAAATGTTCAGCACGAAAATCCGCATCCGATTTTGACCACCTACGTCCTTTTTGCAAATTTTTAGAATCCTCAAATTCTAAAAGGAAAAAAAGTTATGCTCAAATTTTAGTTTTTTCTTTGAATTTTTGTTAAATCCGGTCAAACTATGGTCAAACTACTTATTCAAGAAGTATTAGTGTTACTAAATAATTATTCAAGAATATTAGTGTTACTAAATAATTATTTCAATTTTTTGAATTTTGGTAAAATCTGGTCAAACTATGATCAAACTGTGGTCAAACAATTGTCAAACTACTTATTCAAGAAATATTAGTGTTACTAAATAATTATTTCAGTTTTTTTTGAATTTTGGTCAAATCTGGTCAAACTGTGATCAAAATGTGGTCAAACAATGGTCAAACTACTTATTCAAGAAATATTAGTGTTACTAAATTATTATTTCAGTTTTATTGAATTTGGTCAAATCTAGTCAAACTATGGTCAAACTACTTATTCAAGAAATATTAGTAATACTAAATAATTATTGTTTTTTAGAACAATAGTTTCAAACTCAAACAGTGAAATGTGTGACTTCATGCTCAAGCTAAATTCCTGAGGGTTAATAGGATTGACATCTTACTATTGTCAGGAAAACAACAAGTGCAGACTTGGAAACGAGGGAGAATAGAACCCGGAAGTTAAGCGTGCTCAGGCTGGAGTAGTGAGAGGATGGGTAACCGTCTGGGAAGTTAGATGATTTGGAATGATGAGGGGTGATTAGAGATTAAAGATTAAATTGAGCAGTGATGAGGGGTGATTAGAGGTTAGAGGTTAAAATAATTTAGAAATTTGAAAATCAAAAAAAAATTCATAAAAAAATTCAAAAAAAATCATAAAATTTCGTTTAGTACCGGTTGGTGTTACCAACCGGGACTAAATGTGGACCTCCAAGCAGCGGCCATGTGGAGGGCCTTTAGTCCTGATTCTGGTGCTGGCTGCTGAGACAAACCCCTTAAGGCTAGCACATCGGTAACGAGACAACGTCTATAAGAAAAAAACGATGCAAAGTTTGCCATCGCTGAGCTTGACAAACAAAAATCTGAACAAGAGTTTTCGCCCTAGACATGAAATGGTGTTCCAATCACCATCTTGAAGAAAAATCTTCGCATAGTTACGCCAACCAGTTCCCCACGCTAGGCCGCAATGGCGCTAGCAGATTGGTGGGTGTATTCCCACCTTATAAATATTGGGTTATTCGACTAATGTATCAAAATTGACTATAGTAAATTTAAGAATGAAAACAAAACTTCATATATGTCTAGCTATTGGCTGCTATCCAATGCTGAAAGCGAGTCGTACTCGGTGTCGTGCACGGTGACTGCCAGTAGATGCACAACGGTGCTGCTTTGGCGGCTGGTCAAGCTCTTGCCCGCAAGTTCTTCATTGGAGCACACACATACGAGCTTGTGATGAGGCCGCCAAGAAAAATTGAAATGGTGATAGTTTTTATTAAGGAGGCAACAACTTTGCCTTTTCATCAAAATATGATGATAGTTTGGTCACTATCAAAATATATCATTTGTTTCATCCTTTCATTGGTCATCATCAAAATATATCATTTGTTTCATCCTTTCATCTAACAATTCAAATTTGGTCATTGTAGTTCATAGGTGTGTCACTAAAAGAGGGTATGTTCAACAATGCGGACGTGATATATTCCAAACCAAATTTCTTGACGGTGTGTCCACTATGACACGAGCAATCAGTGGCGGAGCTACGCAACCAAAGCTGGGTGGACCGACATGAAGGAAGATCACTAGTTTTTGTTCTCATGGCCCAGTTTACTTCAATCCGACATGCATTTGTTGTGGGATGGGTGGGCCATGGCCCATTTTCATCACATGTAGCTCCGCCAGTGCGAGCAATCCCTTTGAAAAAGAAATGAATAGCCATTCATTGCATGTTGGTACACTCTAAACAAGAAATTAGGTTACTCAAGATTGAAGTTATAACTAAGTAATGACTTTTCAATTCTTATTGAGCGATGACTAATGCATGGAGACGAATGTGTGAAGAACTATTTGGTTTGCAGCGTTATGCACTAGTGTGATTGCCGTGTTGGCAGTTGCTACAAAACGTTTCAAGCCCCTCACTTCTAGGTCCTTAGCATCGCAATATATTTGCAAACCGGTAATTCAATATTAGAACATGTGGTGATGTATATTCCTTTTTTTATTGCGTGTATCTTGGTCTGACTAAGTATATCTACTCCTATATTATCACTAAGTGTCTTAATTGTTTCTGTCTAGTGTCTATTTGTATGTGACAATTAAACATTTATGTTGTTCTACAACTAGCTCTTTTCCAAATTGATGTGGGCACTTCTAGTCGTACCCTTCTTTGACGGCTATCCAAGGCCAAGGTGGAGTCCTGCCTTTTTGAAGGCCAACTCATGTTGAATGAAGTAAAAACAACCGCTCTCTCGGAGACCGCTTGCCAGCCGGGTTGCACACTGAAAATGTTGACGAGAATTGAGATCTCCCCCAGATCATAACAAACCTAAGCACGCGGCACGGAAATCAGCCGCTACTCAGATTTTTTTTCTTCACACAGACAAATTTTGTAAAGAAATTTTGCCGCAAATCCAACACTAGTAGAAAACAAGGCTATCGTTCGGGCCTGGCCAGCCCATTAGTCCCGATTCTTCACGGACCGGGACCCATGGGGGGATTAGACCCGGTTCATGAGCCCAGGGGGCGGCCGGGGCCTCGTGGGCATTAGTCCCGGTTTGTCTGGACCCATTGGTCCCGGTTCTAGGCACGAACCGGGACCAATGGTCCTCGCTCCTGGCCCACAGCCATTGGTACCCGTTCATGCCTTGAACCGGTGTTAGAAGGGGGGGGGGGGCTTTAGTCCCTGTTCATGCCACGAACCGGGACAAATAAATTGCCTATATATACCCATCGCCGCGGCAGAGCACTACACAGTGATTTGTTTTTCCGAGCCGGCGAGGAAAGGGCATTTGGGTGCTCTAGCTTACCTCCTATGCACACGAGGTGTTCGATGAAATGTCCAAGCCACACTAGTTAATCTTTCTCCTCTCGAAAATCGACCTCCGAGCTCCATTTTCCCCGAGATTTCCCTAGGTTTAGCGATCCGTCACGTCCCGTCCCCGTCTTTACTGCCGTCGATCGCCCGCGCCGATCTCCTCGCCAGCACCACCGAGGTGGGCCTCTTGTTCTTATCTTCTTTCTGAAAGAAAAAAATTCTTACTTCAGATAGATACTTGTCTAATTTTCTTACTTTTATTATTCCTTGTTATTATATAGTGCGATGGTTTTGGTATCCGCCCCCGTCGGCCCTCGTCCTGTCTATGATTCAGATGTGGTATATATTTTCTTTTCATAACTATTTGGTTCATTTATTGTTTATGACAATTATGCCGACCAACGTGACATAGATTTTTTTATCTAGGAGGTTATTGAACCGGAAATTCCAACCGACCATATTGTCGAGAGGTTAAATTTAGTTGAAGAAGAAAACAATTACTTGAAGGAAAAAATAAGAAAAACTGAGGAGCAGAAGATGATATTGGAGTTGCATGTTGCGGATGTCGTCGATGATCACAAGATCAAGATGGATGCAATGCGGTTGAAGATTAAAAAGATTAGAAAATATCCCATTCATACCGAGGCTTGGTATCATTATGCAGTTAGATCAGTTGTTACCTTGGTTGCGATTATGATCGCATTTGTTGTTGCTTTGAAATGTTTTACATAATTTCAATGTATGGTTTAAATAGATGCTCTAGAGAGCTATATGTTGTTTAATGAGAACTATGTATGTACTTTGGTTTTAACGTGAAGATGAACTTCTATTAATGATGATATGTGGGTGAAATGATGATACTATGCCAACTTGGAACCTTTTCAGAGTTCATTTCAAATGCTTTTCAATTTCATGGTCTTATAGCTCAAAATAATCAGTAAATCCATGAAAAATAACAAATTAAGTCAGAAAGGGTTGTAAATTGATGATGTGGTTTTGAATGGTGCATTTTGAACACAGAAAAACTATGGAGTTCAAATAAGTTCAGAAAAATGAAATCCCTTTGTAACAGACGAGTTCCCGTATGAAACCCTGATACTTCGAAAGAGAATGTCCGTTTTGAAAACGAAGTGCATCCAGTTTTTGCTGTAAACCTCTCTACTTTCTTGCACATGCTATGTGGGTGAAATGATGATATCATGCCAACTTGGAACCTTTTCAGAGTTTATTTCAAAATGCTTTTCAATTTCATGGTCCTATAGCTCAAAATAATCAGTAAATGCATTAAACATAACAAATGAAGTCAGAAAGGGTTGTAAATTGATGATGAGGCTTTGAATGGTGCATTTTGAACACAGAAAAACTATGGAGTTCAAATAAGTTCAAAAAATGAAATCCCTTTGTAACAGACGAGTTTCCGTATGAAACCCTCATACTTCGAAAGTGATTGTCCGTTTTGTACACGAAGTGCATCCAGTTTTTGCCGTAACCCTCTCTAATTTCTCGCACATGCTATGTGGGTGAAATGATGATATCATGCCAACTTGGAACCTTTTCAGAGTTCATTTCAAATGCTTTTCAATTTCATGGTGTTATAGCTCAAAATAATCAGTAAATGCATGAAAAATAACAAATGAAGTCAGAAAGGGTTGTAAATTGATGATGTGCTTTGAATGGTGCATTTTGAACATAGAAAAACTATGGAGTTCAAATAATCTCAAAAAAAAATGAAATCCCTTTGTAACAGACGAGTTTCCGTATGAAACCCTGATACTTCGAAAGAGGTTGTCCGTTTTGTACACGAAGTGCAACAAGTTTTTGCCGTAACCCTCTCTACTTTCTCGCACATGCTATGTTGGTGAAACGATGATACCATGCAAACTTTCAACCTTTTCAGAGTTCATTTCAAATGCTTTTCAATTTCATGGTCTTATAGCTCAAAATAATCAGTAAATGCATGAAAAATAACAAATGAAGTCAGAAAGGGTTGTAAATTGATGATGTGGCTTTGAATGGTGCATTTTGAACACAGAAAAACTATGGAGTTCAAATAATTTCAAAAAAATGAAATCCCTTTGTAACAGATGAGTTTCCCTATGAAACCCTGACACTTCGAAAGAGATTGTCCATTTTTTACACGAAGTGCATCCAGTTTTTGCCGTAACCCTCTCTACTTTCTCGCACATGCTATGTGGGTGAAATGATGATACCATGCCAACTTTCAACCTTTTCAGAGTTTATTTCAAATGCTTTTCAATTTCATGGTCTTATAGCTCAAAATAATCAGTAAATGCATGAAAAATAACAAATGAACTCGGAAAGGGTTGTAAATTGATGATGTGGCTTTGAATGGTGCATTTTGAACACAGAAAAACTATGGAGTTCAAATAAGTTCAAAAAAATGAAATCCCTTTGTACTAGACGAGTTCCAGTATGAAACACTGATACTTCAAAAGAGATTGTCCGCTTTACACACGAAGTGCATCCATTTTTTGTCGTAACCCTCTCTACTTTCTTGCACATGCTATGTGGGTGAAATGATGATACGATGCCAACTTGGAACCTTTTCAGAGTTCATTTCAAAATGCTTTTCAATCTCATGGCCTTATAGCTCAAAATAATCAGTAAATGCATGAAAAATAACAAATGAAGTCAGAAAGGGTTGTAAATTGATGATGTGGCTTTGAATGGTGCATTTTGAACACAGAAAAACTATGGAGTTCAAATAAGTTCAAAAAATGAAATCCCTTTGTAAGATTTAGTTCCGTATGAAACCCTGATACTTCGAAAGAGATTGTCCGTTTTGTACACGAAGTGCATCCAGATTTTGCCGTAACCCTCTCTACTTTCTCGCACATGCAATGTGGGTGAAATGATTATACCATGCCAACTTGGAACCTTTTCAGAGTTTATTTCAAATGCTTTTCAATTTCATGTTCTTATAGCTCAAAATAATCAGTAAATGCATCAAAAATAACAAATGAATTCAGAAAGGATTGTAAATTGATGATGTGGCTTTGAATGGTGCATTTTGAACATAGAAAAACCATAATAGCAAAAAGAATTATCATAAAATAAAATAAATAAGTAATTTGAAACAAAATAATATAAACTATAATAAAATATATAAGGAGAATTTTCATAAAATGAAATAACATAAAATACAATAAACTTTAATAACATAAATAAATTTATGAAACTAAAATTATCAAAGTATTTTCTGTTCAAAATCAGTA
This sequence comes from Aegilops speltoides, assembly GCA_021437245.1. NCBI lineage: Eukaryota > Viridiplantae > Streptophyta > Magnoliopsida > Poales > Poaceae > Aegilops > Aegilops speltoides. The sequence continues at coordinate 465,644,661 of CM038143.1, forward strand.
AAACGAAAAAGAATTTTCATAAAGAACTTTCTTGTTAGAAACTTTAATAGCAAAAAGAATTATCATAAAATAAAATAAATAAGTAATTATAAACAAAACAAAGTAAAATAAAATAAAATAAAGCAAAAAAGAAAACAAAAAAACTGGGAAAAAAATAAAAAAAATTGCCACCTACTGGGTAACCACGGCCTGAATACGACTAGAAACCCTATTGGGCCAGGATTCAGGCCCACAGACGGCCCAGCAGGCCCACAGGCAGAGACACAAGTTTAGGCCAGTAGGCCTGCAATAGTGAGGATTTCAAATGGGTGGGCAGAGTCGCACTTATAAATAGGTGCGACCGCTCCTCAGCTAGCGAGGTGGGACTAAACATCCCACCGCACCGCGCTAGCGCAATGCCTTTATTCCTGGTTGGTGGCAATAACCGGGACTAAAGGGGTGCATTACTACCGGTTCGTGGAGCCAACCGGGACCAATGCCCCCCCCCTTTAGTCCCGGTTGGTGCCACCAACCGGGACCAAAGGCCTCTGCTTCCCGCCCTTTGGGCTGCTGAAAAGAGACATTTGGTCCCGGTTGGTGGCACAAACCAGGACTAGAGGGGGGCATTGGTCCCGGTTGGTGCCACCAACTGGGACTAAAGGGTTGGGTATAAAACAAACACTTGTGAAAATTTTCTTTCAGTTCGTCTTCACCGCCCGACGCCCCAGCGCTGCTCCTCGTCGCCGTCGCCGTTGTCGCCTCTGCCCCGCGCCCAAGCCCCTGCCCGCGGACCCGCCCCAGCGTCGGCGCCCTCGCCGCCCTGCCTCCCACGCCGTCGCCAGCGCCGTCCTGCCTCAATGCCGTCGCCGCGCCGCCCTCCCTCGACCACGTCGTCGCGGCCCGCAGACTTGTCCTGCAGCACTGAGCCCCCCCCCCCATAGCCTGCCCCCCCCAGCGCCTCCCTCATGCCGCCAGCCGCCCAGTTAATTTTATTAGATTAATTCTGTTTTTTATTTTTTATTAGATTTTTTACATGTTTTTAGATTTTCATATATGTATATATATGTATTTTTAGATATATGTATTTCTTTATGTATGTTCATATATGTATGTATGCATTTTTTACATGTTTTCTGTATGTATGTATGTATATATGTATTTTTTTAATTATAATGATGTTTTAAAGTATACATATATGCAAGTTAGATTTTTAAAAAAGTTTTATCTATATATGTTCTCTGATTTAGTACATTTTAGGTTAGTTTAATTTTTAGAAATTTTTTAAATATCTAGCTAGCTAGGAAAGGAAGAAGAAGAAAAAGAAATGAGAGAAAAAAGGAAAATAAGAAGAGGAAGAAAGGAGAAGAAGAGGAGAAATAAATAAGAAGAGGAAAAAAGAAGAAAAAGAAGAGAAGAAGAAGAAAAAATAGAATTCTATTTTTTCTTCTTCTCCTCTATTCCTTTCTTCTTCTCCTTTTTTCTTCTTGTTTTTTTCTTCAATCGCTTCTTTTCTATTCCTTTCTTCTTCTCCTCTTTTTATTTCTTCTCTTGTCTTCTTATTTTTTATCGGGTATGTCGTTGTCGATATTACCCCTCCCGATAACTTCAACACGAGGGGGGGGGGTCGATATACCCCCTCCCCGATAACATTATTTTCCCATGTAGGTATGTCGTCGTTGTCGATATAACCCCCTCCCGGATAATTTCGACATGAGAGGCGGTCGATATATATACCCCCTCTCGACCGTGATAACTTATACCACGGGAGCACCCCCCCGGCCCTCTCGCTCGACCAAAACTCTCGAGGACACCCAAACCCTAGAAAAAATGATGTTGGTCTCCTACCCCCTCCCGCCGTGCCCCTACCCGATAAACTCTCTCGAGGCCACCCAAATTTACCAAGTTAAAAGAGCGTTGTCGTCGAGGCCACCCCAAACCCTAGAGAAGCAGCGTCGAGGCCACTAATATGATTCCTTATTGTGATTATATTAGCTAGCTAGTTCTACGTTTGCCACTAATATATCCATCTGCCATGTTGTAAATATTTGCCGAAACTATGGAGCACCCCCGAGACAAAGCAACAAAAGAGATGTTGGGGGACATAATCGCAAAAGGAAGTGATGTCGTTGCATCATTTCTCAACGACACCGATGGTCAATTAAGGACAGGGTAGTGAAGAAGAAGTTTATGATTATGATGGCTCCGGTGACCCAATGCCGGTATAAGAAGTAGACCGTGATGATGGCTCCGGTGACCGAACCGAGTCCGGCCAGGTATATATATATTAGTTAAGCCTGTGTCGACTAGCTAATTGATGCATTCATTGTTTTCGTATGTACACATATTAATTAACTCTCGTCTTTCTTCTTTTCTCTAGCCCTTCGGATCAAGCACAAATTCGGTAAAGAAATGAGGCCTAAAGAAAAAGTTGCGCTCGGATGAAAGGTTTGAGATCACAGCAATCGCGCATGATGGCAAGCCGATTGAACCCATCCGGACAAGGGATGCATTTCGTGCTCAGTGCGGGGTTCTTGTTAGGGACAAGATCCTGATAAGTATCCAGCAATGGTTAAAGCCTAAGAATGAAGACCCTGAGGTGTCTTATGTCTCCGATATACAGAAAGAAGATCTTTGGACATCACTTAAGGCAAATTTCACCCTACCGCTAGAGGAGGATCCGGAGAAGCCAGTTAAAGAGCAATTGATCAAGTCTCATGCTCTTAAAAAGATGGCATAACTCTTCAGGAGGTGGAAGAATGAGCTGAAAACAGAGTTTGTCGACGAAGATTTGACACCAGAATTCACCGGAAAGTATGAGAAGATCAGAGATCACTGGCCCGCATTTGTGGCCCACAAGACATCAGAAAAGATTAAGAAGATGTCGGTGACAAACAAGAAAAATGCTGCGAAGAAGAAGCATCACCATCGCACGGGGTCAGGTGGCTACCTCAAAGCCCGACCATTGTGGGACAAGGCTGAGAATGACCTGATTGCTAAAGGGGTCGAACCAGAGACATTGAACTGGCCAGACCGTTGCCGGACTTGGACTCGAGACGAAAAGATCCCAAGGAGTATGCGGGCATGACTAAAATTCTAGATAAGAAAGTTAAATCGATCATTATCGCACCATATCGGTAATTTTGTTCATTTCCTGATATCAAGTAATTGTTTTCTTTGTCTGGCAGGGTTTGGAAAAAATTCACCTCAAAAACTCCGGGACTGCCGATGAAGCTGCAATTTAGAGACCCGAAAGTAAGTACTATAGTAGCATGTTTCACGCATCTCCTAGTGATTCAAGCACTAGTTTCATCAATATCATTTAGCATGCTTGCTAATTATCAGTTTGATTGACCTCTATTTCTTGTAAAGTGGTTGTGGCAGGAACAAGGGAATGATTACTGTGGATACTACATTTGCGAGTCCATCCGCCACACGACCTATGAGCGGGGCTACTCTGACAAACACTATGAAGTGTGTAAATAATAATATTCACAATTTTATTTTATTACCATCATTTGTGTTCAGTTTCATTTATTCATATATATGTATTGCCCCTTCTTCAAATTAGATATTTCGGATGCGGGATGAACTCCTACCACCAGATCATATGCGAGGAATTCAAGAGGAATTGGCGGCATTCTTTCTTGACCACGTGATCGCTAAAGACGGAGAATACCATGTGGACCCTGATTAATTTGTTTTTAATTAGGAGATTATATTGTAAGAGATACTTATATTGTAAATATGTAGCCAGTAGCGTCGGATAGATATACGAGAACTTGTTGTTCGACCAATCTCTCAGAGAAGGAGAGGTGGTCGATATCACTTCTCTCTGTATGCATTTGTTCATAACGATCTTCTGTTTCCTTCATTTGCTTACTAGCTAGCGTGTCTAGTCCTCTCTATACGTGTAGTACGTAGCGTCGACCAAGCACGGAGATAAAAGAGGACACTTCTCTCTATTAATTAGCTAGCTAACACAATATATGAAACATCTAAATTAACCCCCCAAAACCCCCTAACCCCCCCCCCCCCCTTCAAAAAAACAAAAACCCCAGCACCTGAAATGCTGACGCGTGGATGCTTATTGGTCCCGGTTGGTGCCACTAACCGGGACCAAAGGGCCTCCTGCATGGACTCGCCGCTCCAGCCACGTGGAGGCATATCTTTCCTGGTTCGTGTAAGAACCGGGACTAAAGGCCAAGGGCATTAGTACCGACCGTTTAGTACCGGTTCTTAAACCGGGACAAATGGCCCTTACGAACCGGGAGAATAGGCCCTTTTTCTACTAGTGCAAACTTGTACTTATAATGCCTCTTTGAGTGACATCGGGGCTATGCACCATGCTCTAAGCGAGTACATTTCATACGCACTGCATTTTACAAGGGTTGTAAGTACCAAATTAGTAGCAATACATCTAGATCAAAAGAAAACTCCCTGTATGTTGACTTTGTGTAATAATAGATGTAACTATATTTTTCCATGGTTTTTGCCATGGGGTTTTCTTCTCTCTCACTCACCTGTTCTGCTCCTACAAAGGGCAAATATACAAGAGGGTGCAAAAAGAAGTGTCTTGCGTAGGAAAACTGGTAACTGAACAAAGACCATAGACCTCTCAGCATGTATTGATCAATTAAAACTATATGATTTTAGATGATTATCGCACATACCTTTCCTTCATTTTCAACGCTTTTGCATGCTAGCATGATTAGCATAATATATACTCCCTTCCTTCCAGTTTAAAGGGCTTAACTCAAAAATCATACCAGCCAAGATAGATTGTGCGTGGTAGAATGGTTTTTGTAATTAACAGAAATCCTCAATTATTGTATTTATTTTAGAAAATTGTTTTTATCAATGCATTAATTGCAACACATTAATGCGAACTAGTAAACTACGAAAAACTTCTATATGCATTGACATTTTTTTCTCATTTCTTTCATGCAGCGATTTAAAGCACCTGAAATTTGAACATGTGACAAGGAACAATAAAAATAAGATTTATAAACCAATTTTTTTAGTTAGAACTTCTAAACCGTTGAAGGCGGTACTAGTAATATGTAGCAGTGGCATGCATATGGTAATCTGTACAAACACGGTTATCGTTGTTGCTTTTTTTCGACAAAGAGTGAATTTTATTTGCTCAAAATGAAGCATCAAGAGGATACAATATACAATAAGCACACATTCGGTCTCACGCCAGCAAATAGAAAAGTCATACATGACCAAGCCATGCGTAAGTTAGAAAAAAGAAAAAACCCCAAAGTGACCAGATCCACGCTCGGCAAACTACAACAATGACCGTATCCGCACCAACCATCTCATGACACCACACAAATGTCGAGGTTTTTCGACAATAACGCCTTCAGGAAGGGAGTGACACTTAAGTGCCATCGTCAATGCATCCAGTCAGAATCTAGGTCTTCACTCTGAAGAATCAATTCGAGCATATCCGAGCAATGACTTTAACAAGGTAACGACGTACCATCGCCATTCCTACATATAACCAACTTGGCTCTGACCTAGGTTTTCACCCCGGAGCTCGAGTTGGGTGCTTGAGTGGCACCGCATTGACGTCACTCATATGTTGTCGCCATCACTTTTTCGTTGTTGTTAGTTGGGTTCAAGCAACACGGGATTCTTGTATGTATTCCATTGGTGCATTATTCACATTTTCGACCCACCCATAATTCACTCTGCGTCGTGCGTGCGAGGGAGGGTGAGGTTGTGTTGGTGGGCTTTTCGATGACGTACCTCAGGCTAGCGCGTGATGCAATGGAATGTACGCAAGGGCGAGGTTGAATAATCGGTTTGGCAGCTGCCATACCTAAAGTTTTGCTCAAATACTAGGTATTTGTAATATAAGTTCAATGTTTTATATCTTGAGTTGTTCCGCTAGACTTCATTGCAGTAAGAAACAGAAATAATCGGACAGGGAAAGAAGCTAACCTGGTCAGTGTTTTTTTAGGCAAACCTGGTTGGTGAATTTTTTTAGTAACACCTGTAACTTTATTCATACTCATAACAATTACATGCACATTGATTTTGACCTAGGATCCAAAAAAATACAAAGTAACTACTATGACTAAAAATTACAATGAAATATCTTAAAAACACCTTCTTCGAGGTATCAATGTCTGCTTGAAGAAATACTCTAAAGACTTCAGTAAAAAGGCTGCAATTGGACTGGAACAATGATGTTGTCACTCTTTCACCCGCACGAACATTATCAATAATGTTTTTTGAAAGCGCCTCAAGTCGCTCGTCTAAAAAAATGGGAAGCCTTGATTGATGAACGTACTTGGGCCGGGGATGATCCCCTAGAAGTGCAGGCCGTCGAATCACCATATCTTCACCATGATGTCAATAAAAGATTTCACATCCACAAAGAATTAGACCAACAAGAAAAGATTGACACAACATCATAAACTCATCCGATCCAAATAATCGAATATGCTAGGACAAAAAACTCTCTAACCTCATGGCATCTCAAAAGGAACAGGAGCAAATTTATTCTCGCAAAACTATGATGACTACTAAACGTTAACGACAAACATAGAGGTCTTGAAGATCCAAGGTCCCCCAACCCCTCAGCTCCAAGATGGCAGCTGAAGGTGAGAGCACCTAAATTTCTCAGATGACGGCGGCGGCGGCACCACGAGAACGGGAGACCAAACTTGGTCGGTGATTGTGGGAGATTACCGTCTGGGCCTGGTTAGTGCTGGATTGGTGGGCTTGATGCCTGATTTCGATACAAAAAAAGGAGTTGAGTTCCTGCCGGGCCTGGTCAGTTGGACAATTTACTAGTTTTCTCTTGGCTGCACTGATTTTATTACAAATTTAAATATGCTTTATCTCAAAAGAAAAACAAATTTAAATATGCAGCATTTTCGCCAAAGTGTGAGCCACTAGCAGCTCAAACACAACTTCTTTTTTTCTCTCCAAAGTTTCCTCTTTCTTTCTTTTTTGCGAGGATTCCAAAGTTTCCTCTCGATTGTCATGATTTTTAATGTATTACATAAATTGTTGATCAATTATCCATATAATCTTCATTTAGTGAGGTATTTTGAATGGCTACTTTTTACTTTTAACATTATCCAATTATATTGTAATTATGGAACAGAAAATAATACTAATTTAATGGGTCGATGCAATTTACTTGGTTTTCTCCTTTATCGACCCGCCACACCCCAAATTTATTCGTGCCTCCGCCACTGAATGTACGCTCGCCTGAGGGCCGAGGCTGGTCTATCCATCATGGTCTACATGTGCTCCGGTCAAATGTGATCCTGAGTTACTTGCAAAAAGAAAAAGTGATCCTGAGCGCATACAATAGGAGCTTGTTAGGTGGTACTATTTTTTTTTAAAAGAGGTGCTTTATTACTTAAAAGGTTTAAGCATTACACCCGGCCTCTGTATAACTATGATGCACACAGTCAAACAAGTTTTCTCACACAAACGAAAATTAAGAAGGCGAAATACAAAGAAACATAGTATGTATAACGCCTAAAGCGGAGGTGGGCCAATCCTAAGATCATGCTGCCACCCATGTTGGGTAAAAGTATCCCTCGCCGTATCCTTCAATCGTGTACACACCTCCGCAAATAGGCCTCGATTCTCCACACGTTGTAGAGAGGACCATAAACGAAGAGTCCCGGTACACCTGTAGATAACCTGTATCAGAGAAGTACTTCTATCGTTAAACACCTTATCATTTCTACATAGCCAAAGCGACCAAATAACACTAGTAGAAAAGGGGCCAATGGTCCAGGCTGCTCCAGCCCATTGGTCCTGGTTCAATCGAAACGGGACCAATGGGGCATCGAACCGGTTAAGTGAGCCGAGGAGCCGGGCGCCACGCGGCCCATTGGTCCCGGTTAAATCGAAACTATTGGTCCCGGTTGGTGGGACGAACCGGGACCAATGGGCCTCGCTCTGGCCCAACACCATTGGTCGGTTGGTGGCTTGAACCGGGACCAATGGGCTGCCCATTAGTCCCGGTTCGAGCCATCAATCGGACTAAATGGTTGGTACCGTTGCGACCGAGTTTAGTCCCACTCGCCAACGAAGGGAACCGGACGGTTTATAAGCCCTTCCCTCTCTACCTTATTGAGCTCCTCCGAAAATGAAAATAGATGCGCTTATATAGGTAATTTAGCATAAATACATATGGATTTCTCTTGAAATTCGTTATGAATTTAAGTTGAATTTTCTCTATAAGCGCATCTCTGCTCATTTCTGAGTAGTTTTTTTCTTTTTCTGCTATATTTATTTTTTCTTTTTACTTCGAGTTGTAATAAGCCATTAAAATAAGCATATATGCTCCTTTTTAGTACAGTTAATCACAACTATTTTTTGCTTCTATTCATTTGTGAGTAGTTTTTATATAGTTTTTTTCTTTTCTGCTATATTTATTTTTTCTTTTTATTTCTGAGTTGTAATAAGCCATTAAAAATAAGCATATATGCTCCTTGTTTAGTACAGTTAATCACAACTATTTTTGCTTCTATTCATTTCTGAGTAGTTTTTATATAGTTTTTTCTTTTTCTGCTATATTTATTTTTTCTTTTTATTTTTGAGTTGTAATAAGCCATTAAAAATAAGCATATATGCTCCTTTTTAGTACAGTTAATCACAACTATTTTTGCTTCTATTCATATCTGAGTAGTTTTCTATATATTTTTGTTTTCTGTTATATTTTTCTTCTATTTATTTCTGAGTGGTTTTATATATTTTTTCTTTTCTGCTACATTTATTCTTTTCTTTTTATTTCTGAGTTGTAATAAGTCATTAAAAATAAAAAGAGGCAATGCTTTCGTTAATTTGCTTCAAGCCTTTTGGAATAGTGTCAATCTGACCGCACATAGCTCTGTGCAGTCTCCCGTGTCTCGCAAGGCTTGAAGCTAACCAACGTCGAGAGCATTGAGCCTCTTAAATCATCATATCTGCACTCGGGGCTTATAAACAGCTGCGAGTGCCTCTCGCTTGGCGAGGTCGGACTAAAAAACAGCTGCAGGAAGAATCAACAAAAATAGCTGCGAAAATAAAAAAGTAGTTACAGGTCCATTGGTACGGTTCATGGCACCAACCGGTACCAATGCTTTGTTCTTTGGTCCCGGTTGGTCGCTCCAACCGTGACCAATCTCCTGCTTTAGTCGGTTGGGGCCTCAACCGGGACCAAAGGTCTTCGTTCCCGCCCTTTGGGCTGCTGAAAAAGGCCTTTGGTCGGTTGGTGGCTCCAACCGAGACTAAATAACATTAATCCCGTTCCAATACCAACCGGGACCAATGCTCTTGCTATATATCTTGGACTTAGCGCTTTCGCCAAATCCCATCTCTTTCGCTTGAGCCTCTGCTCCTCGTCGCCGTCGCCGTCGAGCCCGCCCATGCCGCCCGAGCCCGCAGCCCGTCGCCGCCCGAGCCCGCCATCGTCGCCGCCCTCGCCGCCGCCCGCGTCCGCGCTTCCGTCATCGCCGCCCTCGTCCCGCCGCCGCCCAGCGTCGCTGCGTCGCCGATTGTCGCCCTACCGAGCCTGTCGTCCCGTCGCCGCCCGAAACCCCCGTCCCGTCGCCGCCCCTATCGCCGCCGCGTCGTCCTTCTTCCCCGTCATCGCTGCCCTCGTCCCCTTGCCGCCCTTGACGTCATGCGTCGCTCTTCGTCGCCGCCCCGAGCCCGCCGTCCCGTCGCCGCCCGAAACCCATGTCCTCGTCGCCCCTGCCTCGCGCCGCCCGAGCCCGTCGTCGCCCCACACCGCGCCGCCTCGGCCTTGACGTGGCGTTCTTTTGTTAGATTTTTTAGATTCTTTTGTAGTTCATAGATATTTTTGTTAGGTTAGATGTGTAGTAATTTAGATATGTAGTTCATAGATTTTTTTGTTAGATTAGATTTTTTGTTAGATTACATGTGTAGTAATTAATTTGTTCATATTATGTTAGATTTTTTGTTAGATTAATTAGATTTTTTGTTAGATTAGATATGTGTAGTAATTAATTTCTTCATATTATGTTAGATTTTTTCTGTTAATAGATTTTTTGGTGATATTATTATTGAATATGCATGTTTGGTGATATTATTGTTAATAGATTTTTTGGTGATATTTAGATTGTGTAATTAATTTTGTTCATAGAATTTTAATGATTTTTTGTTCATAGTATTTAGAAAAGGAAAAAAAAGAAGAAGTAGTTTATATATAGTTGAACTAGCTAGTTGATTTAATAAACTAATTTATTTTACTATATAATGAAGTAGTTTGTTTTAGTAAGTACTACTTATTTATTTATAGTAAGTGCTTAATAGTTGAACTAGATAGTTGAGTTAATTAGATTTTTGTTAGATTAGATTTTTTGTTAGATTACATGTGTAGTAATTAATTTGTTCATATTATGTTAGATATTTTTGTTAGATTAATTAGATTTTTTTGTTAGATTAGATATGTGTAGTAATTAATTTCTTTATATTATGTTAGATTTTTTTTGTTAATAGATTTTTGGTGATATTATTATTGAATATGCATGTTTGGTGATATTATTGTTAATAGACTTTTTGGTGATATTTAGATTGTGTAATTAATTTTGTTCATAGAATTTTAATGATTTTTTTGTTGATAGTATTTAGAAAAGGAAAAAAATAAGAAGTAGTTTATATATAGTTGAACTAGCTAGTTGATTTAATAAACTAATTTATTTTACTATATAATGAAGTAGTTTGTTTTTAGTAAGTACTACTTATTTATTTATAGTAAGTGTTTAGTAGTTGAACTAAATAGTTGATTTAATTAATAAGACTGCTTTTATTTAACTATATATAGAAGTAGTTCCCGCGTCGACGTCGGCGATGCCTATCCCGCATCCTCGTCGTCGTTGACTCGGCGGTGGAGGCCTGCTTGATCAGGGCCATGTAGTAGGTTGGCGAGGAGGCAGCCCGTTGTTGACCCAATCCTTGTTTGGTGGCGGTCGCGTGGGCCAGTGACGGTGATGAGGCATCCGGACACCGCGGAGGTGGTACGTCACCGTGTCAGCGAGGAGGACGAGCACGTCCGTCGCTACATGGTTGCATTCACTAGTAGAAAAAGGGTCAAATGTGAAGCACATTAGTGCCGGTTTGTAGTGCCGGTTCCAACGGCTAGCCGGGCCGCTCTCATTAGTACCGGTTCGTGGCTAACCTTTAGCACCGGTTTGTGCCACGAACCGGTACTAATGAGAGTGGTGGCAGGATGTTGTCAGTCTGGGCCCCCTCCAGCACCTTTAGTACCGGTTCTTGGCACGAACCGGTACTAAAGGTCGTCCTACATAAACCCTTCGTCCACCCGAGCTCGCTCTGTTCTTCCCCTTTCCCTCTCCTCTCTGTTCTTCCCTCTTCCTCTCGAGCTCATCACACATTTTGCCCAAAATTTGTCAAGATTTGAAGGCCCCATCCATTCAAATGATCACAAAGGTTAGCAACTTTGTCCTTTCATCTCTCATTGCTAGATTAGCTCTTGCAATGCTTTATATAGTTACTAATTTGTGAGTTTAGTAATTTGGGAGGAAATATATATATGTGCTAGTATTTGATTTATATGCAATTTGAGGTCAAAAATAACACTTAGTTTGCATACGTAGGTGTGGTTTACTTAGTGCCTTCTAAATCTCCGTCGTAACCACCGTCGATCGCCCAAGACCGTCCGTCACACGGCACCACCTTGTGGTGAACCTCTTGTTCATGTAATTTTATATAAAAATTGATGTTTGTGTGATTTGGATATATAGTTAATCATGTAATAATTATCTTACCCGTCGTTGTTTGTTATACATAGTGTCATGGTTTTGATATCCGTCCCGTCGGCCCTCGTCCTTGTTATGATTCGGATGTGGTATATTCTCTTTTAAAACTATTAGTTGCATTTCGTGTTTATGACAAATTATGCCCATCAAGTTGACATAGATATTTTTATGTAGGAGGTATGTGAACCGAAATTCCAACCGACCCTATTGTCGAGAGGTTAAATTTAGTTGAAAGAAAAACGAGTACTTGAAAGAAAAATTTAAAAGAATTGAGGGGGAGAAGATGGAATTGGAGTTGCATGTTGCCGATGTCGTCGATGATCACAAGATCAAGATGGAGAAAATGCGCTTGAAGAATAGAAAGATTAGAAAATATGCCATCGATAGTGAGGCTTGGTATCATTATGCTGTTGGATCAATTGTTACCTTAGTTGCGATCTTGATCGCATATGTTGTTGCATTTAAATGCTTTAGCTAGAGAGTTATTTGTTTGTTGCATTTAAGTGTTGTATGAACTTTATGTATGAACTTGTATTAATTTGGTCTATTTGGTGTTGTGTAATGAAGATGAGCCGGCAATGGATGTACGATGACCGATGCTCACCCCAGTTCGTTGAGGGCGTGCATACTTTTCTCTTGCGGTGAGAGGCAAACAAGCGGGCGGATGGTTTTATGCCTTGTCCATGTGGTGTCTGTAAGAATGGTCACAATTACTCTCGTCAAGAACCATTCACGTCCACTGTTTGAGTCCGGTTTGATGCCCCACTATAATGTTTGGACCAAGCACGGAGAAAGAGGGGTTATGATGGAAGACAATGAAGAAGAAGAGGACGACGACAGCTATCCCGCCATGGGTTCCCTGAATACGATGATACAACAATGGGGAAGAAGCTGAGCGGTAATGCGGGAAGAAGCTGAGCCGAAATGCGGAAGAAGTGAAGAAGAGGCATCGATGAGCCCATTGATGATCTAGGTCAGGCCATTGCCGATGCAAAGAGAAACTAGCAAGTGATTTGGAGAAGAAGAAGTTGCGATGCATGTTAGAGGATCACAAAAATTGTTGTACCCAATTGTGTAGGTGACAAGAAAAAGCTGGGCACCACACTGGAATTGCTGCAATGGAAGGCGAGAATGGTGTATCGACAAGGGATTTGGAAAGTTGCTGGTAATGATAAAGGATATGCTTCCAAAGGACAACGAATTGCCCGAGAGTACGTCTGAAGCAAAGAAGGCTGTCGCCCTCTAGGGTTAGAGGTGCAAAAGATACATGCATGCCCTAATGATTGCATCATGTACCGCGGTGAGTCGAGGATTTGAGCGCTTGCCGGTATGTGGTGCATTGCGCTATAAGATCAGCCGCGATGAGCTGGTGATGTCGAGGCGGCGCCCGGAAGAAGATTCCTGCCAAGGTGATGTGGTATTCTCCTATAATACCACGGTTGAAACGTTGTTCCAAAACAAAGAGCATGCCAAAGCGATGAGATGGCACAGAGAAGACCGTAAGAAAGACGGAAAGTTGAGAGTACCGGTGACGGGTCGCAGATGGAGAAAAATCGAAAGAAAGTACGAGAAGGAGTTTGCGATGGCGCAAGGAGCGTATGGTTTGGTCTAAGCGCAGATGGCATTAATCCTTTTGGGGAGCAGAGCGGCAACCATAGCACCTGGCCCGTGACTCTATGTTTGTATAACCTTCCTCCTTGGTTGTGCATGAAGCGGAAGTTCATTATGATGCTAGTGCTCATCCAAGGCCCTAAGCAACCCGGCAACGACATTGATGTGTACCTAAGGCCGTTAGTTGAAGAACTCTTACAGCTGTGGAATGGAACAGTGTGCGTGCGTGGGATGAGCACATGGGGAAGAATTTGACCTCAAAGGCGTTGCTGTTCGTGACCATCAATGATTGGCCTGCTCTCAAGAACCTTCGTGACGGACAAACAAGGGATACCGCGGATGCACGCACTGTTTAGATGATACCGACGGTATATATTTGAATAGTTGTAAGAAGAATGTGTACAGGACATCGTCGATTTCTTCCGAGCAGGCATCCGTAAGAAAGAAAGACAAGCATTTCAAAGGTGAGGCGGATCACGGACGAAGTCTCGCCATCGTCTTGGTGCTGATGTACATGATATGGTCAAGGATTTGAAGGTGATATTTGGAAAGGGTCTGGCGGACAACCTGTTCGAAGGGCGCAGACGGACGATGCACCCATGTGGAAGAAGAAATCTATATTTTGGGACCTGCCATATTGGAAAGACCTAGAGGTCCGCTCCGCAATCGACGTGATGCACGTCACGAAGAATCTTTGCGTGACCTGCTTGGCTTCTTGGGCGTGTATGGGAAGACAAAAGATACACCGAGGCACGGAGGACCAGCAACGTATGCACGGAGAAGATGGCATACATCGTGGTCATGCAAGCTACGCTCTTACCAAAGAAGAGAAGGAAATCTTCTTTGAATGCCTTTCGATATTAAGGTACCGTCGGCTTCGTCGAATATAAAGGGAATAATAAACATGGCGAGAAAAAGTTCCGAACCTAAAGTCTCATGACGCCACGTGATTATGACGCAACGCTTCCGGTTGCATTGAGGGGCTTCTACCGAAAATGTTCGATTAGCCATTGTGAAGCTATGTGCATTTCTCAATGCAATCTCTCGAAGGTAATCGATCCGAAATCATACCAAGGTTCTGAGAATGATTTGGTGCAATGTCTTGTCGGTTTGAGTTGGTGTTCCCACCATCCTTCTTCAACATCATGGCGCGTCCTAGTTCACCTATCTTGAAGAGATTAACGTTTTGGGTCTGTATTTCTACACAATATGTTCCCCTTTGAAAGGTTCATGGGAGTCTTAAAGAAATATGTTCATAACCGTGCTAGGCCGAAGGAAGCATCTCCAAGGGCCATCAAAATGAGGAGGTCATTGAGTTTTGTATTGACTTTATTCGACCTTAAGCCGATTGGTGTTCTGAATCGCGGCATAAGGGCGGATCGATGGAAAAGGCACGCTAGGAGGAACAAATAATATGTATGGACGGACATTCTCTCACCAAGCAGCACTACTACAGCTTCTCTGAATTCCACCTTGGTGGCTCCGTATATGGATGAACACAAGAATTTGCTACGCTCCAAACACCGGAGCGGTCGATGAGTGGATTACACGTGAACAAACCAGAGTTTCGCCAACTGGTTGCGAACCGCGCACCATGCATGCCACCTCTATTGAAGATGACCTGTACTTGCTGTCCCGCTTACCATCTTGAATATAATGACTTTCAAAGGGTACGAGATAAATGGTAATACATTTTACACGATTGCCCAAGAAAAGAAGAGCACCAACAAAAACAGTGGTGTCCGCTTTGATGCGAAAACCAAGACGGAAAGGAAACATATTATGGTTATATACAGGACATATGGGAACTTGACTATCGGCGTGGTTTAAAGGTCCCTTTGTTTGGTGCAAATGGGTCAATATGACACGAGGCGGGTAACGGAAGACCCGCATGCGGAATGACAACAAAGGATCTCAACAATCTTGCGTATGCGAGCGAACCATTCGTCCTAGCCAATGATGTGGCACAGGTTTTCTATGTGAAGGACATGTCTACCAAGCCAAGAAAAAGAAAAGATAAGGAAGCGAATGCATCGTCACGATGAGCCAAAGCGGCACATAGTTCTTTACGGGAAGAGAAACATCGTGGGAGTGGATGACAAGACAGACAAGTCGAAGATTATGAAAAGTTTGATGAAATTGCTCCATTCACGGTGAATATTGACCCGAGCATCCTGTTAAATGATGAAGATTTTCCATGGTTCTGGCGCAAAGGGACACACTTGAAGAAAAAGTTTCACACCCAAAGATCCGGGATGTGATCGGCTTCACTATCATCACTTTCTTCATGTTTCACACCCGGAGGGAATGTCTGTAATAGTTAGGGTAGTTATGTGTTTTGGCATTTGAAGCGAAGAAATTTTATGTGCAAACAAATTCTTTTCATGCATTTACTGATTTTTTTCCAACTAAATGACCCTGAAATTGAAAAGCAATTCAAATGAACTCGAGAAAAGGTTGAAAGTTGGCATGGTATCATAATTTCATATAAATAGCATGTGCAAGAAAGTAGAGAGGTTACGACAAAAACTAGATGCACTTCGTGTACAAAATGGACAATCTCTTTGAAGTATCGGGGTTTCAATTTAAAACTGAACTGTTACAAAGGCATTTCATTTTTAAATAACCTAAGCATTACTAAATTGAATATAATGATAAAACACACTAATATTGAACATAAGAAAAAGAATCACTGGAAAAACTTTTTTCAAAGTTAAGTTATTCACAAACTAGTGATTCACACAAATTTCAAATAATTCAAAATTTAAACTATTCAAATTTGAAATCTACCGGCACTAAGAGAAAGTTTGTAATTTTTTGTACCTAAAGCAAAAATATTCACAAAGAAACTCTAAATACAACAAAAAACAACTCAAAAATAAATAAAACAAAAAAATAAAGCAAAAAAAGCCCGCCTACTGGGCCAAAGCGGCCTGCATACGACCAGCGATACAACCTTTCATTGGGCCAGGATGCAGGCCCTTGGCCCAATGAGCCCACAAGGCGAGGAGGACAGGTAGGCCCAGTAGGCCTGAATAGGAGAGGAGCTCGAGAGAGCTACCGCACTGGGGCTTATAAACCAGTGCGGTAGCCCCTCGACTAGCGAGGTGGGACTAAACTTGCCGCACCGCACCGGCGCCAGCGCACCCCCTTTAGTACCGGGTCGTGGCACAAACCGGTACTAAAGGCCCCCTTTAGTACCGGTTTGTGCCACGACCCGGTACTAAAGGGGGTCGCTTCCCGCCGCTTGGCCTGGCCAAAACAGACCTTTAGTACCGGTTGGTGGCTCCAACCGGTACTAAAGGTGCCTTCTATATAAGTAAACACTTGAAATTTTCGCCGCTTCTCATCTCCTCTGCTTCTTCTCCTCACTGCCGCCGCTTGCCGCCGCCGCGCCCGTCCCGTCGTCGCCGCCCCGTCGCCGCCCGTCCCGTCGTCGCCGCCCGTCCCGTCGTCGCCGCCCGTCGCCCATGCGCGCCCGTCGCCGCCCGTCGCGCCTCAGCCCGTCGTCCCGTCCCGTCATATCGCCGCCCGTCGTCGCCGCCGCCCGTCGCCGTCCCGTCGCCACATGCCCGTCGCCTCTCGCCTAGCCGGCCGGTGAGCGCGCACACACACACACATACATTGTAGAAATTGTTAAGATTTGTTAGAATTGTTAGATTTGTGAGAATTGTTAGATTTGTTAGAAATGTTTAAAATTGTAGAAATTTTTCTGTTTTTTAGTTATAGAAATATATAGTTATAAAAAAGTTAGAATTGTTAGAAATTTTTCTGTTTTTTAGTTATAGAAATAGTTATAAAAATGTTAGTTATATATATATATATTAGAAATGTTAGTTATAGAAATGTTATAATTTTTTCTGTTTTTTAGTTCTAAAATATTAGAAATGTTATAGAAATGTTAGTTATATATAGCATTGTTAGAAATGTTATAGAAATGTTAGTTATATATATAGAAATGTTAGAAATTTTAGTTATCAAAATCCAATCATTAAAAAAATGTTACTTTTTGCGGGCATATAGCTAGTATTTGTTCTCGACGATGCCCGGCCCGCATCCTCGCCGTTGACCTGTCCACGACGACGTCCAGCCGACCCATGTCCGGGACTGGCTCACTGGCTGGCACCGGGAGGTGCTGCTTGAGGCGCGCCGCTTAGCGAGAACCCGCCATGGGTCCATCCATCGACCACGATCTCATTTGGTGGCGTTCGCGTGGGCGATTTGGTGCGGAGGGACCGGCCCCGCCGGAGGTGGTGCGTCGCCGTGTCGAGGAGGAGGACGAGCACGTCCATCGCTACATGGTTGCGTTAGAGGCGGCGAGTTCTCCAATACATGGTCGTATCTTGGGATCACACTTCAGCTATGATCCCGTGAGGTTCCTTCTCTTTGGTGTCCACCGCCCGCGCGGAGGAACCGCGAGTGTCCTAGATTCTTCAGTAGTATTCGATCTTTATTAGCTAATAGCCGTGATGTACTTTTCAATATTATATATTATTCGAGACGATGTATTCGAGATTATATCTATTATTCTAGACGATGTATTCGAGATTATATCTATTATTACGGACGATGTATTCAAGATTATATCTA
The DNA here is from genome assembly GCA_021437245.1 of Aegilops speltoides. NCBI lineage: Eukaryota > Viridiplantae > Streptophyta > Magnoliopsida > Poales > Poaceae > Aegilops > Aegilops speltoides. Next base: position 465,662,603 of record CM038143.1, read on the forward strand.
TTATTCTAGACGATGTATTCGAGATTATATCTATTATTCTGGACGATGTATTCAAGATTATATCTATTATTCGAGATTTGAATACTAAATTGTTTTATATTTCTTTTGGATTAGTTAAACAAAAGCTATGGCATACAATACCGACAGAGAGGGAGAACAGACCATGTTCGATATGATATTTCTTTGTTCTTTCAGCCATCCGGATCGAGCAAATCTTCAGAAAAAAGGACGAAACGAGGCCCGAACAAAAAGTTGAAGCCGGGCGTAAAGTACAATATCGAGGCATGCGACCCTCTTGGCAAACCAATAGCGCCTAAGAAGATTGCGAACAAGTTCGTTAAATCGGTCTGGAGTTCTTGTGAAGGACCAACTCGATCAAACTTCAAGAATGGAGGGCGCCAAAGAAAGCCACGTCGAGATGTTACTTATGTCGACAAGAATCAAAAAGATCTGCTTTGGGATACTCTCATGGAACATTTCACCCTACCGATCATTTCACGAAGCGGATGTGCGAGAAAGTCAAAGAGGCTGCTCTTAAGATGATGGCGGCTGCATTCAAGAACTACAAGAATGGTGAATGGAACAAGTGCGTCGGCGGAGGAAGGAAGACTCCGATTCAAGGGAACACCGGAGAACCAACGTGATCATTGGGCGATTTCGTGAAATTCAAGGATTCGGAATTAGCTAAGGAACGGTCGAGAATAAATAAGAAGAATGCGAAAAGAAGGATAAGTTCCATAAGTGGGGCGGTGGCTATCGGTGGCAATGCCTAAGTGGGATAAGTCCGAGAAAGAGATGGAGGATGCAGGTGTCACTCCGGTTACTAAGAGCTGGCCCGTCGAGTAGGACTTAGTTCTATGCGCATGGGGGAGTTGGACCGGAGACAGAAAAGTTTTGACGAGGGCAAGTCTGAAGGGAGCCGACGATGCGATACTTGTTGCAATAGAAGAGGCACGAACGGGGTGTTCCAGCCCAACAGAGAGAACGACGAGCTTCTGCGTGCCACAGGAAATCCTGAACACCGGGAAGAACACGAGGCAAGGGCGCTATTCCATGGTATGAGGGTTTTGATGGAACACCGACTACGTAACCCGTGCGAGAAAGAAGATTGCGGAGGAGAAGAAGAGGAAGATGGAGGAGGAGCAGAGGAAGCGGGACTATGAACGCCTTCAAGGCCTAGAAGCAAGTCAAGCGGAATTGGCAGTCAAATTCCAACGGCAGCAGGAGCAGATCGACTCACTTACCCATCAAAGGGGGTCTCAACAGCTGCAGCAGCTAGCGGATGATCCAGCATTGGATAGCACCGGCCTATCCATGCCGAGAAGCAGCGTGGGTTCCGTCCCGACGACCCAATGCTGGTAGATACCCGTGGATGACATCACGGAGAACACTAACTGCGAGCTACACTACAAAATGAAGAACAAATCCATGAAGGTGGCGGACGGCTCGCTTTCACAAATCCCCGAGGCAACCTTCCATGGCAACCCGATTACAGCGGGCTATGCTCGTGTCGTGGTTGATGATGTCTGGACCCATATTCGGGCTACAGCTTGACATTGTTGGAGGTGACGGCGCTTTCTCGGAGAGGCCAAACATCGTATCATCCTATGGAAAAAGGATTGCATCATCTTTCCAAGGCCACCCACACCGCGTCACCCGAGTCCTTGTCGAAGTCCGCCACCGAGTCAGCACTCCGCTCCTCCAAGTCCGCAAAGTGTCGGGACAATCCTCCTCCTCCAAGTCCGGCAAAGTGTCGACAATCCTCCAAGTCCGCCACAGCGTCGGACGTCCCTCCTCCTCCAAGTCCGCACAGCCTCAGCCCTCCTCCTCCTCGTCCAACTCAGTCCCGTCAGCCATCTCCGCCGCCTCGAATCGCAGAGACACCCCGCAGCTCAGTGCGTGGCCGTCTGGTCGAGGTAGTACAGCTGGAAGTACAGGTGGAGGCAAGCGGTATAAATATGGTCCAAGCACAAGCCTCTTCCGCAGAGGTCTTATGACAAGTCCGAGGAGGAAATCACAGCCATATCGAAGGCCGAGGTGGAAGCCCATTTTGCACCGAAACCGCCACCACCGCCAAGGGAGAAAGTGCCTGAGGAAACGATTGACCACTTCATTCATATGGCTCAACCACCAGCTTCCAAGCCTGTTGACCACAGACTATGAGCGCCACATCGGAAGTTAAATCGAGCACGCCTACAAAGGGAGGCGAGCACGTCTACATCGGGATCGAGCAAACAAGAAGCAGCTGCCAAAAATGCGGAAAACCATTCCCAGCTAGGAGAACAGTAGGCGTAATCGATCCCTCGCTTGTTGTGCCAACAACAAAGATATCTGACGCCCCAATATTATTGTGGGCAAGCGGTGCATGTTCCCGAGGTGGGCAATGTGGTAATAACGGAGGAGCATATAATGCAGGCTGAAGTTCTCAACATCATGTTGGACAACTCCTCGAGATCGAGCCCATGCCTTTGCTTAGAGAGGATGAAGTAAACGGCAATATGTCCGGCCAACCTTTGGTCGCGCCGGACAAGGTCAAGAACCTCCCAACGAGAATGTATGAATTGCATCAATGGTACATGAACATGACCAAGATTTCAGATCGAGTGTCCCTCATGGTGAATGTCAAGGAGGACCATTACTACCATGAGAAAGCTGGGTCCGTTGAGTATTTAGAACTGTTTCAGTTATACAATAAGGAAGCACTCGACAAATCTATCGTCGATTGCTATTATGCGTAAGTGATTTCTTTCTATAATTTAAGTCTCAAGCTAGCTGTAGTGATCCTTTTGAGATCAATCATTACATGTAATTATCCTCACTATATATATTCTTTTACGTGGTATTATGCAGGATGAAGATATATGAAATGAGAAAAGGTGGGCGCTATGGCATTGGGTTCATTGACCCAAACACCGTTAATGAATTCACATGGAAGATAAATGAACATCATGCAAAGGAAGTAGAGGACAGCATGCTAGAGTTCTTGAAGCGCCTCAAATACAATGAAGATATACTACTTCCTTACCACTTTGGGTGAGTCACACTGTCTTGTACTACAAATTCTCTGTTTTTGCCTACTAGCTATAGCTACATGTTTTTGCTAACATATGCCCGCTTAATTAAGACATGTAAACGTGTGTGCATATGCAGATTTCACTGGGTCTTGTGTATCATTAAAGTTGACGACGGAACAGTTGAAGTACTCGACTCACTAGTCTAAAAAAAACTGACTTTAACATCTTGTATGGGATAGTCAACAGGTAATTTCAATCATTATTAACTATATATCTCGCCTATTTAGTTCGTCATTTCATGATATGAACTATTTAATAACCCTTTATTCATTTTCTTTGTCGGCGGGCGGGGCTTGGGCAAGATTCATCAATCACGCCCCCGCCCGTGGAAACAAAAGCTTGAATGGTTACGACCCAAGGTAAGTAATTAAGTAGTACTAGCTAGCTAGCTAGCTAGCTGCCATCTCTTTAATCACTAGTAGAAAACCACCAATCAGTCCCGGTTCGTAAGGGCCTTTAGTCCCGGTTCGGGAACCGGGACTAATGGGTCGTTACTAATACCTCAACCCATTAGTCCCGGTTCAAACACGAACCGGGACCAATGAGCCTCCATGTGGCCCCAGGCGCCGAGCCCGGTCGGGGGCCTTTGGTCCCGGTGGTGGCTCCAACCAGGACCAAAAGGCGTCACGTGTCTGCATTCCAAAGGCCTGGTTTTTGTGTTTTTTTTGAAAGGAGGGTTGGGGGTTTTGGGGGTTTTGGGGGTTAATTTAGGTGTTTCATTAGCTAGCTAATTAATAGAGAGAAGTGTCCTCTCTTAATTATGTCCGTGCTTGCTCGACGCCACGTAGTATATATACATAAGTGATCGAGAGAACCATTCAAGATGAAGTTAAGTCATGCATACCGAGAGAAGTGATCGATCGACCTCTCCTTCTACGAGAGATTGGTCGAACAATAAGTTTTATGGCTACATACATGTACAATCTATATAAGATCTCTTAATTACAAACCACTAGCATTTGAATTCAAGTTCCACATGGTATTCTCCGGCTTTATTGATGACGTGTTCAAGAAAGAATCCCGCCAATTCCTCTTGAATTGCTTTCATGCGGTCAGTGGTAGGAGTTCATCCCATCTGCCAAGTCTAATTAATTTGAAGAAGGGGTTAATTAATACATATATATGAATGAAACTCAACAGAAATGATGGTGTAATAAAATGAAATTGCGAATATTATTGCTTACGCACTTCATATTGTCTTCTAGAGTAGCCCGCTTGTTTTTCAATGTCGCGTTGTGGATGAACTCGCACACGTAGTATCCACAAAATCATTCCCTTCCTCCTGCCACAAGCACTTTACGAGAAATAGAGGTCAATCAAACTGATAATGAAGCATTATATAAATGGCATTGATGAAAGTATAGCTATAGAATCAACGGAGATGCGCGCCAAGAGTACTTACTTTCGGTATGTATATCGCAGCTCCTTGGCAGTCCGGAGCTTGTGCGGTGAACTGTTTCCAAACCCTGCAAGACAAAGAAAATATTTGTTATTACTTGAGATATCAGAAATGAACAAAAAGTTGCCGATATGGTGCGATAATGATCGATTGAACTTACTTGCTGAGCATTTCAGTCATGTCCGCATAGGTCTTTGGGATCTTTCCGTCTCGAGTCTAAGACGGTTACTAGTCCACGCTCAAGCTTAATCTCCGAAAGAATATAGTGGAACCTGCACGCATGCATAACTCATCAATTACATTAACCTCGCTCGAGTAATAAGGAAAACCGAATATGCACACGACAAGAACACTCACGGGCCGTGGTAAGGAAAGAGTATGGTATCTTTGTTTTGATTTTTGATCAATGATTGTAGCAAGTTGTCCTCGGCCTCTTGGCGTGCTTTTCAACCAGAAAAACATCTATGATATTTGTGTTAATGAACCCAATATCATAGATTTCATTTTTTTGCACTCGACGATCTTCAATCAGCATAATATATTGAGGATAATTAATTATAAATACATGCAATGAAAGAGCCGAGCTATATATAAAGACTAATGACGAAATAGTACTTACAGCAGTAGCAAAAGACCATTAATTTATCGAGGGCCTTTTGATTGAAGAACTCAAGAACTCCTCAAATGGAATAGACAACAGATCATTTGAAACGAGGTCGTGCTCCTCTTTAATATTCAGATACAAAGTGTTCGTCCCCTCAGACTCTCTGCAGGTTTTCATGTACCAACTGTGGAATCTTCGCATCATTGTTGTCAGAGACTTTTCATCTTTGACGAGAGGCTTCCCGTACTCGTATCTGAATAAGTCCACCTCCATGAAATCGGAAGTGCATCATCGGCGGGTAATCTTCAAGATTGCCATAACCGCCACCGTCCCGGAGGATTAGACACATTCAGCGGGGGCACGATTGTTGTGCTTGTTCGCCGAGCTGGGCAATTTTTTTCCCCTTTGCCCGTTGTTCTTTTAACCTTTTATCAGTGATAGTAGTTCCCGACCGCTTGGCTTGGAGATATGTCTGTTCAATAATGCGCTCATAGTTGGTTCTCGGCGGAGACTTTGGTGGTTTCCTCAGGGCATTGAGAGTGCGCTTTGCTTTCACGGATCGACCTTCTCCTCCGGAGGTGGATGTATCTTTGCTTTAACCCCTTCAAAGAACTCATTCACTTGGGTCTGCACGATCGTATCGTTTTCCTCCTTGCTCCTCTCATACGGTAACTTCTCTCTGTGCTTTAGAGGTGGACCGTGTCAGATTGCCTCTCTCTTCTTGTGCTGCTAGACGCGGAGCAGACGCGGGGCGGCTGCGCGTCTGTCTTCCTTCGTGCTTGCTTACGAGGCGGAGGAGAAGGACTACGACGCGTCGGAGCAGCCGGGCGGGCGGGTCTCTTCCGCCCTTGTCGGGCGGGCGGAGAAGGAGGAGGCGGAGTGCCGCCACACGCCGGAGAAGGGGCGGAGTGCCGCCACGCGTGCCTGATCTTCACTCGCCGGAGTAGGAGGCGGTGGAGGAGGCGGAGTGCCGCCATCGTGCCTGATCGTCACTCACCGGAGGAGGAGGCGGTGGAGGCGGAGTGCCCCGACTCGCGGATGAGGAGGAGGAGGCGGAGGCGTCCAGCTCGAGAAGGTCGATGAGCTCCTTCCGCCATAGGCATGGAGTCTTGAGCGAACCCAGCCTAGTCTCCCCTTCACCGGTAGGGTGCTCAAGCCGAGGTCCTCAAATCCTCCGTTATTTCATCAACCATCACCTTAGCAAATCCTTCCGAATCGGTGGCGGTGATAAGTTGTGCGGGTCCACTAGGATAAACTTGGCCAATAGCCGCCTTGACCTTCAAATTCATGCATCGCGCCATAATGTGGCAATTTTGAGACTCCGTGATACCATCCACGGATAGCTGGCGAGAGCCGTCAAGACATGCTCCGCTGAAGCAGCTCGGTGGAAGCAACGCTGCTTCGCGCTGAGATGGCGGGGTAACCGGGGAAGCTTGGCATGTCGTTTGTTGCGATCTGCTGCTTCTCGTTCCTCTTCTCGATCCTCTAGCCCCATTACCCTTCCAAGCAGCGCCTGCATTTGGTCATGCTCCACTTTCTTCCTCCTCTCGTGGGTTTTGTAACCCCTGCGTCTGAAAACCAACCTTCCACGGAAGCGAGCCCGGCGTGCCTCGTGTCCGTCCGGGTGCTCGGGATTCCCAAGGGCCATTGTGAGCTCGTCCTTCTCCTGTTTGGAAGGAACGTCCCTCGCTGCAAGACATCAATATATTGTCGAAGTTTCTTGACTGGTGTTTGCGCTTGCTCGTTCGTCCATCGACACCGCCTATTCTGAGGTCCAAGGTTCCGCCAGCCCGAAGAACCAAGTCCGCAACGCCTCGCCAACAAGATCGTCTCTCGGTTCGATCCCTTTTCAAGCAGATCATGCTCAGCCTTGGACCACTTAGGCGGGCTTTGAGGTAGCCACCGACCCCGTGCGATGGTGAAGCGTCTTCTTCGCAGCATTTTTCTTGTTTGTCTCCGACATCTTCTTACTCTTTTCCGATGTCTTGTGGGCCACAAATGCGGGCGATGATCTTTGATCTTCTCATATTTGCCGATGAATTCTGGTGTCTCTTTTTCTCGACAAACTGGTTCAGCTCTTTCCTCCACCTCCTCATTAGGCCAGCCATCTTCTTAAGAGCACAAGACTTGATTAATTGCTCTTTAACTGGCTTCTCCGGATCCTCCTCTGGCGGTAGGGTGAAATTTGCCTTCACTCATTCCAAAGATCTTCTTTACGATATCATTGACATAAGACACCTCAGCGTCTTCATCCTTAGCAGGCTTATACCATTGTTTGGATGCTTGATCGGGATCTGTCCCTAACAAGAACCCCTTGACCGAAAGCGTAAAATGCCTTCTTTGTCCGGATGGGTTCAATCGGTTCGCCGTCGGGCGCGATTTCTATGATCTCAAACTTTTCATCCGAGCTCAACTTTTCTTGGGCCTCGTCTCCATACCGGTTGTGCTGGATCCGGAGGGCTAGAAATTATAAGGAAGAAAGACGACAATTATTTAATATGTGTACATATACCAAAACAATGGATGCATCAATTAACTTGTCAAGACGGGCTTAACTAATATATATATACCTGGCGGACTCGGTTCGGTGACTCGGCTCGCACGGTCTCCTTCGTCTTGTACCTCCATTGTGTCACCGAGCCATCATGAACATAGTCCTCCTCTTGTACCGCATTAATGAGTCGGCCATCATAATCATAGCCCTCTTCTTCATCCATCGACCAACGGTGTCGATGAGAAATGACGCAACATCATCACTTCCATTTGCGATTATTTCCCCAACATCGCTTCGCTTTCTTCGTCTCGGGGTGCTCCATAGTTTACGCAAATATTGACAACATGTCAATTATTATTCAACATCGTTTTCTCTCTAGGGTTTGGGTGTCCTCGAGAGTTTTGGTCGAGCGAGAGGGCCGAGGGGGTGCTGCAGTTGTATCTAGAGGGGTTGATTATATCGACAACGACGCGACATACATATACATATCGGGAGGGGGTATCGGTACCACCCCTCGTGTTTAAGTTTCTTCTTTCTCCTTTCCTTTCTTTCTTCTTCTCCTCTTCTTTTCTTCTTCTCCCTCGAGAAAGGAAAATAATTAAGGAAAAGGAAGAAAAGAGGAAGAAGGAAGAAGGAAGAAGAAGAAGAAGTAAAGAAGAAAAAAAGGAGAAGAAGAAGAAAGGAATAGAGGAGAAGAAGAAAAATAGAATTTCTCCTTTCTCCTCTATTCCTTTCTTCTTCTCCTCTTTTTCTTCTTTTTCCTCTTCTTATTTATTTCTCCTCTTCTTCCTCTCCTCTTTTCTCCTTTCTTCCTCTTCTTATTTTCCTTTTCCTCTCATTCTTTTAGTATTGCTTGTTTTAAAAAAATGTTCAAATAGAAAATTCCAAAAAAAACAAAGGTTTTGCCTAATGCATTGTTCATATGAATATACCAACATTTGCATATTCTACAATACACATATATGAACAGAAAAAAAAACTAATAAAATGAAACATATACATAACATATATGAACATATACATACACATACACATATATGCATTATATGAACAGAAAAAAAACTAATAAAATGAAACATATACATAACATATATGAACATATACATACACATACACATATATGCATTGTATGAACAGAAAAAAACTAATAAAAATGAAACATATACATAACATATATGAACATATACATACACATACACATATATGCATTATATGAACAGAAAAATTAAAATAATAAAATGAAAAAAAGAGCCTGGCAGTGCGGCGGGCGGCTCACAGCGTGGCGGGCTGGGTCGGGCGACGGCGACGGCGACGGGCGCTGGGCGCTGGGCGGGCGACGACGCGACAAGCGGCAGAGCTCGGCGGCGACGACGGCGAAGCGCGAGCTCGGGAGGACGGCGACGACGACGGGCGCGGGCGACGGCGACGGCGACGGCGACGGCGGGAGCGGCGGGCGGCGCGGCGTCGGCGCTCGAGGCGTCGATCGTTCGGCGTCGTCGGGGGGGCAATGTGGCGATGAACTGCAAAACTGCAAAGTGCCACTTATATACAAGGCGCATTGGTCCCGGTTGGTGGCAACAACCGTGACTAATGCCACCTTTAGTCCCGGTTGGAGCCACCAACCGGGACCAAAGGCCTCAATTTCGGCAGCCCAAAGGGCGGGAAGCTGCGGCCTTTGGTCCCGGTTGGTGGCTCCAACCGGGACTAAAGCCCCCCCCTTTAGTCCCGGTTGGTGCCACCAACCGGGACCAAAGGCCCCTGCGCTGCCCGCGTCGGGGCCAAAGTTTAGTCCCACCTCGCTAGTTGAGAGGGGAGCGCAGTGGTTTATAAGCCCCACTGCCGCTCCCCTCTTGAACTCCTTTGAACTGCAGGCTTATGGGCCTACTTGCTCCTTCGTTGCTGTTGACCCTTGGGCCTTCATGCGAGCCTGAATCCTGGCCCGAAATAGGGATACCAGTCGTATTCAGGCCGTGGCGGCCCAGTAGGTGGCATTTTTTTCTTGCTTTATTTAATTTATTTTGTTTCTACTTACAACAAAATACTTATTGTTGTTTTTTTGTTTTGTTTTCTGCATTATTTATTTTCTTTTGTTTTTTGCTCTATTTTTAAATCTTTTTGCTTCTAGTTTTAGGAAAATTATAAACTTTCTGTTAGTGCCATTACTAATTTTCAAATTTGAAAACACTTTTTTTTGTTTTCTTTCTTGCTTTATTTAATTTATTTTGTTTCTACTTACAACAAAATACTTATTGTTGCTATTTTTAATTATTACGAGGGCGAACCATAAGACATTTCAAATGAACTCTGAAAAAGTTGAAAGTTGGCATGGTATCATAAATTGACCCACACATAGCATGTGCATGTACAAAACGAACAATGGTATCATACTCATCGCCATAATATAATGGTATCATAAACGAACAATAGTTGCGGAGAAAGTCTTCACTTTTTCTTCGCTTGTGTCATTTGCTTATTGCGCCGTAACCATGGATAATCTTCATCGTTTATCGGGATGTGGGGTCAGCCTTGACTTTAAAGGAGGAATTTCATGAAACTTTTCATAATCTTCGACATGTCATCTTGTCCTCCACTCCCACGATGTCCCTTTTCCCGAAAGAACTATGTGGCGCTTTGGCTCATCGTATGATGTATTTGCTTCCTTATCTTTTCTCTTTCTCGGTCTCATCGACATGTCCTTCACATAGATAACCTGTGCCACATCATTGGCTAGGACGAACGGTTCGTCAGTGTACCCAAGATTTTTCAGATCCACTTGTTGTCATTCCGTCATCGTGGGTCTACACACTTCCCGCCTCTGACAGATTGACCCATTTGCACTTAAACAAAGGGACCTTAAAATCATGTCCGTAGTCAAGTTCCCATATGTCCACTATGTAACCATAATATGTGTCCTTTCCCTCTCGGTTGTTGCATCAAAGCGACACCGCTGTTTTGGTTGGTGCTCTTTTGATCTTGGTCAATCGTGTAAAATGTATTCCCATTTATCTCGTATCCTTTCCAAATCAATACGGTCAAAGATGGTCCCCGGATAACAAGTACAGCTCCTCACAAACAGTGCTGTCACCTCGATCGTGCTTCCAACCAACTGCTGAAAGTCTGATGTGTTCACATGTAATCCAATCGTCGACCGCTCTGGGTGTTTGAAGCGCAGATCGTTCTTGTGTTCATCGACATACGGGTCACCAAGGTAGAGTTACGTAGAACTGTAGTGGGCTTGAGACCAAGAATATCCGTCCTGCATATTATTGAGTCCTTTCCAAGCGTGCCTTTTCGGTCAGTCTCCCCTCATACCGCGATTTAGGGAGACCTATCTTCTTAAGGCCAGGAATGAAGTCAACACAAAACCCGATGACATCCTCTGTTTGATGGCCCATGGAGATGCTTCCTTCGGCCTAGCGCGATTCTGGACATATTTCTTTAGGACTCCCATGAACCTCTCAAAGGGGTACATATTGTGTAGAAATCACGGGCCCGAATGACAATCTCGTCAACTAGATGAACAAGAACGTGGTCATGATATTGAAGAAGGATGGTGGGAACACCAGCTCAAACCGACAAGACATTGCACCACATCACTCCTTAGCCTTGGTATGGTTTCTCGATCAATCACCTTCGAGATATTGCATTGAGGAATGCACATAGCTTCACAATGGCTAATCGGGCGTTTTCGGTAGAAGCCCCTCAATGCAACCGGAAGCGATTGCGTCATAATCACGTGGCGTCATGAGACTTTAGGTTCGAAACTTTTCTCCGCCATATTTATTATTCCTTTTATATTCGACGAGAAGCCGGTCGGGACCTTCATACTAAGCGAGGCATTCAAAGAAGATTTCCTTCTCTTCTTTGGTAAGAGCATAGCTGGCGGGACCTTCATACCGCTTTGGAGGCATGCCGTCTTTTTCGTGCAAACGTTGCGGGTCCTCTCGTGCCTCACCTGTATCTTTTGTCTTCCCATACACGCCCAAGAAGCCTAGCAGGTTCACGCAAAGGTTCTTCGTCACGTGCATCACGTCGATCGAAGAGCGGACCTCTAGGTCTTTCCAAAGAGGGTAGGTCCCAAAATATAGATTTCTTCTTCCACATGGGTGCGTGTCCTCGGCGTCACTCGGAACAGCTAGTCCACGGGACCCTTTCCAAAGATTACGTGTAAATCATTGACCATAGCAAGTACGTGATCACTGGTACGCATGGCGGGCTTCTTCCGGTGATCTGCCTCGCCTTTGAAATGCTTGCCTTTCTTTCAACATTGATGGTTTGTCAGAAGAAATCGACGATGGTATATACTACCGATGTCAAGTAAACAGTGCGTGCATGCGTGGTATCCCTTCTCTGTCTGTCATGAAAGGTTACTGAGAGCGGGCCAATCGTTGATAGTCACGAACATCAACGCCTTTAGGTCAAATTCCTCCTGTTTGTGCTCATCCCACGTCGTACACCGCTTCCATTCCACAGCTGTAAAAGTTCTTCAACTAATGGCCTTAGGTACACATCAATGTCATTGCCGGGTTGCTTAGGGCCTTGGATGAGAACGGCATCATAATGAACTTCCGCTTCATGCACATCCAAGGAGGAAGGTTATACATACATAGAGTCACGGGCCAGTGCTGTGATTGCTGCTCTGCTCCCGAAAGGATTAATGCCATCCGCGCTTAAAGCAAACCATACGCCCTTGGCTCACTTGCAAACTCATCCCAAGACTTTCTCTCGATTTTTCTCCATCTGCGACCCGTCGGGGTGCTCTCAACTTCCGTCTTTCTTACGGTCCTCATTGTGCCATCGCATCAACTTGGCATGCTCTCCGTTTCGACAGACGTTTCAACCGTGGTATTATAGGAGCATACCACATCACCTTCGCAGAACCCTCTTCCCGGGGCTCGCCGTCAACATCACCAGGTCATCTCGTCGATCTTATACCGTAATGCACCGCATACCGGGCATGCGTTCAGATCCTTATACGCACCGCGTAGAGGATGCATCATTAGGGCATGCATGTATCTTCGCACCTCCAATCCTAGAGGGCATACGACCTTCTTTGCTGCGTATGTACTGTCGGGCAATTCGTTATCCTTTGGAAGCTTCTTCTTCAATATTTTAAGTAGCTTCTCAAATCCTTTATCGAGCAAGATTCTCGCCTTCCATCGCAGCAATTCCAAAGACGGTACCTAGCTTTGTGTTGCCATCTTCGCAATTGGGGTACAACCCTTTTTGTGGTCCTCTAGCATGCGATCGAACTTCAGCTTCTCTTTTGACTTTCGCATTGCGTCCTTGCATCGACAATGACCGGCGGAGATCATCATCATCGGGCACATCATCTGGTTCCTCTTGATCTTCAGCAGCTTCTCCGTTGCAGCATCATCGCACACATCGTCTGGTTCCTCTTGATCTTCCGAGCATCACCGTATTCAGGGGCACATAGTTGTCATCATACTCTTCTTCTTCGCCGCCTTCCATCATAACCCCTATTTCTCCGTGCCTCGTCCAAACATTATAGTGTGGCATGAAACCCTTGTAAAGCGGTGGGTGTGCAGGATTTTCCGGTCGAGTAAGACTTCAGATTCCCACATATAGGGCATGGACAACACATAAAACCATTCTGCTTGTTTACCTCAGCCACTTCGAGAAAATTATGCACGCCCTTAATGTACTCGGAGGTGTGTCTTGAACCGTACATCCATTGCCGGTTCATCTGTGTGCATTATATATAATTAAGTGTGTCAAAAATCATTAGAGAGATCATGAATAGATAATTAATTAAGTGACCAAATTAATAGAAGTTCATCATCACATTAAAACCAAAGTACATACATAGTTCTCATCTAACAACATAAATCTCTGCAGAGCATCTAAATTAATTAAACCATACACTGAAACTATGTAAAACATTTCAATGCGAAAACAAATGCGATCATAATCGCAACCAATGTAACAACTGATCCAACGACATAATGATACCAAGCCTCGGTATGAATGGCATATTTTCTAATCTTTCTAATCTTCAAGCGCATTGCATCCATCTTGATCTTGTGATCATCGACGACATCCGCAACATGCAACTCCAATATCATCTTCTCCTCCTCAATTTTTCTAATTTTTTCCTTCAACAAATTGTTTTCTTCTTCAACTAAATTTAACCTCTTGACAATAGGGTCGGTTGGAATTTCCGGTTCAACAACCTCCTAGATGAATAAAATCTATGTCACGTTGGTCGGCATAATTGTCATAAATAATAAATGAACCAATAGTTATGAAAAGATAATATATACCACATCCGAATCATAGACAGGACGAGGGCCGACGGGGGCGGATACCAAAACCATCGCACTATGTAAGATGCAATAATAAAAGTAAGAAAATTATACAAGTATATATCTATCTAAACGTACAAATAAGAATATTTTTCCTTTCGGAAAGAAGATAAGAACAAGAGGCTCACCACAGTGGTGCCGCCGATGAGATCGGTGCGGATGATCGACGACGTTGAAGACGGGGATGGGGCGTGACGGACCGCTAAACCTAGACAAATATGAAGGAAAATGGAGCTTGGCGGTCGAGCTTGGAGAGGAGAAACCTTAAGTAGTGTGGCTCGGGCATTTCATCGAACACCTTGTGTGCATATGAGGTGAGCTAGAGCACCACCAAGCCTCTCCCCTCGGCCGAAAAAAGCAGAGGTGTGCTCTGCTTCTTGCTGGGGGGTATATATAGGCACCACCATTGGTCCCGTTGGTCGCACGAACCGACTAAGGGTTCCTTTGGTCCCGGTTCGAGCCACGAACCGGGACGAATGGTTGTGGGCCAGAGCGGGGATCATTGGTCCCGGTTCATCCCACCAACCGACCAAAGGTCGAGACGAACCGGGACCAATGGCCCACGTGGTCTGCCGCCCTCGGGCTCACGAACTGGTCCGATGCCCCATTGGTCCCGGTTCGATTGAACCGACTAATGGGCTGGACCGCCTGGACCGTTGCCCCTTTTCTACTAGTGAATTACCATGCTTGATTAATTTTTATCTCGATCAAATTCCATTCTCGTAAAGGCCTCAAGCAGGCAGCGAGTATCGATCCGTGTGCATTCTGCGTTTGCGAGAATATTCGCATGATGGCGTCCGAAAGGAGCAGATCTCAAAGACAGCAATGGGTACGCTTGTCGTAACACTATTCACAATTTTACACCATTATCGATATCTAGCTAGTCACACAACTAATACACATGCATATTGATCTCCTTCTTAACAGTTCAAAGAGGTGCGGGAGAAGCTCATAGAAATGGAGCGCGTAGAAGCACTTCAAGAGAAAATAGCGGGATTTTTGCTCGACCAGGTCATAAATCCGAATGGAGAATTCTATTACCCGCTACCGCCCCAATGAAAACCACTTTCAATTGTCATGGTGCTCCGAAGGCACCAATTAGACTGGCTCCGAAGGCAACATTCATATGTAGGAGAAATTGTATATATCTGTACATGTGTGTATGTGTGAATTAATTAATATGGTGGTTTAATTTGTGAGACATTGATGTGATATATATATGCATGATTGGTTCTACTAGAAATTATATATATATATATATATATATATATATATATATATATATATATATATGCATAACGTGTACAATGTGTAGTATCGTAAAATACCAGCAAACGAAAAAGAACTAAAATGGAAACACAAAATTAAATGAAAAAGAAATCATAAAACCAAAAACCCTCCAAACCTTATAGTACCTGTTGGTGTTACCAACCGGTACTAAAGGGCTCCAGGCCCCCGGAGCTGGCTAGTGCCACGTGGTTGCCCACTTGCCCTTTAGCACCGGTTCGTGCTGAACCGGTGCTAAAGGGGGGGGGCCTTTAGTGACCACAAATTAGTGCCGGTTATGTAACCGGCACTATAGGTCCTTACGAACCGGTGCTAATGCCCTGTTCTACACTAGTGATTGGAGGGGAGGTTCGACAATACCTGGCAGGTTCTTCAGGGATCTCACTGGAGCTATGATCCTGTGATGGTTCCTTATCTTTGGGTGTCCACCGCCCGCGTCGATACCCGTCGGGCGCTACGGTTCTAGTTGTATTAGTGATAATATTCGATGATGTACGGACACCAAGAGATAATGTACTTTTGCTTATAATTATTGAATGCATGCTAATTTGAATACTATACTTTATTTTATGATTTGGTTTTGCTTATTTTATGATTTGGTTTTGCTTATTGAATGCTCATATTGGATAAGTTCTCCTTCATTCTCATGTGCTAGACAATTTGGTATAATAATGCATTCGGAAATGAAAGAGGAGCTACGTACGTACATCGATCATTGATAGTCAACCCGTGATTAATAATAATGATCTAGTTTAATATTTGAATTATGAACGTAGGCCGGAAATGTCGTACTCATCGGACGACGAAAACCGCCCGGGGGAGTGCGACTGGTGCCACGACGACCGAGGTATGTGCGACAGGTTCATTGAGCTGGACGAAGATCGGCGCTTCAACATTAAGCTCGAGGAGACTTGCGATGTTCATACGGTACGCAACGACGACAATAGTTTTTTTCGTAATTAAGCACGACTTCAACTATTTTAACGTGTATTTTCCATATTTTTCAATTCGACTAGCTTATCCCATGCTTTGCAAGACGCTATGTCTTGGAGAGGATGGGTTTTTGAAGACCATGAAAATTTCGAAACCAAAAAAATTATCCTAAGTACCCATCATGGTGTGGATTTTCAAGTAAAACTGTACAATGCTCAGAGTGTAACCCATTTTGGTTGCAAAAATTGGGATGCATTTTGCAAGATGTATGGTCTTGATGAGGGTATGCTTGTCACCATGGATCTTGGTGATCCTACAATCGAGCAAGAGACACCTTCGATTTGGGTCTTTGTGGATACACCTCCAGTTCTTCCCTCATGTGAGCTAAACATAGTTATTAAGTAATTTATATTGTTTATTTTAAAATATATAGTTGACAACTTATCTCCGTTGACAGCTTATTTTCATTCTTCAAAGAATGTGCGGAAGATGGTAGACAGAACGTACTACATCGAAGGCTCCGAATTAACTTATCAGGAGAAAAATCATCTGGTCGGATTTTGTACTGATCTTGAGAATTACAATATCTACAATCAAACTCCTCAACATTATGGTCAATACGTGTCACTAGTGCACGTGTTGAACTACGGTAACTACCATGGAGATACCATGGTAAGATTATTTTTTACTATTACAACATCCGTGCATCTTTTTGCACACTTTTAAAACTAGTACATCATTGCTAACTACGAAGTTATTACTATGTTTTTCAACAGATAATCCCGAATGATTGTGTGCCTCATCTGATGTATACGCATGGTAGCCTTCATGTTTTGAACATGCGACCATGTCGTCCTACGAATCTCAACTGTCCATACCGGGTTTCTAAAAGAAATGGAGACATAACAATCAAAGAATGGAAAAAATGCATGGACAGTCGTAAGGAGCTTCTTGGAAGCAATAAGCAGCAAAGGGCAAGAATTGGAGACAGGATGATCGCCATTCTTCATAATGGAGAGTCAGGGTCTATATTGTTTTATGCTATTTTACCTTAAGGGTGTAGGTCCTACCTGATACTGATGATCATGTGTTAAGAACAATTATGTAGGGTTGGGTTCGATGACTATGAGGATGATGATCGTATGACTTATTATTAATAACGAGTAGAAGTTGTATGACGATGCATGATTAGTAGGACTTGTTATTATATACATATATGATGATGTATGATGCAAAGCATGCATGAGCATGTTATATCTGCGGGTGCAATGAACATAGCAGCAGTGTTGATAAACCAAGGACGAAGATAAGAGAGGACACTTCTCTCTATTAGCTAGCTATAATAACAACCTAAAATAACCCTCAAAACCCCTAAAGCAGCCACTTTTGTAAAAAAAATTGACTTTTGGTCCCGGTTGGAGCCACCAACCGGGACCAAAGGCCCTCTGACTGGGCTCGGTGCACAGGGCCACGTGGAGCCACATTGGTCCCGGTTCGTGTTTGAACCGGGACTAATGGGTGGTGGCATTAGTAACGACCCATTAGTCCCGGTTCATGAATCGGGACTAAAAGCCCTTACTAACCGGGACTAATGGGTGGTTTTCTACTAGTGTAACGGCAAGCGCTCCCACCCTAAAAATAGTTTTGAACCTGTAATCTATCCCATGTAACCAGTTGCCAAATACATTAGCAACACTACAAGGAGGATACAAGACAGAAGCTATCTGGATGACTGACCATATAGAACGAACCAATTTGCATTGGAAGAATAAATGTTTTATTGTCTCATCATGATGACAAAAGACACATTACGGGCTTCCATGCCAATTTCTCTTAGTAAGGTTATCTTTAGTAAGAATGACTCCGCGACGAAGATACCATGCAAAGATTTTATTCTTTAGAGGTATCTTCATCTTCCAGATACTATTTTCCTAGGCGTGGAAATGGCTTAGGGGCCGTTGCAAGCAATGACCAAACACGTCCTATCCTAAGATGACGTGAAGTCCACTGCAGTCTCTCACGGCTGTAGAACGCATGTAGCATGGTCTGTCAAATATGCATGATCTCGGCTATGATACTCATATGAGTTGCATGCTCAGGTCATATAAATCGGACGCTAATTGCTCTCCCAGGGAGCGGAGGTCTTAGTTCTTTCAAGGGAATTGAGATGCGTCTGAACTTCATATATCTTACTGGTTAATGAGAACCTGAGATACTGGAGTAAGCCAAACGCTTTTGTAAGAACTTTTTGGAGTTCCCATTCACTGCCTAGCACAACTATGTTGGTTCAGTGCAACCAATTTTTGCACAAACCTACGAATTTAACGAGGCGAGGACGCTATTCTTGTGTTGGGGCGATCGTCGCTTGAGGAATGTATTTATTGGGGCGTGGAGGTGGAGAAGGGGTTGGCAGTGGAGGCTAAGGCGGCACGCTAGAGTTTGAGGTTAAATTGTTAAATTATAACGGTCTTGTGTCAATCTGATTCTGGGAAGTATGCCTGGTATCTGTTACCGTGCGTGGGGCATGTAAATGACAGCATAAGCACGCTCATTGTCAATACATAAGCACCTATTCCCTGCACATGCAAAATAAAAAACACTGTTGTTAATCAAGTGATGTCCACGCTGATGTTGCAGACCGCTATATATCTCTGTTTAATTCCTTCTAAGTTGAAGATGTCAGTAACAGCCAAATACCACATGTAACTGAGATAGTGAGATTCATATATAAATCTCCCAGCTTCCTAACTCACATGGCTACGACTGAAGTAAAACAACTTAGCAAGAAATTGATTGTCTAAATTGAAAGGAAAAGAAAGAGATAATAAATCAGGTGGTGCCCGTGCTACTGCTGCCAGTTGTACTATTTTTTCTACAAGTGTTTCTGGTGTTTTGGCATGTCCTGAAATTTGGTTAACTAGAGCAAGCGCCATAATCTTCTACAAATTACCAACGTTATGTCCATCTCAGCAAAGATTGCAGAAAGTTAGAACTAAGGATCAGTGCAGTGGCGGAGCTTGAGAAAAATTCAAGAGGGGGCCATTAGTCAAAAGGAACCAAGTTAATAGGGAACGAGGGGCTAATTTGTAGTTTAAACATTAATTAGGCTCATGATGTAGCTTGTTCTTCAATGGACGCAAAAAATAAGGGGGGGCCATGGCCCCTGTTGATCTCCAATAAGCTCCGCCAGTGGATCAGTGCATGTCCGGATCTTCGTGTGACACAAAAACCATGTCCTTAGAGTGACTCCACATGAGTAACGTACGTGACGGGTGAAGTATGTAGTATGATAACTGCCCTCTGCCCTATGCTCCATCGCTTCTGAATGATCTATCGAATATAAATCTGTGTGAGCTGAGGTGAAAAAGAAATGAGTAAAAAATGCATATAGTTTGGTGTGAGTGTGATACGATCAAATGAACCGTATGCTCAGGTCATCATATGCATGAGGTGTGGATGCCCTCTCAAGGAGTCCAGGTTATATAAAAACTGATCAGCCGAGCCATCTTTTGAGACAAGTGAGATGTGCCCGTACATCATACTAATGTCTGTAGGTTGAGATACTGGAGTAAACCAAGCACCCTCCTGTACAATATTGTTGAGTTCAGTTATCCATCTTTTCAAGGATCTTGCTCTCTATAGCGTTTATTACGAGGCCAGTTACACACAAATTCTAGCAATTGCTTGGAGGAAGGGGACTAGTGCATACAAGGATGCTAGAGAGGCTGGAACAACACCAATGCCAAGCCAGTGATCTAAACAGATACCCCACAGTGACTCGCTCCTTGTGATTAAGTAGTTGCGTCCTTGCAATGACCGCGTTCACTTAGTCTTCCTAGCTTGCTCCTGTGAAGCGTGGGTTGGGCTTGCTTGTATGTCAAGGTCTAGTAGTTGAGCTTGTTGCCGCGTGAGCCTTCGTGGAAGCAGTAGTAGTAGAGCAAGGTCTGCTCTCACTAAACCTGCAACTCTGGAAGCTTTAGCTTGTTAGGGAAGCATTGGATCTTGTGTTGAAGACTCGTCCCTCCGTCGTCTTTGAATTGCTTCAGATTGTGAGCTGGTTGTGAATCATATTAACAGAGGCTCTAGTGGCGTTTATCCAAGAGATTGAAGCCTGAAGATTCAGTTTCGATGAAGCCACATTTGTCCATGGGGGAAGAAAACCCAATGAAGAAGCCCAAAACTTAGCTCATTGCGCTTTATGTCTAGAAGTCGGTCAACATATTTGGCCATTCACATCACACGATTTGTTATCTATCTCTGTAAACATTATTCAGTAATAAAGTGAGCAAGTTGTTATAAAAAGAAGAGTAGTAGAGCCGGGTCCGTTGACAATCTTCCTCATGGGTACATCGGTACATGCATTGTATTAAATGAAGAGCGCATCGAGTTTGATGAGGGCGCTGACAAATAAAGCAAGCCAGAGCAAGTCGAGCCTGAAGCAATAGCTGGCGTTGTTCAATGACCAAGACTCCTGCCGAGCCTGCAAAATGGCTTACATCTATGAGCTCACGTCGATGTCTCATAATTCTAAAGCGGATGGTTCAGTTAAGTATGCATCACATATCATTAGTTACCAACTTACCATTGGATGCGCTTGCACACTGGTTCAAATGATGGAATATATATGAGCGATGGACATAACTCCTAGCAAATATTCTGGGCAACCCCGATTTTCAGCATATGCACAAACTTGTTACAGTGAAAAAAAAAGGCACTGCAAAATGGTGCCCACTGCAGGGTTTCTTGCCTTCCGGTCGGGCTAGTGAGTATGCCACGGTTACGTTCGGCTGCGTAAGCATCGGATGTTGAGCTGCCTATCCATCAAAACAATCAATCTCTTGATGACCCGCTTCTTAACCAAGGGTTGTAGTTGTACACTGAAAATGTTGGTGAAAAACTGAAAATTAAGAAAAAACTAGATCATGACAACCCCATATCCATTTTGTACAATCACACGTGTCTCCGGTTTACTACCACCATCTTGTTCATATTATAAGAACTAGGAATTGGCATTTTAGGAAGCACGGGGGACAATAATCCTGCACCGGTCCAATACGTTTTGGTGCCCATCGCCTCATGTTGCATTCTGCATGACTAATCCATCAAAATTCGCATGATCTGGGGTGTGATGATCGAATGAATATTGCATGCTTCGGTTGTATAAGTGGTACATAATTGCTCTCTTTAGAGGTTCATGTTGAGCATGTCCCAGGTTTTCACCCTTGATTGAATTATTTTTTAGGGAAAGCAAGAAGTAATTGGACTTTTGTATATTAGTGTCTCTCGGCTGAGATATTGGAGTAAACCAATCACTTCTACTTATTTTTGGTTGAGTCCCAGCCCACTGCCGAGCAGTACCTGCTTTAGCGCAATTTTGCTGTACACACCTATACTGTAAACTCTATATACTTTTTCCACTTTTGCTTATCCATTATTTCTTGTCAATTGTGAGTTGTTGCAATTCGCCAAACCCCTAGATCTCCCACCCTTTGAAAGATTTGGATGCTAGTCCAATTCTCCAAATTAAACGAGTTGGTTGGATAAATTGGGCACTAGTGTGTTTATACATACTGGATGAACCGAGTGCTAAAGCGAGGATTTTTGTGGCGGCGGATGGCTTGTGAGTCGTGACACATACCAAGTTATCACTAACCTTGTAAGACGTTAATGTGTTACAAGAATTATGTGACATTTTACTCATATATAACGTTTTGTGAACTCTCATGTAAGCTAAGGAATTAGTTGAGCTATGCTTGGTTTCGCCAATCAAACTAGTAATCATAATGCCTAATTCGGGATTGTGCACTTGCTTCAAGAGAGTAAATTTCATACGCCCTACATCGAGGGTTGTAAACGGTTTTACCAAATGCACAATAATGCTTTCTAAAACAAAGCATAATGATATGTTTGCATCAAAACAAAACTTCCCACATGCCGACTTTTTAAATCTGGTAGAATTAGTTTCGATGAAGTCACATTTGTCAATGAGGGGAAGAAAATCCAATGAAGAAGCCAACAACTTAGCTCCTTGCACTTTATGTCTAGAAGCCGGTCAATATGTTTGGCCGTTCGCATCATATGATTTGTTATCTATCCGTATAAACATTATTGGTAATAAAGAGAGCAAGTTGTTATATATAAAAAGAAAAGTAGTAGAGCCAGGTCTGTTGACAATCTTGCTCATGGGTACATCGGTACATGCATTGTATCAAATGAAGAGCGCATCGAGTTTGATGAGGCCGCTGACAAATAAACCAAGCCAGAGCACGTCGAGCCTGATGCAGTAGCTGGCGTTGTTCAATGACCAAGACTCCTGCCGAGCCTGCAAGTTAATGACTTACATCTACGTGCTCACATCAATATCTCATAATTCTAAAGCAGATGGTTCAGTTAAGTGTGCATCACATATTGTTCGTTACCAACTTACCATTGGATGCGCTCATAGACTGGTTCAAATGATGGAATATATATGAGTGATGGGCATAACTCCTAGCAAATATAATGGGCAATCCCGATTTTCAGTATATGCACAAACTTGTTACAGTGAAGAAAATAAAAGGCACTTCAAAATATGGTGCCCACTGCAGGGTTTTTTGCCTTCCGGTCGGGCTAGTGAGTATGCCACGGTTACGTTCGACTGCGTAAGCATCGGATGTCGAGCTGCCTATCCGTCAAAACCATCAATCTCCTGATGACCTGCTTCTTAACCAGGGATTGTAGTTGTACACTGAAATTGTTGGTGAAAACCTGAAAATTAAGAACAAACTAGATCATGACAACCCCATATCCCTTTTGTAGAATCACACTTGTCTCCGGTTTACTATCAACATCTTGTTCAGATTATACGAACTAGGAATTAGCATTTTAGGAAGCATGGGGGATAATAATCCTGCACCGGTCCAATATGTTCTGGTGCCCATCGCCTGATGTTGCATTCTGCATGACTAATCCATCAAAATTCATATGATCTGGGGTGCGATGATCAAATGCATTGCATGCTCCCATCATATAAGTGGTACATAGTTGCTCTCTTTAGAGGTTCAGGTTTGAGCATGTCCCAGTTTTTCACCCTTGATTGAATTATTTTTTAGGGAAATCAAGGAGTATTTGTGTGCGAGATGCGGAAACGTCTTAGCCTCGGTGCGAGGGGACGTGTTGCATGTTATAGGCAGGGGCGCAAGATCCCTGAAGCGCATACAAGATGGTTGAGATATTACAGGAGACTTGGAGGAGAAGAGATAAGAAGATAGAGTAGGTTACAAGAGAAAATATTTGAACTACCTCTAGTCTATCTCTATCTCTAGATGCACCTGGTGCGGTACAAGACTCCTCATGTAACGTGACATAAGATGTGTTTAACACCCTCCCTTAATCACAACTTCATCAAGTTGAGATTATGTTTAAACTCTTCAAAACTTCTTGTAGGTAACGGTTTTGTGAATCCATCTGCAATTTGATCTCTGGAATGCACAAACCGAATCTGAAGTTGCTTCTTGGCAACCCTTTCTCACACAAAATGAAAGTCTATCTCAATATGCTTTGTCCTAGCATGAAAAACTGGATTTGCAGATAAGTATGTAGCACCCAAGTTATCACACCATAAACAAGGAATGTGACCACTTCTGACACCAAGTTCTCTTAACATGGATTGTACCCATATGACCTCTGAAAGGGATCGAGAAGAGGTGTCTAGAGGGGGGGGTGTGATTAGACACTAAGTACCAAAAGTTGCAATTTTTAACTTCTTTAAGTTCAAGTGGGGTTTTGGCACAAGTTTAACAATCACAATACATAACAAGAAAGCATGCAAAGAGTATATGAGCAGCGGAAAGTAGAGCATGCAACTTGCAAGAATGTAAAGGGAAGGGTTTGGAGAATTCAAACGCAATTGGAGACACGGATGTTTTTGTCGTGGTTCCGACAGGTGGTGCTATCATACATCCACGTTGATGGAGACTTCAACCCACGAAGGGTAACAGTTGCGCGAGTCCACGGAGGGCTCCACCCACGAAGGGTCCACGAAGAAGCAACCTTGTCTATCCCACCATGGCCGTCGCCCACGAAGGACTTGCCTCACTAGCGGTAGATCTTCACGAAGTAGGCGATCTCCTTGCCCTTACAAACTCCTTGGTTCAACTCCACAATCTTGTCGGAGGCTCCCAAGTGACACCTAGCCAATCTAGGAGACACCACTCTCCCAGAAGTAACAGATGGTGTGTTGATGATGAACTCCTTGCTCTTGTTCTTCAAATGATTGTCTCCCCAACACTCAACTCTCTCTCACAGGATTTGGATTTGGTGGAAAGAAGATTTGAGTGGAAAGCAACTTGGGGAAGGCTAGAGATCAAGATTCATATGATAGGAATGGAATATCTTGGTCTCAACACAAGTGTAGGTGGTTCTCTCTCAGAAAATGCAAGTTGGAATTGTCGGTTCGTTCTGATGGCTCTCTCCACGAATGAAGAGGAGGTGGAGGGGTATATATAGTCTCCACACAAAATCTAACCATTACACACAACTTGCCAATATCGGTGGGACCGAATCGAGAAACTCGGTCGGACCGATTCAGCAAATCTAGTGACTGTTACGATTTTCGGTGGGACCGGCATGCAACTCGGTAGGACCGATATGGTTAGGGTTAGGGCATAACGTAATCTCGGTGAGAGCGATTACACAAACTCGATGAGACCGATTTTGGTAATAAGCTAACCAGAGAGTTGGTCAGGTAAACTCGGTGGGACCGGTTCGCTCATTTTGGTGAGACCGAAATGTTACGAAGAGGAACAGAGAGTTTGCATTGTAATCTTGGTAGTACCGATTACTCAAACTCGGTGAGACCGATTTTGATAATGGAAATACATAGAGAGATTACAATCCCATCTCGGTGAGACCGAATCCCTATCGGTGAGACCGATTTGCCTAGGGTTTGTGGCAGTGGCTATGACATCTGAACTCGGTGGCACCGGATAGAAAGAATCGGTGGGGCCGAGTTTGACTTTTGGTTTAGGTCATATGTGGATGTGAGAAAGTAGTTGAGGTCTTTGGAGCATATCACTAAGCACTTTGAGCAAGTAAGCCATTAAGCAACACCTCATCCCCTCTTGATAGTATTGGCTTTTCCTATAGACTCAATGTGATCTTGGATCACTAAAATAGAAAATGTAAAATGTAGAGTCTTGATCTTGGAGCTTGAGCCAATCCTTTGTCCTTAGCATCTTGAAGGGGTTCCACATCCACTAGTCCATGCCACTTCATTTGTTGAACTCATCTGAAACATACTAGGTAAAAGTGTTAGTCCAACAAGAGATATGTTGACATTAATTACCAAAACCACCCAGGGAGCACTTGTGCTTTCAATCTCCCCCTTTTTGGTAATTGATGACAACATACATCAAAGCTTTAGATAAAGATATAGAGAATAGCAAGTAAAGCTTTGGAAAGACATGTAACAAGCATAGGCTCCCCCTACATGTATGCAATCATGTGAATATGAAATATAGAAGCATGTGAGAGCATAACCATGACAGAGTAGGCAATGTGTTACATGTATCTTGGCTATATGCATCAGAGCAAAAGATGTGAATGTGGGAAATGTACCTTCATGCTCACGAGTCCTTCTTGCAAACAGTATGTACATCAGCAAGAGTTCCTCATACACATGATTGTGATGCATATACTTACCTTGTGATCTTGAGTTGTCTTAGGATGGAATGAACCTGTGAAAATAAGGTAAGATAACACAGATGCACCTACTAGCCAGAGCAAACAGAAAGAAACCACAAGAGTATCAAGACTGGGATGACATGTAGAGAGTGAGTACTGAGTACCACATTTCATATAGACATGTCCCCAAAGGTAAAGATGTGCAATGAATTTAAGAATTTCCTTCCCTTAGATGTCTTTCTCCCCCTGAATCTAGCATGGGATACTGGGAGAAGATAGGGAATAGAAAATCAGAGCTCAAAGAAACAAATGAACAGAGCTAATGCAATAAGCACATATAAACATGTCTTTCCCCTCAAGAAGACATGTGGCATCTCTCCTCTTGAACACCAAGCATCTGGGATCCTTGAAGATTACTCTCTCCTTGAGTATTCTCTCCCCCTAGAGATATGATTAAGCTTTGATGTGATCTCACTCTCCCCCTTTGACATCAATTTCCAAGAAGAGTCTTCTGGAATTTGTCATGAATGGGTTTGATCCTTGAGTCACAGCACAAAGCACTAAGGTAAATGTGATGTTGGTAGAGGACAAGATTCATTGAGTGGACCTGGACCAAAAGTAATGCAGGAATAAATGGCAAAATGTCTTTCCTGTAGTGAAATCGGTGGCACGGAGTGGTATGCTTCAGTTGCACCGAAAGGATTCGGTTAGACTGAAAACAAGAGACCGGTGTGACCGAGTTCATCACAGAGAAAACACTTGTCACCATAGCTCACTAGAAAAGTAAGATCTCACAAGGATTTGCAAGGAATTAACTGAAAGATTTGCAATGAATTTGATGCAGGGAATGCAGAACAAATAGAAAAGAAAAGAAATCTAGATGAAGTTTTTTTTTGAAAGGGGAAACAAATATGCATGAGAAAAATGCAAGATCACAGAAAGAACACAAGAGAACTTCATCTAGAATTGGTCGGCGACAAAGTCACCTATGTTAGAGTATATTGACTTAGGAGTCAAGTGAGATCACTTGATCATAGGTCATACTCATCGTTTAAGCTCAAAATGGGGTTACCATTTTTCGTTTAAGCATCTTGATGTATTCACATCTTGTCGAGTTGCTTTGACTCATGACTCGGAGTAAAGCTTCTCTAAGATGGAATAACATACCTTGGGTGGTGGTGTTGATTGTGAACATGTAGTTGAACTTGTGTGGGTTGCTCAAGGTTGTGTGAGTTGGGAGCACCACTTGGAATTTGAGTTCATCTAGCTACATGGGTTAGTTTTTGCAAGGAAGAGCACTTGTGTGTCCAAAATGACAATCATGAAGTTCAATAATAAATTTGTCAAAGGATATGTTTGAATGGTTCCATGCTTCCTTGCCTTCAACCACCGTTGTGTAGAGACTTTGTGATGTAGAGATTGCTCAAGATGTGAGTGAGTTGCAATCTCATAGACTTAGATTCATCCAAGTACCTACAAGGGTTAGATAACATGCAAGGTGCAAATATATCCAAGACATAAGATAGTCAGCATAAGAGAAATGTCAAGGATTAGTCATAGGCTCATGCCTTGCATGTATCAAATGGAGTTCCTACTCCAAGTTTGAGGCATCAATGATGTTCAATTCACCTACTAACCTGCAAAACAGTTTCTCATCAAGTGGTTTAGTGAAAATATCCGCTAATTGCTTTTCGGTGCGAACATGCCTAAGATTAATGTCCCCTTTGGCAACATGATCTCGAATGAAATGATGACGAACTTCAATATGCTTCGTTCGAGAAAGTTGCACGGGATTGTGAGCAATCTTGATAGCACTTTCATTGTCACAAAGTAATTGAGCACAACATGAACCAGCGGCAATGTCCGCTTCAGCGGTGGACAAGGATACCGAGTTTTATTTCTTGGAAGACCAAGATACAAGAGATCTACCAGGAAATTGACAAGTACCCGAAGTGGAATTTCTATCAACCTTGTCACCGGCATAGTCCGAGTTGGAGTAGACAACAAGGTCGAAAGAGGCCCTCTTTGGATACCAAATGCCAAAGTTTGGTGTATGGATTAAATATCTCACTATCCTTTTCACGGCCTTAAGATGACATTCTTTAGGAGCAGCTTGATATCGTGCACACATGCACACACTTAGCATGATATCGGGACGTGAAGCACACAGATATAACAATGAACCAATCATAGAGCGATAAACCTTTTGATCGATCGGTTCACCATCTTTGGTCAAATCAAGATGTCCACTAGTAGGCATGGGTGTAGTCATACCTTTGCTTTCATGCATATTGAACTTCTTGAATAAGTCCTTGGTGTACTTCGTTTGAGAGACAAAGGTACCCTCCTTAGTTTGCTTGATTTGCAAACTAAGAAAGAATTTGAGTTCACTCATCATAGACATCTCAAACTTCTCCGACATTAGCTTTCCAAACTTCTCACTAAAATGAGGGTTAGTAGAACTAAATATAATATCATCAACATAGATTTGGCATACAAATAGTTCTCCATTGACTCTTTTAGTGAAAATAGTAGAATCTATTTTTCCAATTTCAAAGCCTTTTTCAATAAGGAACTTGGTCAAACATTTATACCACGCTCTAGGAGCTTGTTTAAGACCATAAAGAGCTTTGTGAAGTTTGTAAACATGATCAGGTTTCTTAGGATTAACAAAGCTGGGAGGTTGATTAACATAAACTTCCTCCTCTATTTCACCATTTAGAAAGGCACTTTTAATGTCTATTTGGTACAAGGTGATATCATGGAGATTCGCATAGGCAAGTAAGATGCGAATGGACCCAAGTCTAGCAACGGGAGCATAAGTCTCACCATAGTCCATACCTTCGACTTGTGTGTAGCCTTGGGCGACGAGACGTGCTTTGTTGTAAACTACTTGTCCATCTTCATCTTGCTTGTTGAGAAACACCCATTTGGTACCGATGATGTTGTGGTTGTTGTCGGGCTTCTCAACCAATGTCCAAACTTGATTTCTCTCAAAGTTGTGTAGCTCTTCATGCATAGCGCTTATCAGATCCGGATCTTCCAATGCTTCTTCAACCTTCATAGGTTCAATGCTAGAGATGAATGAATAGTGTTCACAAAAGTTAGCTAAACGAGTTTTAGAGCGAGTGATTCTCCCGGTTTGGATATCATTGTAGATTTTCTCGACGGGGTGGTCTTTAGCAATTCTTGCTCGAACTCGTGAAAGTTTTTACTTGGATCTTGGTTGAACATCTTCTTCATCTTGTTCTTCTTCCTGGCCTTCTTCGTTGTTGACGTTGTCGTTCTCTTGTCGTGGTGGAGAAGGAGGTTTTTGGCGTTCGTCTTGGTGCACTTCCTCGTTTCTTCATCTTGGTGTGTCCCACTTGTGGATGCTTCCATATCAACTCTTGGTTCACCTTGTCATGAGGTAGAAGCTTCCACTTGGACAGACGAGGTACTCTCCTTCACCTCCATTGGACGAATCTTGCCAATAGACAAGTCTTGGATTGCTTCCGAGGGGTCTTTGTCTCCTACATCAATTGGAAATTGCTCTACTTGCGAGCCGTTAGATTCATCAAACTTCACATCTACCATTTCTTCAACCTTTCGGGTGAAATTGTTTTAGACATGGTATGTGTGAGAGTTTGAGACATAACTAAGTAGGAAACCTTCATGAGACTTAGGAGCAAATTTAGAACGGCGATGCTTATCAAGAATGTAGCACTTTGAGCCGAATACTCAAAAATATCCAACTTGGGGTTTGTTACCGGTGAGGAGCTCGTATGCCTTCTTGCCGAGTAGCTTGTGAAGATACAAGCGATTTGTTGCATGACAAGTTGTCTCAACTGCTTCCGCCTAAAAGTGCTTCGGCGTCTTGTACTCATCAAGCATCATTCTCGCCATTTCGATGAGCGTCCGGTTCTTCCTCTCAACAAATCCATTTTGTTGAGGTGTGTACGCAGCCGAGAACTCGTGTGAAATACCTTCTTCGTCAAGAAAGGTATCCACATTTGCGTGCTTGAACTCCGTTCCGTTGTCGCTGCGAACCTTCTTGATCTTCACTTCAAATTGATTTTGGGCCTTCCTAGCGAAGTTTTTGAAGATCTTTTGAACCTATGATTTATCATTGAGAAAGAACACCCACGTAAATCTTGAAAAATCATCAACTATAACTAGACCAAAAGAATTTCCACTGAGACTTTTGTAGGCGTTGGGACCAAAAAGATCCATGTGAAGTAGCTCGAGTGGCCTCCTTGTGGTCATGATGTTCTTCACGGGATGCCTTCCTCCAACCTGTTTACCTGCTTGACAAGCGCTGCAAAGTCTATCCTTATCAAATATGACATTGTTAACGCCAAGGATATGATTTCCTTTAATAAGCTTGTCAAGGTTTCGCATGCCAACATGACCTAATTGCCTATGCCATAACCAACCTTTAGAGGATTTAGCAATAAAGCAAGTTCTAGGTTGAGCCTTTTTAGTGAAATCAACAATGTATAGATCACCTCTACGTACACTGGTAAAGACCATTTTATGATTATCTCTACTAAACACTTGGCAATCTACTTCAGTAAATAGGACATTGATACCGAAATCAGCAAGTCTAGATACTGAAAGTAAGTTGTAGCCAAGAGATTCAACGAGCATGACATTTTGTATGGAGCTATCATGTGATATGGCCACCTTACCGAGGCCAACCACCTTACCCTTTGAGTTATCACCAAAAGTGACATACTTTCGAGGACCACCGTTCTCAGCAAGCTCACGAAACATATCTTTATCTTCGATCATGTGATCGGTACATCCACTATCAAGAACCCATTCCTTTCCTCCTGCCATATATCCCCGAAGATTTTCCATAAGACCAAAGTGTCTCATTGCATCATCAAGATCAAAGTCACTATCATCATCCTCATCATAGTATCCATGTTCAACATCGTCATGTGGTGGATCAAGTCCTAGAGAGGGTGATTCGTTAGAGTGAGTTTGACAATGATCTTGTTTATGAAACTTTATAGCTTCAGAAATAATATCACTAATAATTCCAACACCTCCTTTGGCATGCATAAGGTTTGTAAGCTCAAATAGACAATCACCAAACATAGGATCACTGGAATTCATCTTACTCAAGGCAATAGACTTATGGAGAATTTCATCTAGATTTTTCAAGGAATAATTTGGAAAATGTTCCTCAAGAAATTCCATATGGTGTAGGCACACTTAAGAGTAGGCAAACATCCAATCAAGTTTCTAGGCAAGCCCCTAATGATAAGTTCAACAGTTGTAAGATTGTGAATCATGTCAATTGAATCATCAAGGGTAGGATGCATAGGATCAACATGAGGTGCACAAGGGCTAGCAATGTACTTGTTCAAATGATATTGATTGAAAATCACAAGCATCTCATTTTTCCACTCATGAAAGTACTCTCCGTCAAGTATGGGCACTCTATGTCTAAGACTCCCAATTGTAGACTCATCCATCTTCCTCCAATGGTATTTAAACCAAAGCTCTGATACCAATTGAAAGGGATCGAGAAGAGGTGTCTAGAGGGGAGGGTGATTAGACACTAAGTACCAAAAGTTGCAATTTTTAAGTTTTTAAGTTCAAGTGTGGTTTTGGCACAAGTTTAACAATCACAATACATAACAAGCAAGCATGCAAAGAGTATATGAGCAGCGGAAAGTAGAGCATGCAACTTGCAAGAATGTAAAGGGAAGGGTATGGAGAATTCAAACGCAATTGGAGACATGGATGTTTCTGTCGTGGTTCCGATAGGTGGTGCTATCATACATCCACGTTGATGGACACTTCACTAGTAGAAAAGGGGCAAATCTGAGACACATTAGTGCCAGTTTGATTTTGAGCCGGCACTAATGTGTCGATTAGTGCCGGTTCCAATGGCTAGCCGGCTGTTCACATTAGTACCGGTTCATGGCGAACCTTTAGCACCGGTTCGTGCCACGAACCGGTACTAAAGAGAGTGGTGGCAGGATGTTGTCAGTATGGGGCCCGTCCAGCACCTTTAGTACCGGTTCGTGGCACGAATCGGTACTAAAGGTTGACGTACATAAACCCTTCGTCCACCCAAGCCACTCTGTTCTTCCCCTTTCCCCTCACTTCCTCTGTTCTTCCCCTCTCTTCCTCGAGCTCCTCACAAATTTTGCCCAAAATTTGTCAAGATTTTAAGGCCCCCATCCATTCAAATGATCACAAAGGTTAGCAACTTTGTCCTTTCAACTCTCATTGCTAGATTAGCTCTTGCAATGCTTTGTATAGTGATTAATTTGGGAGGAATTATATTTGCTAGTATTTGATTTATATGCAATTTGAGGTCAAAAATAACACTTAGTTTGCATATGTAGGTGTTGTTTACTTAGTGCCTTCTAAATCTCCGTCAGAACCACCGCCGATCGCCCACACCGTCCTGTCACGGCACCACCTTGTGGTGAGGCTCTTGTTCATGAATGTTTTACATTACCAAATTGATGTTTGTGTGATTTGGATATATAGTTACTCGTATAATTATCTTACCCGTACGTTGTTTGCTATAATAGTGCCATGGTTTTGATATCCGTCCCCATCGGCCCTCGTCCTTGTTATGATTTGGATGTGGTATATTCTCTTTTAAAACTAGTTGTTGCATTTCGTGTTTATGAAAAATTATGCCCATCAAGTTGACATAGATATTTTTATCTAGGAGGTATGTGAACCGGAAATTCCAACCGACCCTATTTTCGAGAGGTTAAATTTAGTTGAAAGAGAAAACGAGTATTTGAAAGAAAAATTGAAAAGAATTGAGGGGGAGAAGATAGAATTGGAGTTGCATGTTGCCGATGTCGTCGATGATCACAAGATCAAGATGGAGAAAATGAGGTTGAAGATTAGAAAGATTAGAAAATATGCCATTGATAGTGTGGCTTGGTATCATTATGCTGTTGGATCAATTGTTACCTTAGTTGCAATCTTGATCGCATTTGTTGTTGCATTTAAATTCTTTAGCTAGAGAGTTATTTGTATGTTGCATTTAATTAAGTGTTGTATATGAACTTTATGTATGAACTTTATGTATGAACTTGTGTTAATTTGGTCTATTCGGTGTTGTGTAATGAAGATGAGCCGACAATGGATGTATGATGACCGATGCTCTCCCGAGTTCATTAATGGCGTGCATACTTTTCTGCTTGTCGCTGAGGCAAACAAGCGGGCGGATGGTTTTATGCCTTGTCCATCTGCTGGCTGTAAGAATGGTCACAATTACTCTACGTCAAGAACCATTCACGTCCACCTATTTGAGTCCGGTTCCATGCCCCACTATAATGTTTGGACCAAGCACGGAGAAATAGGGGTTATGATGGAAGACAATGAAGAAGAAGAGGACGACGACGGCTATCCTGGCCATGGGTTCCCTGAATACGATGATACAACAATGGGGGAAGAAGCTGAGCCGGTAATGCGGGAAGAAGCTGAAGAACAGGCATCAAATGAGCCCGCTGATGATCTAGGTCGGGCCATTACCGATGCAAAGAGAAACTGCACAAGTGATCTGGAGAGGACGAAGTTGCAGCACATGTTAGAGGATCACAAGAAATTGTTGTACCCGAATTGCAAAGCTGACAAAAAAAAGTTGGGCACCACACTGGAATTGCTGCAATGGAAGGCAGAGAATGGTGTATCTGACAAGGGATTTGGAAAGTTGATGGTAATGATAAAGAATATGCTTCCAAAGGACAACGAATTTCCCGAGAGTACGTATGAAGCAAAGAAGGTTGTCTGCCCTCTAGGGTTAGAGGTGCAGAAGATACATGCATGCCCTAATGACTGCATCCTCTAACGCGTGAGTACGAGGATTTGAACGCTTGCCCGATGCGATGCATTGCGTTATAAGATCACCGCGATGACCTGGTGATGTCAAGGGCGGCGCCCAGAAGAAGATTCCTGCCAAGGTGATGTGGTATGCTCCTATAATACCACGGTTGAAACGCTTGTTCCAAAACAAAGAGCATGCGAAAGCGTCGCGGTGGCACGCAGAAGACCGTAAGAAAGATGAAAAGTTGAGAGTACCCGCTGACGGTTCACAAAGGAGAAAAATTGAGAGAAAGTATCGGGAGGAGTTTGCAGTGACCCAAGGAACGTATGGTTTGGTCTAAGTGCAGATGGCATTAATCCTTTTGGGGAGCAGAGCGCAACCATAGCACGTGGCATGTGACTCTATGTTTGTATAACCTTCCTCCTTGGTTGTGCATGAAGCGGAAGTTCATTATGATGCCGTGCTCATCCAAGGCCCTAAGCAACCCGGCAACGACATTGATGTGTACCTAAGGCCATTAGTTGAAGAACTATTACAGTTGTGGAATGGAACAGTGTACGCGTGCGTGGGATGAGCACGACAGAAGAATTTGACCTAAAGGCGTTGCTGTTCGTGACCATCAATGATTGGCCTACTCTCAAGAACCTTTCGTGATGACAAACAAGGGATACCGCGGATGCACGCACTGTTTGGATGATACCGACAGTATATATTTGGAGAGTTGTAGGAAGAATGTGTACCTGGGACATCGTTGATTTCTTCCGAGCAGGCATCCCGTAAGAAAGAAAGGCAAGCATTTCAAAGGTGAGGCGGATCACCGGATGAAGCCTCGCCACCATACTTGCGCTGATGTACATGATATGGTCAAGGATTTGAAGGTAATCTTTGGAAAGGGTCCTAGCGGACAACCTGTTCCGAAGGACGCTGACGGACGCGCACCCATGTGGAAGAATAAATCTATATTTTGGGACCTGCCATATTGGAAAGACCTAGAGGTCCGCTCTGCAATTGACGTGATGCACGTGACGAAAAATCTTTGCGTTACCCTGCTTGGCTTTTTGGGTGTGTATGGGAAGACAAAAGATACACCAGAGGCACGGGAGGACCAGCAACGTATGCACGGAAAAGACGGCATACATCAGGGTCAGGCCAGCTATGCTCTTACCAAAGAAGAGAAGGAAATCTTTTTTGAATGCCTGCTTATCATGAAGGTATCGTCTGGCTTCTTGTCGAATATAAAGGGAATAATAAATATGGCAGAGAAAAAGTTTCAGAACCTAAAGTCTCATGACTGCCACGTGATTATGACGCAATTCCTTCCGGTTGCATTGAGGGGGCTTCTACCGGAAAACATTCGATTAGCCATTGTGAAGCTATGTGCATTCCTCAATGCAATCTCTCAGAAGGTAATCGATCCAGAAATCATACCAAGGTTACAAAATGATTTGGTGCAATGTCTTGTCAGTTTCGAGTTGGTGTTCCTACCATCCTTCTTCAACATCATGACGCACATCCTAGTTCACCTTTGCAAAGAGATTAACATTTTGGGTCCTGTATTTCTACAGAATATGTTCCCCTTTGAGAGGTTCATGGGAGTCTTGAAAAAATATGTTCATAACCGTGCTAGGCCAGAAGGAAGCATCTCGAAGGGCCATGAAAATGAGGAGGTCATTGATTTTTGTATTGACTTTATTCCTGACCTTAACCCGATTGGTGTTCCTAAATCGCGGCATAAGGGCAGACTGGATGGAAAAGGCACGCTAGGAGGGCGTCAAATAATATGTATGGACGGGCATTCTCTCACTGAAGCACACTACATAGTTCTACAGAATTCCGCCTTGGTGGCTCCGTATATGGAGGAACACAAGAATTTTCTACACTTCAAACACCCGGAGAAGTCTGACGACTGGATTACACGCGAACAAACGAGGACTTTTGCCGGTTGGTTGCAGAAACATGCCCTGAATGGTGGCGATATTCAAAATGACCTGTACTCGCTGTCCCAGTTACCATCTTCCAATATAATGACTTTCAAAGGGTACCAGATAAATGGGAATACATTTTACACGATCGCCCAAGATAAGAAGAGCACCAACCAAAACAGTGGTGTCCGCTTTGATGCAACAACCAATACAGGAAAGGAAACATATTATGGTTACATAGAGGACATATGGGAACATAACTATGGAGGTGATTTGAAGGTCCCTTTGTTTCGGTGCAAATGGGTCAATATGACACAAGGCGGGGTAACGGAAGACCCGCAGTACGGAATGACAACAGTGGATCTCAACAATCTTGCGTATGCAGACGAACCATTCGTCCTAGCCAATGATGTGGCGCATGTTTTTTATGTGAAAGACATGTCTACCAGATCGAGAAAAGAAAAGATAAGGAAGCTTAATGGATCATACGACGAGCCAAAGCGCCACATAGTTCTTTCAAGAAAAGAAACATCGTGGGAGTGGATGACAAGACGGACATGTCGGAAGATTATGAAAAGTTTGATGAAATTGCTCCATTCACAGTGAATATTGACCCGAGCATCCAGTTAAATGATGAAGATTTTCCATGGCTACGGCGCAAAGGGACACACGCGAAGAAAAAGTTTCACACCCAAAGATCTGGGATGTGATCGACTTCACTATCATCACTTTCTTCTGTGTTTCACACCCAGGAGGGAATCTCTGTAATAGTTATGGTAGTTATGTGTTTTGGCATTTGAAACGCGAAGAAATTTTATGTGCAAACACATTCTTTCATGCATTGACTGATTTTTTCCAGCTAAATTCTCTCATTTTTTAAATAACCTAAGCATTACCAAATTGGATATAATGATAAAACACACTAATATTAAACATAAGAAAAAAGAATCACTAAAAAAATCTATTTTCAAAGTTAAGTTATTCACAAACTAGTGATTCACACAAATTTCAAATAATTCAAAATTTAAACTATTCAAATTTGAAAACTACCGGCACTAACAGAAAGTTTGTAATTTTTTGTACCTAAAGCAAAAATATTCACAAAGAAACTCTAAATACAGCAAAAAACAATTCAAAAATAAATAAAACAAAAATAAAGAAATAAATAAGAAAACAAAAAAGCCCGCCTACTGGGCTAAGCGGCCTCCATACGACTAAAAACACAACCTTTTGTTGGGCCAGGATGCAGGCCCAAAAGGCCCATGAGGCCCACAGACCTGAGCAGGTGTAGGCCGAGTAGGCCTGCTTAGGAGAGGAGCTCGAGAGCTACCGACTGGGCTTAATTATAAATCGGTCACGGTAGCCCTCGACTAGCAAGGTGGGACTAAACTTGTCAAGACCGCATCAAGGCCAACAAGACCCCTTTAGTACTGGTCGTGGCACCAACCGGTATTAAAGACCTCTTAGTACCGTTGGTGCCACGACCCGGTACTAAAGGGGGTGCGCTTCCCGCCGCTTGGCCTGGCCAAAACAGACCTTTAGTACCGGTTGGTGGCTCCAACCTGTACTAAAGGTCCATACTATATATACAACAGTTGAAAACATTCACTTTCCCTCTGTTTTTTCCCTCTGTTTCCTCCCTCCGTCGCGCCGCCTGTTGGAAATATGCCCTAGAGGCAATAATAAATTGGTTATTATTATATTTCCTTGTTCATGATAATCGTTTATTATCCATGCTATAATTGTATTGATAGGAAACTCAGATACATGTGTGGATACATAGACAACACCATGTCCCTAGTAAGCCTCTAGTTGACTAGCTCGTTGATCAACAGATGGTTACGGTTTCCTAACCATAGACATTAGATGTCGTTGATAACGGGATCACATCATTAGGAGAATGATGTGATGGACAAGACCCAATCCTAAGCCTAGCACAAAGATCGTGTAGTTCGTATGCTAAAGCTTTTCAATGTCAAGTATCTTTTCCTTAGACCATGGGATTGTGCAAATCCCGGATACCGTAGGAATGCTTTGGGTGTACCAAACGCCACAACGAATCGGGTGGCTATAAAGGTGCACTACGGTATCTCCGAAAGTGTCTCATTGGGTTGGCACGAATCGAGATCGGATTTGTCACTCCGTGTAAACGGAGAGGTATCTCTGGGCCCACTTGGTAGGACATCATCATAATGTGCACAATGTGACCAAGGGGTTGATCACGGGATGATGTGCTACGGAACGAGTAAAGAGACTTGCTGGTAACGAGATTGAACAAGGTATCGGTATACCGACGATCGAATCTCGGGCAAGTACAATACCGTTAGACAAAGGGAATTGTATACGGGATCAATTGAGTCCTTGACATCGTGGTTCATCCGATGAGATCATCCTGGAACATGTGGGAGCCAACATGGGTATCCAGATCCCGCTGTTGGTTATTGACCGGAGAATGTCTCGGTCATGTCTACATGTCTCCCGAACCCGTAGGGTCTACACACTTAAGGTTCAATGATGCTAGGGTTATAAAGGAAGTTTGTATGTGGTTACCGAATGTTGTTCGGAGTCCGGGATGAGATCCCGGACGTCACGAGGAGTTCCGGAATGGTCCGGAGGTAAAGATTTATATGGAAAGTTGTTGTTCGGGTTCCGGAAAAAGTTCGGGTTTTTTCGGTATTGTACCGGGAAGCTTCCAGAAGGTTTCGGAGGATTTCGGAGGGGTCCGGAGGTCCGGAAATTGTTCCACCACGTCCAATACAGTAGCATGGGATGTAGGGGGGCTCCCTAGCCTTAATGGGCTAGGGGCACCAGCCCCCCCAAGGCCCATGCGCATGGGGAGGGAAAACCCTAAGGGGGGAGGGCATCCACTTGACTTGGGAGGCACTCCTCCCCCCTTGGCCGCCGCCCCCTCCTTAGATTGGATCTGAGAGGGCCGGCCCCCCTCTCCCTTGCCCCTATATATATGTGGGGGTGGGAGGGCAGCCGCACCACAAGTTCGGCGCAGCCTCCCTCTCCCAAGTACTCCTCCTCTCCGCGGTGCTTGGCGAAGCCCTCACGGGATTGCCACGCCTCCACCACCACCACGCTGTTGTGCTGCTGCTGGGCGGAGTCTTCCTCAACCTCTCCTCTCTCCTTGCTGGATCAAGGCATGGGAGACGCCACCGGGTTGTACGTGTGTTGAACGCGGAGGTGCCGTCTGCTCGGCACTAGGATCTCCGGTGATTTGATCACGACGAGAACGACTCCTTCGACCCCGTTCTCTTGAACGCTTCCGCTTAGCGATCTACAAGGGTGTGTAGATGCACTCTCCTTCCCCTCGTTGCTGGTTTCTCCATAGATAGATCTTGGTTACACGAGGGAAAATTTTGAATTTCTGCCACGCTCCCCAACAAAGGGTATCGAGCTAGGTATATTGCGAGATTCTTTGCACGAGTAGAACACAAAGTAGTTGTGGGCGTTGATTTTGTTCAATATGCTTACCGTTACTAGTCCAATCTTGTTTCGACGGTATTGTGGGATGAAGCGCCTGCACCGACCTTACACATACTCTTACGTGAGACAGGTTCCACCGATTGACATGCACTTGGTGCATAAGGTGGCTAGCGGTGCCGCCTCCCACTTTAGTTGGAACGGATTCGATGAAAAGGGTCCTTATGAAGGGTAAATAGCAATTGACATATCACGTTGTGGTTTTATGAGGTAAGAAACGTTCTTGCTAGAAACCCATAGCAGCCACGTAAAACATGCAAACAACAATTAGAGGACGCCTAACTTGTTTTTGCAGGTATGTTATGTGATGTGATATGGCCAAGAAGAATGTGATGAATGATATGTGATGTATGAGATTGATCATGTTCTTGTAATAGGAATCACGACTTGCATGTCGATGAGTATGACAACCGGCAGGAGCCATAGGAGTTGTCTTAATTTATTGTATGACCTGCGTGTCATTTAACAACGCCATGTAATTACTTTACTTTATTGCTAACCGGTAGCCATAGTAGTAGAAGTAATAGTTGGCGAGACAACTTCATGAAGACACGATGATGGAGATCATGGTGTCATGCCGGTGACGATGATGATCATGGAGCCCCGAAGATGGGGATCAATGGAGCTATATGATATTGGCCATATCATGCCACTACTATATAATTGCATGTGATGTTTATTATGTTTATGCATCTTGTTTACTTAGAACGACGGTAGTAAATAAGATGATCCCTTACAACAATTTCAAGAAGTGTTCTCCCCTAACTATGCACCGTTGCTAAAGTTCGTCGTTTTGAAGCACCACGTGATGATCGGGTGTGATAGATGCTTACGTTCACATACAACGGGTGTAAGACCGTTTTACACATGCAAAACACTTAGGGTTAACTTGACGAGCCTAGCATGTACAGACATGGCCTCGAAACACGGAGACCGAAAGGTCGAGCATGAGTCGTATAGTAGATACGATCAACATGAAGATGTTCACCGATGATGACTAGTCCATCTCACGTGATGATCGGACACGGCCTAGTTGACTCGGATCATGTAATCACTTAGATGACTAGAGGGATGTCTATCTGAGTGGGAGTTCATAAGATGAACTTAATTATCCTGAACATAGTCAAAAGATCTTTGCAAATTATGTCGTAAGCTCGCGCTTTAGTTCCACTGCTTAGATATGTTCCTAGAGAAAATATAGTTGAAAGTTGACATGGCGATTATGCGGACAAGAGAAAGCTTGTGTCCTTAATGCACCGCCGGTGAGCTGAACCCCAAACGCCGTTTGTGGATGTTGTGAACATCGACATACACGCTTTGATAACTACGTGATAGTTCGGGCTTAAACGGTTTAGAGTTGAGGCACCAAAGACATTTTTGAAACGTCATGAACATATGAGATGTTTTCGAGGGCTGAAATTGGGATTTTAGGCTCGTGCTCACGCCAAGAGGTATAAGACCTCCGACAATTTTCTTAGCCTGCAAACTAAGGGAGAAAAGCTCAATCGTTGAGCTTGTGCTCGATTGTCCGAAAGTGCAACAATCACTTGAATCGAGTGGGAGTTGATCTTCCGGATGAGATAGTGATGTTTCTCCAAAGTCATTGCCACCAAGCTGCTAGAGCTTCGTGATGAACTATAACATATCGGGATAGATATGATGATCCTTGAGGTATTCACGATGTTTGACACCGCGAAAGTAGAAATCAAGAAGGAGCATCAATTGTTGATGGTTGGTGAAACCACTAGTTTCAAGAAGGGCAAGGGCAAGAAGGATACTTCATGAAACGGCAAATCAGCTGCTGCTCTAGTGAAGAAACCCAAGGTTGAACCCAAACCCAAGACTAAGTGCTTCGTAATAAGGGGAACAACCATCGGAGCAGATTACCCTAGATACTTGGTAGATGAGAAGGTCGGCAAGGTCGATAGAAGTATATTGATATACATTATGTTAATGTGTACTTTACTAGTACTCCTAGTAGCACCGTGGTATTGGATACCGTTCGGTTGCTAAGTGTTAGTAACTCAAATATAAGCTACGGAATAAACGGAGACTAGCTAAAGGTGAGTGACGATATGTGTTGAAGTGTTTCCAAGTTTGATGTGATCAAACATCGCACGCTCCCTCTACCATCAAGATTAGTATTAAACCTGAATAATTGTCATTTGGTGTTTGCGTTGAGCATAGACATGATTGGATTATGTCTATCGCAATACGGTTATTCATTTAAGGAGAATAATGATTACTCTGTTTATTTGAATAATACCTTCAATGGTCTTGCACCTAAAGGAATGGTTTATTGAATCTTGATCGTAGTGATACACATTTTCATGCCAAAAGATATAAGATAGTACCACTTACTTGTGGCACTGCCATGTAAGTCATATTGGTATAAAACGCATGAAGAAGCTCCATATTGATGGATCTTTGGACTCACTCGTTTTTCAAAAGTTCGAGACATGCGAACCATGTCTATTGGTGTATACGCATGAAGAAACTCCATGCAGATGGATCGTTTGGACTCACTTGATTTTGAATCACTTGAGATATGCAAATCATACCACATGGGCAAGATGACTAAAAGGCCTCGTTTTTTCAAAAAATGGAACAAGATAGCAACTTGTTGGAAGTAACACATTTTGATGTGTGCAGTCCAATGAGTGCTGAGGCATGCAGTGAATATCGTTATGTTCTTACTTCACAGATGATTCAAGTAGATGTAGAGTATATTTACTTGATGAAACACAAGTCTGAATTATTGAATGGTTCAAGTTATTTCAGAGTGAAGTTGAAGATCATCGTGACAAGAGGATGAAATGTCTATGATATGATCATAGAGATGAGTATGTGAGTTACGAGCTTTGGCACGCAATTAAGACATTGTGGAAATTGTTTCACAATTAATACCTCCTGGAACACCATAGTTTGATGGTGTGTCCGAACATCATAGTTGCACCCTATTGGATATGGTGCGTACCATGATGTCTCTTATCGAATTACCACTATCGTTTATGGGTTAGGCATTAGAGACAACCACATTCACTTTAAATAGGGCACCACGTAATTCCTTCGAGATGACACCATATGAACTATGGTTTAGAGAAACCTAAGTTGTCATTTCTTAAAGGTTTGGGGCTGCGACGCTTATGTGAAAAAGTTTCAGGTTGATAAGCTCGAACCCAAAGCGGATAAAATGCATCTTCATAGGACACCCAAAAACAGTTGGGTATACCTCCTAATTCAGATCCGAAAGCAATAGGGATTGTTTCTTGAATCGGGTCCTTTCTCGAGGAAAAGTTTGTCTCGAAAAGTTGAGTGGGAGGATGGTGGAGACTTGATAAGGTTATTGAACCGTCACTTCA
This sequence comes from Aegilops speltoides, assembly GCA_021437245.1. Lineage (NCBI taxonomy): Eukaryota > Viridiplantae > Streptophyta > Magnoliopsida > Poales > Poaceae > Aegilops > Aegilops speltoides. The sequence continues at coordinate 465,704,948 of CM038143.1, forward strand.
ACAAGTATGTAGCAGGGCACAGGAAGTTGTTCCTGTGACTCCTACACCAATTGAAGTAGAAGCTTATGATAGTGATCATGAAGTTTTTGGATCAAGTCACTATCGTACCTCGTAGGGTGACAAGGATGCGTACTACTTTAGAGTGGTACAGTAATCCTGTCTTGAAGGTCATGTTGCTAGACAACAATGAACCTACGAGCTATGGAGAAGCGATGGTGGGCCCATATTCCGACAAATGGTTAGAAGCCATGAAATCCGAGATAGGATCCGTGTATCAGAACAAAGCATGGACTTTGGTGGACTTGCCCGATGATCGGCAAGCCATTGAGATAAATGGATCTTTAAGAAGAAGACGGACGTGGACGGTAATGTCACCGTCTATGAAGCTCGACTTGTGGTGAAGAGTTTTTCACAAGTTCAAGGAGTTGACTACGATGAGATTTTCTCATCCGTAGCGATGCTTAAGTCCGTCGGAATCATGTTAGCATTAGCTGCATTTATGAAATCTGGTAGATGGATGTCAAAACGAGTTTCCTTACCAGTTTCGTAAGGAAAGGTTGTATGTGATACAATCAGAAAGGTTTGTCGATCCTAAGGATGCTAAAAGGTATGCTAGCTCCAGTGATCCTTCTAAGGACTGGAGTAAGCATCTCGGAGTTGGAATATGTACTTTGATAAGATGATCAAAGTTTTTGGGTTTATACAAATTGATGAGAAACTTGTATTTCCAAAGAAGTGAGTGGGAGCACTATAGAATTTCTGATGAGTATATGTTGTTGACATATTGTTGATCAGAAATGATGTAGAATTTCTGGAAAGCATATAGGGTTATTTCAAAAATGTTTTTCAAGTGAAAACCTGGTTTAAGCTACTTGAACATTGAGCATCAAGATCTATGAGGATAGATCAAAAACCGCTTAATGGTACTTTGAAATGAGCATATACCTTGACATGATCTTGAAGGTGTTCAAGATGGATCAGTCAAAGAAGGAGTTCTTGCCTGAGATGTAAGGTATGAAGTCAAGACTTAAAGCTCGACCATGGCAGAAAAGAGAGAAAGGACGAAGGTTGTCCCCTATGTTGTGTACCGCACTGGAAGTGTGCCTTGCCATGAGTCAGTCAAGGGGTACAAGAATGATCCAGGAATGGATCATTGGACAACGGTCAAAATTGTCCTTGGAGTAAATAAGGACATGTTTCTCGATTATGGAGGTGATAAAGAGTTCGGCGTAAAGGGTTACGTCGATGCAAGCTTTAACACCTATCCGAATGACTCTGAGTAGAAAACCGGATACGTATAGTGGAGCAACCACTACTAGGGAAAAGGCTATACACAGAATCTTAGCAGCAGCGAGGGCTAAAAACCCACGCTATTGCTACTTACTAGCAGCGCAGGTTTTTAAACCTCGCTACTACTAAGTTGATAGCAGCAGCGCGGGTTTGTAACCCTCGCTACTACTAAGCGGTCTGTACCGTGCCCCCCGGGATATGCCATAGTAGTAGCGAGGTTTTAACCTCGCCGCTAAGTTCATAGCAAGAGCGGGTTTTAACCTCGCTGCTACTAACCCGCCATCGCTATCAACTTAGTAGTAGCGAGGTTAAAATCCGCCATCGCTAATCGTCTCATCATAGTAGTAGCGCCTGGTCCGCCTATTTGGCGAAGTCTACACCCCGTGGACCGCTTTTTCAGTTTTAAAAAAATAAAAGAAAATGATAAAAATGACAAAAAATAAAAGAAAATAAGTTTCCCATGTGATATGTGGTCTAGTTGTTGGGAAAATTTACAAATATGAATTTCGACTTTATTTGCAAAATCTCTCTGGAAATTTGTAAAATGGCCATAACTTTTGCATACGAACTCGGATGAAAAAAAAAATTATATGAAAAAGCATCTACTCGACAAGTTACATTCGAATTTAATTAGGGGAACCGCGTTAAACGTTTTCAAAATCCTCAAAAGCCTAACAGAAAAAAAGTTACGGGGCTTTTAAGATCTGGAGGCAAAAAAATTCAAAAAACAATTATTATTTTTTAATTTTTGTTAAATCTGGTCAAACTATGGTCAAACTAATTATTCAAAAATATTAGTGTTAATAAATAATTATTTTAATTTTTTTGAATTTTGGTCAAATCTGGTCAAACTATGGTCAAACTGTGGTCAAATCTGGTCAAACTGTGGTCAAACTGTAGTCAAACTAATTTTTTAGAACAATAGTTTCAAACTCAAACAGTGAAATGTGTGACTTCATGCTCAAGCTAAAATCCTGAGGTTAATAGGATTGACATCTCACTATTGTCAGGAAAACAACAAGTGCATACTTGGAAACGAGGAGAATAGAACCCGGGAAGTTAAGCGTGCTCAGCCGGAGTAGTGAGAGGATGGGTGACCGTCCGGGAAGTTAGATGATTTGGAATGATGAGGGGTGATTAGAGATTAAATTGAGCAGCGATTAGGGGTGATTAGAGATTTGAGTTAAAATAATTCAGAAATTTGAAAATTTCGAAAAAAAATCAAAAAAAAATTTCGAAAAAAAATCAAAAAAATTTCGAGCTATATCGTTAGTCAGAAGCCTGGTAGCACCCACGCCATCGCTATAAGTTAGTCAGAAGCGTGGTACCAGCACCGATAGGCCTAAAACCAGCATTCTGCTAGGCTTTTCCCTAGTAGTGAACCATTTGGAATAGCTCCAAGTGGAGCGTGGAAGTAGCATTTACAATATGACCTAGAGATTTGTGAAGTACATACGAATCTGAATGTTGCAGACCCGTTGACTAAAACCTCTCTTGCAAGCAAAATATGATCAAACCCCAGAACTCATTGAGTCTTAATCACTTGATGATGTGAACTAGTTTAGTGACACTAGTAAACTCTTTAATCACATGATGATGTGAACTAGTTTAGTGACACTAGTAAACTCTTTGGATGTTGGTCACATGGCGATGGGACCTGTGAGTGTTAATCACATGGCGATGTGAACTAGATTATTGACTCTAGTGCAAGTGGGAGACTGTTGGAAATATGCCCTAAAGGCAATAATAAATTGGTTATTATTATATTTCCTTGTTCATGATAATCGTTTATTATCCTTGCTATAATTGTATTGATAGGAAACTCAGATACATGTGTGGATACATAGACAACACCATGTCCCTAGTAAGCCTCAGTTGACTAGCTCGTTGATCAACAGATGGTTACGGTTTCCTGACCATGGACATTAGATGTCGTTGATAACGGGATCACATCATTAGGAGAATGATGTGATGGACAAGACCCAATCCTAAGCCTAGCACAAAGATCGTGTAGTTCGTATGCTAAAGCTTTTCAATGTCAAGTATCTTTTCCTTAGACCATGAGATTGTGCAACTCCCGGATACCGTAGGAATGCTTTGGGTGTACCAAACGCCACAACGTAACTGGGTGGCTATAAAGGTGCACTACATGTATCTCCGAAAGTGTCTGTTGGGTTGGCACGAATCGAGACTGAGATTTGTCACTCCGTGTAAATGGAGAGGTATCTCTGGGCCCACTCGGTAGGACATCATCATAATGTGCACAATGTGACCATGGGGTTGATCACGGGATGATGTGCTACGGAACGAGTAAAGAGACTTGCCGGTAACGAGATTGAACAAGGTATCGGTATACCGACGATCGAATCTCGGGCAAGTACAATACCGTTAGACAAAGGGAATTGTATACGGGATCGATTGAGTCCTTGACATCGTGGGTTCATCCGATGAGATCATCGTGGAACATGTGGGAGCCAACATGGGTATCCAGATCCCGCTGTTGGTTATTGACCGGAGAACGTCTCGGTCATGTCTACATGTCTCCCGAACCCGTAGGGTCTACACACTTAAGGTTCGATGATGCTAGGGTTATAAAGGAAGTTTGTATGTGGTTACCGAATATTGTTCGGAGTCCCGGATGAGATCCCGGACGTCACGAGGAGTTCCGGAATGGTACGGAGGTAAAGATTTATATATATGGAAAGTTGTTGTTCGGGTTCCGGAAAAAGTTTGGGTTTTTTCGGTATTGTACCGGGAAGCTTCCAGAAGGTTCCGGAGGATTTCGGAGGGGTCCGGAGGTCTGGAAATTGTTCCACCACGTCTACAATAGCATGGGCTGTAGGGGGGCGCCCTAGCCTTAATGGTCCAGGGGCACCAGCCCCCCCAAGGCCCATGCGCATGGGGAGGGAAAACCCTAAGGGGGGAGGGCCTCCACTTGACTTGGGAGGCACTCCTCCCTTGGCCGCCGCCCCTCCTCGATTGATCCGAGGGGCCGCCCCTCCTTGCCCCTATATATATGGGGGGGTGGGAGGCAGCCGCACCACAAGTTCTCGCACAGCCTCCCTCTCCCAAGTACTCCTCCTCTCCCGGTGCTTGGCGGCCTGCAGATTGCCACGCCCTCCACCACCACCACGCTGTTGTGCTGCTGCTGGACGGAGTCTTTCTCAACCTCTCCCTCTCTCCTTGCTGGATCAAGGCATGGGAGACGTCACCGGGCTGTACGTGTGTTGAACGCGGAGGTGCCGTCCGCTCGCACTAGGATCTCCGGTGATTTGGATCACGACGAGTACAACTCCTTCAACCCCGTTCTCTTGAACGCTTCCGCTTAGCGATCTACAAGGGTATGTAGATGCACTCTCCGTCCCCTCGTTGCTGGTTTCTCCATAGATAGATCTTGGTGACACGAGGAAAATTTTGAATTTCTGCTCGCTCCCCAACACCGCCTCGCCTCGATCGACGCCGTCCCGTCGCCGACGCCGCCGCCCTAAATCGCCGACCCGGCCGTCCCGCCCTCGTCGCCGCCCCGTCGCCGTCGCCGCCTCCCGTCCCGTCCCGTCGCCGCTCCCCTCGTCGCCGCCGCCGCCCGTCCGTAGCCCGTCGTCGCCGCCGTCTCGTCGCCTGTCGTCGCCGCCACGGTGAGCTCGCCCCGGCCGCCATGTCCACACACACACACACACACACACACACACTACACACATACACACACACACACACACACACACACTACACACACACCCACACATTAGTTTGTTTGTTATAAATTTTTCTGTTTTTTAGTTATAGAAATGCTAGAAATTATTTTGGTTTTTAGTTATATAAATATTAAAAATGTTAGTTATATAGAAATGTTATAAATTTTTTCTGTCTTTTGGTTATAGAAATATTTATAGAAATGTTAGCAATTTTTCTGTTTTAGTTATATAAATGTTAGTTATATAGAAATGTTATAATTTTTTTCTGTTTTTTCTTTATAGAAATGTTAGCAATTTTTCTGTTTTTAGTTATATAAATATTAGAATTGTTATAGAAATGTTAGTTATATAATCAAGAAATTTTAGAATTAGTTTTAGTTAGATGAATTAGATTAATGTCAAATTGTTAGAATTTGCATATATATAGAATTTTAGTTATCACAATCCAATCATTTAAAAATGTTACTTTTTATGGGCATATAGTATTTGTTCTCGACGATATGCCCGCCCGCATCCTCGCCGACGACCCGCTCATGACGACGCCCCGCTCAGAGGACCCATGTCCGGACTGGGCTCCGCTGGCTGGCACTGGGAGGTGCTACTCGAGGGCGCGCCCGCAGGAGGAACCCGACCTCGTGTCCCATCGTCGACCCGATGTCCTTTGGTGGCGTTCGCGTGGGTCACATTCGGTGCAGAGGGAGCGGTGCCGCCGAGGTGGTGCGTCGCCGTGTCGTGGAGGAGGATTTGAGCACGCCCATCGCTACATGGCTGCTATGGACGCCAGGTTCTCCAATACTTGGCAGGTTCTTTGGGCAGATGACCGGAGATATGATCCTGTGACGGTTCCTTCTCTTTGGGTGTCCACCGCCTGTGCCCCAGCAATCGCGAGTGGCCTAGATTCTTCTGTAGTACTCGATCTTTATTAGGTACCTAGCCAGTGATGTATTCGATATATAATATTCGAGACGATGTATTCGGGATTATATAAGACGATGATGTATTCGAGATTATATATTCGAGACGATGTATTCGAGATTCAGTTTTTCCTTATTGATTGCATCCATGCATTGTAATTTGAATACTAATTAAATTGTTTTATATTTCTTCTGTATTAGTTAAGTAAAAGCTATGGCGGACAATACCGGTAGAGAGAGAGAGAGAAGAGGAATTGTTCAACATAATACGCAGCCCTCATAGGCTAGATGATCTGAATGAAGCAGATGACGGCTCCCAATATCTGAACAATACCGGAGAGGGTGATGAAAAGATATTCGATCTCGACGACCGAGCTGATGAAGTCATGAACTATGATTATGATTATGATGACACGCATAATGTTTGTGATGACACGTATAATGTTGATCTTCAAATAACAAAGACTATCTTGGCGAGGTATATTTATATAAGCATGCATCATGGTGATCATCACATGTTTTTTTATTGAAGATATATTAACGAATCGATCTTTCTTCTTTCAGCCCTCCGAATCGAGCAAATCTGCTTCTACAGACAGCAGGACAAATCGAGGCCCGGGCAGATTGTTGAAGGATGGTGTAAAGTACAACATCGAATCCACCAAACCTAGTGGCGAACCCCTCACGCCTAAGAACATTGCGGACAAGTGGACTCGTCAGTGCGGAGTTCTTGTGAAGGACAAACTCCCGATTTCCATTCAAGAATGGAAAGAGCCAAAGACTAAACGTCCAGGTGTTACTTGGGTCGACGACAGAGCCAAAAAAGACCTTTGGAAATCTTTGATGGAACATTTCACCCTACCAGATCATTTCACTGAAGCAGATGTGGAGAAAGTCAAGAGCGCTGCTCTTAAGAAGATGGCAATTGCATTCAACACCCACAAGAAAACTGTATGGGCCAACTACCTCGCTGCAGAAAGGAAGACTCCAGAATTCACGGGAACACTGGAGAAGCAAAGAGAACACTGGCATGATTTCGTGACCTTCAAGGATTCAGAATTATCTAAGGAACGGTCGATGAAAAACAAGGCAAATGCCACAAAAAATACGCAGTTCCATAGGCTGGGTCCAGGTGGCTACGCGGTGGGATTGCCTAAGTGGGATAAGTATGAGCAAGACATGGAGGATGCAGGGGTCACTACGGTTACTAGGAACTGGCCCCCCAGGTGCAGAACTTGGTTCTATGCGCATGGGGGGCGTTGGACCTGAAGACAGGCGAAGTTTCACGGAAGGCAAATCTAAAAGGGGCCGAACAAAAGATACTTGATGCAATAGAAGAAGCTCGAAGGGGGTGTTCATGCCTAACAGAGAAAACGACGAGCTTACGCGCGCCCTGGGAAATCCTGAACACCCGGGAAGAACACGAGGCAAGGGTGTTATTCCCTGGTATGAGGGCTTTTCAGAATGGAACGAGGACTACAGGACCCGTGCAAGAAGGAAGATGGAGGAGGAGAAGAAAAGGAAGCTGAAGGAGGAGCAAAGGAAGCAGGACGCAGAATGCCTTCAAGGCCTAGAAGCAAGGCTCGCGGACCTGGCACTCAAATTCCACCACCAGCAGCAGCAGCAGATCGACTCACTTAGCCAGGAAAGGGGGTCTCAGCAGCGGCAGCAGCAAGCGGATGATCGCCCAGCATTGGATAGCACCGTACCATCCATGCCGAGAAGCAGCGTTGGTTCTGCCCCGGGCGACACACTGCTATATACATACCCTGTGGATGACATCATAGAGAACACTAACTGTGAGCTACACTCCAAAATGAAGAACATATCCATGAAGGTGGCAGATGGCATTGCTTTTACAATTACCCCCGAAGCAACCTTCCATTGCATCCCGATTCCAGAGGGCTATGCTCGTGTCTTGGTTGATGAAGTGGTGGACCCATATTCGGGGCTACAGCTTGACATTCCTGGAGGTGAAGACAAGCGCACACTGGGAGAGGCCATACATCGTATCATCCTATGGAGAAAGGATTGCATCATCTTTCGAAGTCCACCGACACCGCGTCGTCTGCCGACTCCTGATCGAAGTCCGCCACCGAGTCAGCAGACTCCCGCTCCTCCAAGTCCACGAACGCATGAGCCAACTCCTCCTTGAAGTCCGCCACCTCCTCCAAGTCCCCGAACGCGTGAGCTGACTCCTCCGGTTTCAAGTCCGGCACAGCGTCATGCCACTTCTCCGGTTTCAAGTCCGGCATGGTGTCAGGCCACACCTCCTGCTTCAAGTCCGGCACATCGTTAGGACACTTCTCCTGGTCCAACTCAGCCACATCAGCCGTCTCCGCCATATCAGCAATCGCAGAAGAGACACGTCGCAACTATGGTGCGTAGCGGTACGAGTCGAGCTAGTTCAGGAAGTACAGGCGGAGACAAGCGATATAAATATGGTCCAAGCCTCGCTCCTCTTCCTCAGAGGCCTTACGACATGACTAAGGAGCAAAACGCAGCCATAGTGCAGGCCCAAGTGGACGCCCATTTTGCACCGAAACCGACACCGCCGCCAAAGGAGAAAGTGCCTGAGAAAACAATTGACCACTTCATTCGTATGGCTAGAGAACCAGTTCCCAAGCCTGTTGACTCAGACTATGAGCGCCAAATCAGGAAACTACATCGAGAACGGCTAAAGAAGGAAGCGAGCTCGAGCTCGAGCCAACAAGCAGCAGGCCAAAAATGCGGGAAAACCTTTCCCCAGCTAAGAGAATAGGCGGCGCAATTGATCCCCCCGCTTGTTGTGCCAACAACACATGAGAGGAGGCCGCGTGCCCAATATTATTGTGGGCAAACCGTTAAAGTTCCCCAGCTAGGCGATGTGGTAATAACGGAGGAGCATATAATGCAGGCTGAAATGCTCAAGATCTCTGTTGGACAACTCCTCGAAATTGAGCCCATGTCTCCGCTTAGAGAGGAAGAAATAAAATAGAAATATGTCTGGGGCCAACCTTTGGTCGAGCCAGACAAGGTCAAGAACCTCCCAACGAGAATGTATGAATTGCATCAATGATACATGAACATTACCAAGATTTCCAATCGAGAGTCCCTCATGGTGAATGTCAAGAAGGAGCATTACTACCATGAGAAAGCTCTGTGCGTTGAGTATTCAGAACTATTTCAGTTATACAATCAAGACGCACTCGACAAATCTCTCGTCAGTTGCTACTGTCTGTAAGTGATTTCTTTCTGTAATTTTTGATCAATCATTACATGTAATTATTCTCACTATATATTCTTTTCTATGGTATTATATGCAGGATGAAGATGTATGAAATGAAAAAATCTGGACGCTATGGCATTGGGTTCATTGACCCAAATACCATTAATGAGTACACATGGAATCTTGCAACTTCTAAATCAAGTGTAGAGGAAAGCATGCTAGAGTTCTTGAAGCGCCTCAATACCAATGAAGATATACTACTTCCTTACAACTTCCTATGACTTAATACAAATTCTATTTTTGCTTACTAGCTAGCTAGATGTTAATCATTAAGTGTACGATAGTTGATTAATTTTATGCACATGCCCGCTTAATTAAGACATGCAAACGTGTGCGCATGCAGTTTCCACTGGATCTTGTTAGTCATTAAAGTTGACAAAGCAACAGTTGAAGTACTCGAATCGCTACTTAAAGAAGATAAAGACTACACCATCATGAAGGGGATAGTCAACAGGTAATTTCAATCATTATTAACTATATCTCGGCCTATTATTAGTTCGTCATTTCCTGATATGAACTATTTAATAACCCCTTTATTGATTTTCTTTGCCGACGGGCAGGGCTTGGGCCAAGTTCATCAAGGTGACTCCAGGCAAATGGCCAAAAAAGTTGTTTTGGCATCGACCAAGGGTAAGTAATTAAGTAGTACTAGCTAGCTAGCCATCTCTTTAATTCTTGTTTCAATACCATTAATTAATTACCATGCTTGATTAATCATTATCTGATTCAATTCCATTCTCGTAAAGGCCCTGAAGCAGGCGTCGGGGAATGATCTGTGTGCATTCTACGTTTGCGAGAACATTCACATGATGGCGTCCAAAGGAGCAGATCTCAAAGACAGTCAGGCACGTTGTCGAACTCTATTCACACCATTATCGATATCTTGTAACACAACTAATACACATGCATATTGATCTCCTTCTTAACATTTCGAGAGGTGCGGATAAGCTCCTACCAAATGGACCGCATACTAACACTTCAAGAGGAAATAGCCGGATTTTTGCTCGACCAGGTCATAGATCCCAAAGGAGAATACTATTACCGCTCGCCCCATGAACCACTTGTCATCGTGTTCAAGGCACCAAGGCAACATGTAGGAGAAATTGTATATGTATATACATGTGTATGTGTGAATAGTTAATGGTGTTAGCTGTGAGACATTCGATGATATATATTATATATATATATATATATATATATATATATATATATATATATGCAGTTATACGTACGAGAAAATCTATTTATATATATGCATAACGTGTACAATTTGTAGTATCGTGAAATACCAGCAAACAAAAAAGAATTAAATGGAAAATAAAGCCAAATTGAAAACACAAAATTAAAGCAAAAATTTAAAAAAAAACACCCAAACATTTAGTACCGGTTGGTGTTACCAACCGGTACTAATGTCCTACACACACCCGGGCCTGGCTCGTGCCAGGTGGTGGCCCTTTAGCGCCGGTTCGTGACGAACCGGTACTAGGGGGGACCTTTAATCCCCACTCTTTAGTGCCGGTTGGCGAACCGGCACTAAAGGTCGTCACGAACCGGCACTAAAATGCCAGTTCTGCACTAGTGCTTCAACCCACGAAGGGTAACGGTTGCGCGAGTCAACAGAGGGCTCCACCCACAAAGGGTCCACGAAGAAGCAACCTTGTCTATCCCACCATGGCCGTCGCCCACGAAGGACTTGCCTCACTAGCGGTAGATCTTCACGAAGTAGGCGATCTCCTCCCTTACAAACTCCTTGGTTCAACTCCATAATCTTGTCGGAGGCTCCCAAGTGACACCTAGCCAATCTAGGAGACACCACTCTCCAAGAAGTAACAAATGGTGTGTTGATGATGAACTCCTTGCTCTTGTGCTTCAAATGATAGTCTCCCCAACACTCAACTCTCTCTCTCTCAGGATTTGGATTTGGTGGAAAGAAGATTTGAGTGGAAAGCAACTTGGGGAAGGCTAGAGATCAAGATTCATATGGTAGGAATGGAATATCTTGGTCTCAACACAAGTGTAGGTGGTTCTCTCTCAAAAAATGCAAGTTGGAAGTGTAGGTTCGTTCTGATGGCTCTCTCCATGAATGAAGAGGAGGTGGAGGGGTATATATAGCCTCCACACAAAATCTAACCATTACACACAACTTGCAAATCTCGGTGGGACCGAATCGAGAAACTTCGGTCGGACCGATTCAAAGAAATCTAGTGACCGTTAGGATTTTCGGTGGGACCGACATGCAACTCGGTAGGACCGATATGGTTAGGGTTAGGGCATAACATAATCTCGGTGAGACCGATTACACAAACTCGGTGAGACCGATTTTGGTAATAAGCTAACCAGAGAGTTGGTCAGGTAAACTCTATGGGACCGGTTCGCTCATTTCGGTGAGACCGAAATGTTACGAAGAGGAACAGAGAGTTTGCATTGTAATCTCGGTAGTACCGATTACTCAAACTCGGTGAGACTGATTTTGGTAATGGAAATACACAGAGAGATTACAATCCCATCTCGGTGAGACCGAGATCCCTATCGGTGAGACCGATTTGCCTAGGGTTTGTGGCAGTGGCTATGACATGTGAGCTCGGTGGTGCCGGATAAAAGAATCGGTGGGGCCGAGTTTGACTTTTGGTTTAGGTCATATGTGGATGTGAGAAAGTAGTTGAGGGCTTTGGAGCATATCACTAAGCACTTTGAGCAAGTAAGCCATTAAGCAACACCTCATCCCCTCTTGATAGTATTGGCTTTTCCTATAGACTCAATGTGATCTTGGATCACTAAAATAGAAAATGTAAAATGTAGAGTCTTGATCTTGGAGCTTGAGCCAATCCTTTGTCCTTAGCATCTTGAAGGGGTTCCACATCCACTAGTCCATGCCACTTCATTTGTTGACTTCATCTGAAACATACTACGTAAAAGTGTTAGTCCAACAAGAGATATGTTGACATTCATTACCAAAACCACCCAGGGAGCACTTGTGCTTTCAACCTCAGCTGTGGCATTTGCTAGTGCCTTATACTCTGCCTCTGTACTGGACCTGGGAACTATGGCTTGTTTTCTTGCACACCAGGATATCAAGTTTGGGCCAAAGAAAATTGCAAAGCCACCAGTGGACCTTTTGTCATTCAAGCAACCTACCTAGTCAGAGTCTGAAAAAGCACTTACAAGTGTAGAGGATGACTTGCTGAAATTCAAACCAATATTGGCAGTATTCTGGACATATCGAACAATACGTTTAGCAACAGTCTAGTGAACTGAAGTAGGTGCAAGAAGAAACTGACAGACTTTGTTGACAGCAAATGAAATATCAGGTCTAGTAAGTGTAAGATATTGAAGTGCACCCACTAGACTCCTATACTTTGTGCTATCATCTGGACTCAAAAGTTGTCCTTCTGTGAGAGATATCTTTTCTGAACTTGACATAGGAGTAGGTGAGGGCTTACAACCTTGTAGACCTGCCTTCTTTACTAGATCTGCCGCATACTTCTCCTAAGAGAGATGAAGTCCATCCTCATGTTTCTTCACCTCAATCCCTAGGAAATAATGCAAGTCTCCAAGATCCTTGAGGGCAAACTCTGTGCTGAGATCTTTCAAGAGCCCCGTGACAGCCTCATCTGATGAGCTTGTGACAATTATATCATCAACATATATAAGTACAAATATGTGTGTATTATGCTTGTTGTAAATGAATAGTGAGGTGTCAGACTTAGAAGGAACAAAGCCAAGTTGTTGCATTTTGTGACTAAGACGTGAATACCATGCTCGTGGGGCTTTCTTCAACCCATAAAGTGATTTGCCAAGTTTGCATATGTAGGAAGGAATATTTTTGTTCACAAACCCAGGGGGTTGTTTCATGTACATTTCCTCTTCTAGAACACCATGGAGAAACGCGTTCTGTACATCTAGTAGCCTGAGACTCCAGCCCCTGGAAACAGCAACAGACAAAACAAGGCAAATAGTAGCAGCTTTTACAACGGGACTAAATGTGCCCTCGTAGTCTATGCCATACCGTTGTTTGAATCCTGTTGCAACTAATCTTGCTTTGTACCGGTCAATGGTTCCATCTGACTTTCTTTTAATTCTAAAAACCCACTTGCAGTTGATGAGATTTTTACCTTGCTGAGGAGGAACCAAAAGCCATGTTTTATTCTTCTGTAGTGCCACAAATTCCTCATTCATGGCCTTTTTCCACTTTTCATCACTCAAGGCTTCCTCAAGATAATGAGGTTCACCAGGTTCACCTGTAGAACATACCATGCCATATTTTGTAATATGCTTGTAGTTCACAGCTTTTGTTACCCCTTTTTGCAGTCGTGTGCGACGTGGAGATGTTGTGGCTGCTGTTTCTGCCACAGAAGATCCTATGGCAGAAGCTGGAGCAGTTTCAGCGGCCGGATCCACCGAGCAGACCCTCATGGCGATGATGAGGCGTGGGCGAAATCACAGCGCCACGGTGGCGCGAAGATCTGTCGCCCGGACTCGAGGCGGATCCACCTGACCCAGCTACCGCGCCCGACACGCCTCATCATTGGCGCGGGATCGTGTGGGCAGCGTATCAGCGCGGGATCCCGCGTCGGTCGGACCCGCAGCTGTCTGGTGGCGCAAGTCCCGCCACTTGTAGCAGACCAGCTGGGGCGAAAACCGAGCCGCCGAGGGCCCAGTGGCGTCAGGCCACCTGTCGTCTCTTGATTGGCGCGGAGCAGAGGAGGTATGTTCCCCAGCCACAGCGTGCCGCGTGGCCATCTCGACGTCGCTTTCACCGCGTGTCGGCCCGCGCCGGGTCGCGCCTGATTCGGCTGGCGCGGAGTCTGAGGCTGACCCGCCTACCGCGTCTGCCGCGTCTGGGTGCGCCGATCCCGAGGGGCGATGCTGTGCCTGACGAGACGGATCCCGAGGGGGATTTGCTCCCCTCGCCTGGACACATGAAATATGGCCCTGTAGGGCATATTTCTTCATCGTGTTGACTGCTGTTTTTTCCCTGCTTTCTCCTGCATCATCATCATGCTCATACGTGGTGTTAAGAGGGTTAGTCAACAGTTGATAATTACCATTATCACCCCCGTGATCAAAACTAGTGAGATGAGAAGGAAGAAGCGGAATTTCTTTTCGGAGGAGTGCACCCGCATTGGGGTGAAGTTGAGCAAAGGGAAACTTGGTCTCGTCAAACACTACATCACGGGAAATGTATACACGACCAGAGGAGATATCAAGACATTTTACACCCTTGTGTTGAGCGCTATACCCTAGGAAGACACACTATTTTGATCGAAACATTAATTTTCGATTGTTGTATGGACGAAGATTGGGCCAACACGCACACCCAAAAACATGAAGGGACTTGTAGTCTAGTTTGGTGTGAAGGAGTCATTCCATGGGAGTTTCGTTGTTTATGACATGACTAGGGAGCATGTTGATAATGTGAACAGCGGTAAGAAACGCTTCATCCCAAAACTTAAGGGGCATAGAAGCACCGGCTAGTAGGGCAAGACCCACCTCAACTATGTGATGGTGCTTGCGCTCGGCAGAGCCGTTTTGTTGGTGTGCGTGAGGGCAGGAAACATGATGAGATATGCCAAGAGTTTGGAAGAAGGAATTCAACTTTTCATATTCCCCTCCCCAATCAGATTGTACCGCAAGGATTTTGCGATCAAATTTCCTTTCTACAAGTGCTTGGAAATTTTGAAAGACTTGAAAAACTTTGGATCGTTTCTTGAGAAGATAGATCCAAGAGAACTTGCTATAGTCATCAATAAAACTAACATAATATGTGTGTCTACCAACTGAGCTAGGGGCAGGACCCCAAACATCTGAGAAAATTAACTGAAGTGGTTGAGTAGAAACACTTGTAGAAACAGGATAAGGCAATTGATGACTTTTTGCTCTTTGGCATGAATCACAAATGGTTTCAACATGACGCTCACCAACAAATGGGAGCATATTTTTCCTAAGCAAGCGTTCGACTAAAGAAAATGAAGCATGTCCTAGACGATCGTGCCACCGTGTTGAAGAAATCTTGACAACACCATAGGCTTGTTTATTATGTCTTCTAAACTCCGAAAGAAACGGGTAGAGTCCTCGAACACATCTACCTCGATAGAGGGTTTTCCTCGTGGCCAGATCCTTGATCAAGAAGAAAAAAGGATGAAATTCTATGAAGATGTGATTGTCAAGGGTAATTTTATGAACGGAAAGAAGGTTTTTGTTGGCACTAGGGACATGCAAAAAAAAAAATCTAAGATGGATCTTACGATGAGGGGTATTTATAACAGAATGACCAATGTTGCGGATGCTCATACTGCACCATCGGTAGTGTGAATTTGATCCTTGCTGTGGTACTTCTCACGGAGGGTCACCTTCTCGAGCTCTCCAGTGAGATGATTGGTGGCGCCACTATCGAGGTACCAGTTGGTGTCGACACCGTAGGATCCTTCCGTCGCCGCAGCGATCTTGTCATCATCTTGAGAGTCGTCCTCATCTTCATTGTAGCGGTACCAGCAGTCCCTGGCGGTGTGGCCTGGTTTGCCACAAATCGGACAGCGTGGCGAGTCCGGACGGGTGCGGCCAGAGCCGCCACCGCAGCGACCCCTGTTGCCACGGGCGCCACCACCACTGGTTCCACCATTGTTGCCGGTTCTGGCACCACCAGCCCTGCCCTTACCACAGCCACGGTAGCGAGAGCCGCCGCCGCGACCGCGAGCAGCAAGGTTGGCTGAGGACTTGAAGCCGCCGCCGCCGGAGTTCTGGAAGTGCACCATGCGCTGGCCGAAGTTGCTGAGCATGGAGAAGATCTCGTCGAGGGAGGCAGGGCTGATGCGAGCGTCGAGAGTGGAGACGAGGGGCTGGTACTCCAGGTCCAGCCCGTGGAGGATGTACGAGATCAGCTCATCGTCCTAGATGAGTTTGTCGGCCGCCGCTAGTTCATCCGCGAGTCCGCGCATGGTGGTGAAGTAGGCGGCGGCGGACTGGTTGCCCTTCTGCGCGTTGATGAGCGAGGTACGGATGTTGTTGACGCGGCTCAACGACTGCGACGAGTACATGCCCGCCAGCGTCGTCCAGAGCGCTTGCGCCGTGGTGACCGTGGTCACCGTGATGAGCACCTCTTTGGAGAGGTTGCTCAGCGGGAAGCCAAGCACCTGCTGGTCCTCCCGAACCCAAATGGGGTGGAGAGGGTTGGGCACAAACGTGTTCTTGCCGTCCTTGTCCTTGGCGGCTTGAAGCTTGGCCGGCTCCGGCAGGGTGCCATCGACATACTGGAAGACACCGGCGCCACGAAGTTGTGGTGTAATCTGTGTGCGCCATAGCACGTAATTCGTGCGGGAGAGTTTCTTGATCACCTGCCCACTGAGGCTAGGGTGAGATATGTCGGAGGAGGAAGACATGTTTCTTTGGTGCGACTGGAATCAGGGAGAAACTAGATGGGAAGAAGGATGGCTTTGATTACCATGTGCGAGATGCGGAAACGTCTTAGCCTCGGTGCGAGGGGACGTGTTGCATGTTATAGGCAGGGGCGCAAGATCCCTGAAGCGCATACAAGATGGTTGAGATATTACAGGAGACTTGGAGGAGAAGAGATAAGAAGATAGAGTAGGTTACAAGAGAGAATATTTGAACTACCTCTAGTCTATCTCTATCTCTAGATGCACCTGGTGTGGTACAAGACTCCTCATGTAACGTGACATAAGATGTGTTTAACAATTTGGACTCTTGTATACCGGTGTTTCTTGACTGAGATATTGGAGTAAACCAAGCCCTTCTACCTATCTTTTGTTGTGTCCCAGCCCAATGCCAAGCACTATTTGCTTTAGTGCAAACTGTATATACTTTTTCCACTTTCGCCTATCCATTATTCCTTGTCAACTGTGAGTTGTTGCATTTCGCCAAACCGCAAGATCTGGCACCCTTTGAAGGATTTGGATGCTAGTCAAATCCTCCAAATTAAAGGAGTTTCTCGATAAAACCGAATTAAAGGAGTTGGTTGGATAAATTGGACGCTAATCCATTTCTACGTACTGAATGAACAAGTGCTAACAGATAGGAAGTTCGTGGCGGAAGGCTTGTGAGTTCTGACACATGTCATGTTATCACTAACACTGTAAGACATTAATATTATAAGAATTGTGTAACATTTTTACTCATATGTAATGTTTTGTAAACTCTCACGTAAGCTAAGGAGTTAGTTGAACTATGCTTGGTTTCACCATTCAAACTGGTAACCATAATGCCTAGCTTCAAGAGAGTAAACTTCGCACGCCCTGCATTGAGGGTTGTAAATGCATAAGGGCAACTCTAACCGATCCCTAAAAATAATGGAGTCTTGACGAAGACAGTCTTTTGAGTCTTGACTGAGGACTTGAAGAAACCACAGCTTCCAGTTACTTTGTTTAATTTTTGTGAAGCTATTTAATATAGATCAAGATGCTAAAATGTTTGCTGTTGTTTCACCAGTGGGAGATTGTGAAGTGTGAGCCACAAAGAAGGCATGCAAGAACTGCAGTTGTGGCAGGGCTGAGGCTCAGCAGAAGGTGGAGAAGCTGGGGCTCACTGCACAGCAGATCGATAGCCCCATGTCAGCTTGTGGCAGTGTAAGTAAAATTAATGTTGGTAGACGTACAATGCTGCTGGTGATTTCCACTTGCCATTGCATTCATGCACTGAGCTGAACTGAGTCAAGTCACTGGCTGATTATATCTTGCATGATTCCCTGTGAAACCACAATTTATTTCAGTGTGGGTTGGGCGATGCGTTCCGATGCAGCACTTGTCAATACAGAGGCCTCACACCGTTCAAGTCGGGCGAGAAGGTAATAACTCTTTTTCCTTCTAACTAAATCACGAGAAGTGCTTGACGATACTGGATGAGCTACTTTTGATGGGATGTACTGGCTGTCCTGTTTGTTCATCGCCACGTTACATTGTCTGACAACTTCCTTTCGGCCTACATATGATGATGGAGAGCAGCCACGTACAGATAAGAAATGCCTTGCTCAATTTGTCCGCCTGTTCTTTAGAAAGAAAGCTACGTTTTTCACGGTGAAGTATGGAACTATGGACGGTGAGTGTAGCCTGTTGTGCCATTGCAGTCAGTTGCCAACTTGAAATGAAAAGAACACATGTAATTTTGATGGAGAAAAAAATGCTGCAAAGAAGGTTGTTTTCCTATATTGTGTTTGGTGTGTGTCGTCTTGGAATACTCGGGAGGAAGAAACAAGTGGGACAAAGAGGATATGTTGTTAGCAGCATGTCCATGGTTACATCCTATGTAATGAGCCATCGTAAACGGCTTGTGGCACCTCTGTGTTGCATGCCCACGTTTGAACTGAAGCACTATGAGTTTTCAAAACTGCCTACTAAATTCAGACTGAAACCAGTCACATTTCAGAGCTCGCCTTCTTGGATCGGTTCAGAAGCCTTTTCAGTCCCCAACTTCGGAAGTTCTAGAAAATATAATTTGAACATAGGTTGTCTTTTAACCCAAAGAACTTTGAAGTCTGTCCATGGTCTCGCTAGATTTTCCTTGAGTACGTTCCTGATACCACCATGTTATATTATATTTTCAGTAGCAAGCTCTGCTGATAGTCGGCCAGTTGTTCAGATTGAAGTTTGAGTTCTCTAACCAACCATGACAGTGGTTGTGTGCATCACGTGACGCAGAGGCCAGGGTATTCTCCTTTTCAAAAAGAAAAAAACACACGACAAAGTGTTTGGGGATGGTCTTGGAATTATCTTGCTGCAAATACTTGAAGAGTTTTTTTTTTTTGAACCGGGCTTTACCCCTTTCCATTACTAAGAACGGAAATACAACCAGTTCAGATGACAGGAGGAGGGAAAGAGGGTAGAGCGAGTTCAAGCATTACCAGGAAACCCACCACATCCGCCCGACATCGTGACGGATGCCATGGGGCGAAAACCTGGTAACACCAATATTAAGTCAATTACATCCGAACAAACCACACAACAGATCATCCGAAAACTAGCAGACTCTAAGCAAAAGTATCAGATGGCGTGGGGAGAAGATCGCCTCCAGCTCCAGAAACTCGCCCCGCCGAAGCCGCAACTTGGTAGTTCACGCCTGGATCGTTCGCTTGGCCGGATCACACAGTCTCATCAGTTGCAGCGTGCCATTCCTGATCATCTCTGCACCTGCGCGAAGTTCCCCAGCCGCTTCCCCTTCCTGTAAACCTGTCCAATATAATAGAAACCTGTCCAAATACTTGAAGAGTTGCTGCAGCTGATTCGAGTTGTCTTCCTTTTTGATATACTATTCAGTAAGAGATATGAAATAATCTGGTGCTTGCGTAGTGCCCATTTTAACTGACGCTCCCTCATATCTTACAATACGTGCTAAAGCTTATCCAAACCGCAAAATGTGCAAGTGCGTTGCAGTCTTTTTAACGTGTTTGGAAGCATTGATCTGTGTGAAGCAAAGTGGGTTTGGTTTCTGTCCGGCTACTGATGGGGAGTCTAGGTACTGAAAAAAGTTTCTATCAATAACACTTGAAAAAAAATCTACATGCTGAGCAAGTAAACGTGTCTGCTCTTGACTGGACAGAGAAACTGACTGTTACCCAAATAAAAAAACTGACTGCTTTTGAATGTGTGAAGAACTCTTTGGACTTTGTTCGTGATTATCAACTTATTCGTCCCTTTGTTCCATGCTAGTGTGATAGTTGTAGGAATCACACGAGCTGCACCTTGGTGCACGTCACAAAAATCATGTACCCAGTAACTCCACCAGGAGGATGTGTGCACTCTGCAGTTTCACGTAGTATGTTGGGTTAGTTCCCTTCGCTTCATGTTGCCTCCTGCATGACTGATCCATCAAAACCTGCATGATCTGGTGTGTGACAATGAAATGAATCGCATGTCCACATCATACAAATAGCGCGTAATTGCTTTCTCCAAAAGTTCAGATCTTAGCTATACTAGCTTTCTGTCCCTGATCTGCCCAGCCTTCTTTTGAGTGAAAATGGGCTGTATTTCAGCTTTGTATACGACACCTGTGGACTGAGATAATGGAGAAAACCAAGGCCCTCTAGTTAATTGGTGGAGAGTTCCCGTCCACTGCCTAGCATTATTTGATTCGGGACGGCTAAAACTCAGTCGACTGAGTTTTAAGGAAGTCTCAGTCGATGTACTTTGACCTTCGATCGTTTTCTGTTCGAGATTCAGGATCGCTGTTTCCTTGCGCTGGATCGGCCCATCTTTCCTTTTTCTTTTCTTGCCTTCTCTTCTATTCTTTGTGTTCGACAGAGATGCCACATGGGCTGGCCGTGAGGGGTGGTGTGCCTTTTCCTTTGTCTGTTATTTGGGCTTTCTTCCAGGCTGAATTTTCTGTTAGTACTCGTGTTGCATGGGGACAGGAGCGATTAATAGGGCTGTTCGCTTTGGTTTGTTCCCATTTTCTTTTTATTTTTTTTCTTTATTTTCTATTTTCTATTGCTATTATTATTTAATAAAATATTGTCACTTGTGTACACATAAATCGATCGCACACAATTGCATGTACATTTAGTCACATGTAATTACATGTTTTTTTTGTCTGTGTCCGTATGCAACTTTTTTTCTTTCCAACCGTTGAGCACACATAGTGTCATGCACATTGGCCACACACAGTTGTATGTATGTCATTGGCGTGTAACTTATCTTTTTTCCTTCTCAAAAATATTTGTCACCGGCCAACTAGACTTTGTTTCTGGCTAGAGTTTTTTTAAACTTTGTTTGTGGTTCGAGTAGAGATCAGTAGGGCCGGTTGCATGCCCGACACTAGGAATGCAACTGCAAGTGTAACACCCGACCGCAACTCCATGTCTTCTAGCCGGAGCGCAACTGGAAGTTTTTGTTATGTCAGAGGGGGCTCCAGTAGAGGGGGCGGGCCAGTTGCAAGCCCGACAACATCCCCACAACTGCAAGTGCCGCACCCGAACGCAACTACATGTCCCCTAACATGGTTGCAATTGGACCTTTGTTTTGTCGGAGGGGGCGGCGAGAGAGGGGGTGGGCCAGTTGCATGTCCGACGCTAGGAATGCAACTTCAAGTGTCGCACCCGACCGAACTGCATGTCTTCTAGCCCGACCGTAACTAGACTTTTTTGTTCTGTCGCAGGGGGCGCCAGTAGAGGGGGCGGGCCAGTTGCAAGGCCAACAACATCCCTGCAACTGCAAGCGCCGCACCTGACCGCAACAGCATGTCCCACATCATGGTTGCAATTGGACCTTTGTTTTGTCAGAGGGGGCGGCGGGAGAGGAGGTCGGCCAGTTGCATGTCCGACACTAGGAATGCAACTGCAAGTGTCGCACCCGACCACAACTACATGTCTTGTAACCCGACCGCAACTGGACTTTTTTGTTCTGTCGGAGAGGGCGGCCCAGTTGCAAGCTCGACAACAGCCCCGCAACTGCAAGTGCCGCACCCGACCGCAACTGCATGTCTTGTAACCCGACCGCAACTGCATGTCTTGTAACCCGACCGCAACTGGACTTTTCTGTTCTATCGAAGGGGGTGGGCGAGTTGCAAGCCCGACAACATCCCTGCAACTGCAAGCGCCGCACCCGACCGCAACTGCATGTCCCCCAACATGGTTGCAATTGGACCTTTGTTTTGTCGGAGGGGGCGGGCCAGTTGCATGTCCAACACTATGTATGCAACTGCAAGTGTCGCACCCGACCACAACTGCATGTCTTGTAATCCGACCGCAACTGGACTTTTTGTTCTGTTGGAGGGGCCAACCTAGTTGCAAGCCCGACAACAGCCCCGCAACTGCAAGTGCCGCACCCAATCGCAACTGCATGTCCCTCAACATGGTTGCAACTGGACCTTTGTTTTGTCGGAGGGGGCGGCGAGAGAGGCGGTGTGCCAGTTGCATGTCCGACACTAGACATGCAACTGCAAGTGTCGCACCCGCCCGCAACTGCATGTCTTCTAGCCCGACCGCAACTGGGCTTTTTTGTTCTGTCGAAGGGGGCGCCGGTAGAGGGGCGGGCCAGTTGCAAGCCCGACAACATCCCCGCAACTGCAAGCATCGCAACCGACCGCAACTGCATGTCCAACTGTGGTCATGCAACTGTATGTCTCTCTAACTTGGGTGCGGGTGGGGCGAGCGCGTAGGAGCTTGGGCGTCCCAGTATGTGAATTTATTTTTCATTTTTTCATTTTTGATTTTGTACTTTCTATTTTTCTTTCTATTTATTTTTGCGTTTTGGATTTGTGTTATTGTTTCTTTTCTAAATTAGTGATGTTTGGATATTTTTCTAAAAAATAATGCCACTCGATTTGCACACACGTGGGCTGCACATAGTTTCTTAATTTATTTTCCTTCTTTTTTGTGTTAAAAATATGTGCTCAAAGAAATACGAACACACTACACTTTTTTTAGAACAACTACACTTTTTTGTATGTATTATATTTGTTTGAGGCACACTACAGTGCATATCGGCTGGGAGAGTGACACATACACCGATATATTTGACAGCCTAAATACAGCCTAATATTTATACTCATTTGCACACTAGTCGGCCACATATAGTTGCTTATCCGTCAGTTACAGACAATTAAATTGTCTTCTTTTTTCATTTCTTTATCTTTCTTTGTTACATTGAAGATTTCTTTTATCATTTAAAAATACAAAATAGTTTTTGAATGAAATGATAAATAAAGAACAAAAATAGCGAGATGACACGCATTAGCAACGCAAGCGTAAAAAATAAAAGCTACACTATGATGCGTAGTACACCCAACGGGACAATGTTCTAGCAATTCCAGTAAAAAGCACAAATAAAAAAAATAAAAAAACAAACACAGGCACAACGAATAGACGATGTCAATACAGCCCAGCAGCAGCCCACGTGTGAGCCAGCACAGGCCGACGCAGGCCAACACATAACAAACAGGGAAACCGAACTCCAGGCAAGCGAACGGAGTTAAACGGGGTTACGTGCGATCAGTTTATATATGACGTCATCTGACTTAGACTTCGCGAAGTCTCAGTCGACTGAGATTTAGACAGACCCTATTTGATTCAGCGCAACCAATGTTCTACAAAACTGAACTGCAATCTCTCGAGTTGAACCCCCAGCTCAACTACTATGATCAGCTGGAAAGCGAGCAGTAGAAGGACAAGGTGATGCAGCAATCTTTGCCCCTGTCGGTCGCATTGCACGGAAATGACTGCACACAAACAACGTGCCATGCCACTAAGGAGTGCAGTGCAATCAAGGCCTCTCTTGTTCGTGCCGAGGTCAAGAATATCAACCCGAGGGAGAAACGCGCTGCCATGGAGCACAGCGTATGAGGCCTCCAAGACCTTGTATCACGTCGAGCTCGTGAATTCCAAGGCACTGTGTCGCCTACGAGGCAGCTGCAGAGCCCTCAATGACATATGGGACAAGCTGTAGGTGTTGGGGAAGAAGCAGCAGCATGGAGATGGACGTGCAGAGTGCTGGACGCCGCCGGCACTACCCTCCTGGTGGCCGGCGGTGGTGGACGGTCTTCTGGACCCTTGGCTCTTCTTTAGGATCGGCAGTTGAGGTTCTGTGTGTTTGCAATGGTCAGCCATACATGGGACATATACCTTCCTTTTATGTATAAGAGCTAGGGAACATGGACCAGACCAAAACGTTGGTTTGGCACCTCCGATCGTGGTGCATCTTTATGTTAGGTGAGGAGACTTTGTCTCTCCCTGATTTCTCTCAGTTTGTTACACTGAGATCAATTCCAACATTCTCCAACTTGATCGTAAGGTTAACAAACATCATAAGCCCACTCTTATCATAGAAATAATATATCAAAGTAAGGTGTTGCAATGACCAATGAAATGTCATTGAACCTCAATAATTATAGTATACCATTCTATCTCGAAATGGATATCATTTTACTTAAAGGGAGTTGGTTCATTTGACGGTCCTAAATTCCAGGATCAAAAGGCTTTCTAAACCCATGCTAGCAACATGATCATACAATTGGGTGGTAAGCCTTTGATAAACGGATCTGTAAAACATTCAAACATACTCATACTCTCAACTTCAATAGCTTGATCCTGAATTCTATCTTTCACAACACTAAACATATTGTCAATGGTTTTGGCAACACCATTTAACTTGTTGTTACTCGCATAGAAAACTGCGATTCATATTGCAATATATGGTTACAAAATGATGTCTACCACCATAATTTTGGGAATAAATTTCTTGACATACAACCTGCCCAATAGCCTCTTAACATGCCACATAATTAAGTGCATTATTTCTAATGCCATCAGCGTCATTATGGAGCTTTTCCACGATATAGCTCCATACACGAGAGTGAGGATGTAACATGATGTGGAAACTTTAATATCCACACATCTCGCAGAAACAATGTCTAAATAACCTAGGATAACGAGGTTATCAGACTTCTCATCAGTGAGCATGTAAACTTTATTGTCTTGCATATCTGCAAAACTTTTGACGACTTTTCCAGTGGTCCATTTTTGGACTTACTTGTATATTTGCCAATTTTCCAATCACAAATAAGGGCATGTTCATACTTGAATACACATGTTGCTTCTCACAGTTGAAGCATAAGGAACCACATTATCTGATCAATTCATAATGGTTCGTTGGACACTAAAATGTCCACCTTTATTGCCCTTAACTTTAGCATCAGGTGAGATAGAGTACTACGACATAATATTTTCTTTCGTACTCTGTTGAAGTATGTCGTCATAAGAGAACTTATACTCCATTTGGACCTATATCTTGATTAAGCCCGATACAAATAAAGTATAAGGCTTCACCAAGTTCCTTTATGTCAATAGAAGATAGAAATTTCTTTGCCCGCCAAAAAATATTCCAACTTCACATTTAGTGAACTTACTCCCCTTTGTCCTAACGCTCGCCTTATTTCATAATTGAATTTCTTGAGGCAACATACCTTATTTTAACTTCATCTATTTGACAAAACCCGACGGTTGAGTCATATACACTATTAATTTAGTCAACACAAGAGCGTGTTATAATCATAACACAAGCGTCACACCAACTTAATGAGGAAACTCTATTGAGTTCCATACATCATTAGAGCTCACTATCACACAAGCCTCTAAGATGATCATTCGCACATATTATCAATCACAGGGAAATTGTTGTTAAGTCTCAACATTAAGTGTTGCAATATGTATTTCTTCTCACCTTCCCTGATGCATATGAACAAAGATCTAATGGAGTTATCCTTAAGATTCATGCTCATACGCTCCAGGTTCCCTGATGATCACTTTATTTAAAAGATGGAAAACATACCCAAAAACTTAATAATAATCATTTTAGTTCTAAACCAACAACACCGTCGGGCTGAAGATGGAAAAGAACTTAATGAACTGTGACAAATGATTATAAATGAAATATAACCACGAGCCACATGATACTAACAAACTTGCCACTTGAGTGAAATGTGACATATGATTATAAATGACATTGGTCAAATATATAATCAACATGTTACATCATGATGGTCATTACACCAGTAACCTTGTCACTTTAGCATTCATGTGTGCTTCATAATGCTCATAAGGGATTACACATTAACATAATAAAGGGAGTGATTTTTCGTTCATTCTTCTAAATAAGACTTGTTGCATCTTAATTAGAGAACCAAAATTTGTCTGTGCTTTTCATACATTCTCCATCCAAGACTTGTCGTTGGTTCCATCTTAATTAGAGAATTGATGCACATTATTTTCTTAGCTTTATATGATATAAGTAGGAGAAGTGAACGTGATACCTCATATTAAAGAAGACTTCCATTCTCCCCCTCGAAATGTGGTTGAAAACCACAATTTTGATAAGGTCTCTTAAACTTCTCTTATATCTTTAGTTATACCATATCACTTAATCTTTACAAATGATTCATTCTGTGAAAACATAACTTGTCTCACCCTAGAGTGGGACTAACATTACATAATAGGAGATGACTTAATACAAAATCATGTCATCTGTTCGAGAGACAAAATTAAGGTTCTCCAATAACCGGAACATGAACAAACATCATCAATAAGATGAAGAATGAAGTTATCTCCAAAAGCTAGTGTAATAAATCCAATAGTTTTGACTTTAATATCCTTTGCATTAGTAATATGCATGATGGCACATGCGTCTTGAGATCTCTCCCAATCTCTGCCTTATCATCATGATTAACATCCTTCAAACTTAGTGGCAAAGAAAACACTGGGAGATTCCTCCATGTGCAAAAGTTATTTACGTAAGGTTCGTCTATGGCAAAACGGAAGTTTGGCATCATTATTAATGTTCATTGCAAAAAAAAAGACACCATTATGAGCATCATAACAAAATGTCAAGCATGAATTAACCATGCAATGAGATGAATCAAAGACATGCTTAATTGTTATTCTAATCCATATTCATAAATGACACATGAAAATAATCAACGTTGGTCAGTTATCATCATATGCCATTATAACATTTTTTTTAGATCTCTAATCAAAACTTCCCGTTGTTGGTTCCATTTTGACTAGAGAGTCATAAAAGCACATAATTATGAGCAAGGACTTTGGCTAAATTAATAGCTAGATTACCATAAAGCAACAACATAAAACCATGTTTGCCATCATACACAATGATACCTTTTGTCACGAAAGTCGACACTGATAATAATAGTGAACTTAAGTGTCAAAATTATCATAAAAATTTCTCAAAGACATAAATGAAAATGGCATAGAATTAACATAAAAATATAAATGTCTTTGCCACTGAGTAAACATTGATATTAACATTCACAGTGAAAATGACATTAACATTATCATAAGGATATCATAAGATTTTCCCCCAAAAAAATATAAACTTTGGACATAAGTTTACACAAGGATTCACCAAATAATAATATTTGGTAAATTATAACGGTCAGATAAAAGGCAACACGTACTTCGGATAGATTTCATAAAAAAATCATATAATGACTAGGATTTTGCATATCACATAAAGTTCGTTAAACAAAATTTCTTTGTTTAGAGAATCAACCATAATTTTATCAATACCACTATGGTCCATTTATGCTTATTTCAATAGTGCATATTTTAATTATACAATAGTGGGAGCAACTAGTATAGAAAATGAGCCTAGGGTGCAAAAATAGAAAAACAAATCTGAGCCTTTAGATGCAGCATCATTGGTACAGATTGAGGTGGAGGGTTCTCAATGTACATTTCAAGAAACCCCCCTACAACTAGTTACATATAGAAGATAACTTTTGCAGTAACCATCTAAAAGCTCTCATATACCATACAACTCTTCATTAATAAGACTACTTTTCAGATCTGTACAGATGCCTTCTCGTCTTAGATTTATAAAAAATCTGCACATATGTACTGCGTGAAGCTTCTGTGTATCTAATTTCGTCAGTAACTTGTGTTACATCACGAATCATACAAAAAATCCGAACATGTTCGTCACTAAAAAGTATGTGAGCATCATCCGAAATATCTTCCAGTACATGAAAATTAATTCATCAACTTCAAGCAAACATATATTTCAAACAACATGATCACAATCATGAACCATCAGAAGAGACATACATATATATCCAGTGCTACATTGCATTAGAGGATCATTTGTGGTACATCATGGGCAAGACTGACTATGAACGACGAAAATAAATCACATCTCAACAAGCAGTGCCATTAGAAACTGCATCAACTTGGCTAGAATGATGTTACATAACAGAAAAGCTACAGCCTTTTGCCTCCCGTTCTAGTGCTTCTTGCTCATCAAGCTTCTTGTGCTGGGACAGATCAAACCTAACAAATACAGTTCAATTAGCACAGGTCCGTGCAAGTGCCATATGTTCACACTTGATGAAGTTTTAACATAGCCTCAAGCAGATTACAAGTTTCAAGGACCGCGTAAGAGCAGAAATAGCAATGCGAAAAAATGGCAACGAACAAAAAGGCAGTTTTATGATTGTCCTGCAGATGCAGATTATTATTCTAATTCAACAGTACAAAACAAAGAATGATGGCATGCATTACATTATGCTTTGTAGTAACTAGTGCTACAACACAACATGACCAATAGTACTAAACACAGGTTGTGAACATTTATAGGACCTTGTAGTTTCAACCATAAAATCTCTCGGTTGTTCACATTAGCGCCTACGGCCTGTTCCGCACCTATGGTGTGGCATGGACATGATACATGATAAGGGTGTATATTTTCCTATGCAACATTAATGAAATCATGGAACATGGACAGAAGTGAAAAGTTTACGTTACATAAAATCCAGAAGTGTGTGTACCTCTTGAAAGCACGACTGTTTCTTTTTCAGTGTACTAGAATCAGTAATGACAAGCATTGGGGAAGTAATCTCTGCAAACGAGCTCCCATTGCTGAAATCTTGATTTTGAGCACTATTGACCGATTCCATGGCTGCAAACAATTTTGTAGGAAACAACATCACACAAGGGATTAACAAAATGTTAGGTATCTCAACAGATTATTTACTTTCGTAGACGGATTTCTCACCTGATAGTGCTGCTGCATATGTTGTGGCCATTGCAACTATGGGCTCTCCTAATGGCGAAGTAGCGCTGCTCCCCTCCATTACTGAATCCTCAGATGAGATATTTTTTCACTTGTCCTGAATTGAGAATTGCAAAGTCAAAAATGAGATTATCTTTTGTAGTTCAGACGTTAGGCACAAGCATCAGATAAAGGACGCAGCCTAGGGTAACAGTCTATATATTTGAATTTATACTAGGACACTTCCAATTGTTGGCCTTGTATGCATAAATTGTTGACCCACGATGCCACCATCTTTGGGAATCATAATTCATATACACTGGGACACTTCTAACTATTCCCTGTTTAAATGGATCAATTTTCAGCGGTGAATCATGTATACGTGAATCAAAGTTTTGATATGCTGACAAATGGACCAATATCATTTTTTTGCCTAGCAGAATCAATTTAATTTCTTTCCAGCTTTTCAAGCTATTGACTCTATATAAGAACTGCAGGTACTAACCTTTTTACTGAATTTTCCTGAAGTTCACGCCGGCGCGATTATCTAACCATCCTCAACCTTCCAACTTGATCCTCCAGAATACTAATCAGTGAAACAAAATGTTCAACAAGAGTACCAAAACACCTAGAACAGTAGCAATGCACCATCAAATCGGAGTTGTTAAACTGCATCATTCACTCGACATGAACAAGAAAATAGAACTAGAGAGATGCAGTACAAATCTACATGATAATAAAATTGGGATATAGCACAAATTTACTAGCAAACAAAAGTTGACACCTATTTAAAGGTGAACCACCTCGTCTCACGGGCCGGTTGTGAAGGAGCCGAGGAGACCACCACCGTTTTGCCGGCGATGAGAGGGAGGAGGATGCGAGCTAATACTGGAGCATGAGGAAGTGACGAAGCCAACGCTGCCGGAGCTTCAGAAGGGAGGCTGCGACGAGCAGCGGGGCGGAGGTTGCCCACGAGCTCCGATCTGGTCCGCCTCAAACCGGGAAGCCACGCCACCCACGCAACGGCAGGGAGCCGTCAAGAGTTGGAACAACATCGAAGAGGGATCTGTGCCGCCTCTACCAGGCGTACTCGCTCAGCTTGGAGGAGAGATCTGGGATGCGGCGGCGGCCGCTGTCGGGGAGATTTTGGTTTGTGCGCTGTATCTAGCTCTCTGCCGAGTGGATTTGGGTTTGAACGACGAGGGCATGGGGACCGAAATAGCTTGCAGGGAGGGACTTTCTTGTAAATTCTGCGCACACAGCGACCCACCCAAATCTGGGCCATCAATTTCCCATCCGATGGTACATATCCATTTTTTTCTATTTTAGCACCCTAGGCTCAGATTCTATAATAGTCATGCCCAAATGAACCAACATAATCTTTAGAGCATGGTTAATAGTATAGCCAGCTGCTGGCTATAAGCCAGTGCCATGTCATCTACAGCCCATCTTATAGTCAAAATGTACAATATTAGATCAAAAAAGTGTACTATTTTTTTATTATGTGGCCCACCTTTCATTCTCAGAAAGTTACTAGGAGCACGTGCTAGAGCTGGCTCTTCACGAAGAGCCCGCTTACCTTCTCTCTCCTCTTCTCTTTCCTCCAACTAAGCAGAAATATACTAGTTTATTTCTTATAGCCTGCTGACTCAGCTCTACTGTACTTGCTCTTAGTATTTGTCAACGAGCACACTAGCTCAACGTCATTAGATGCACAGTGAGGTACGGAAAACCACACCACGCGACCATTTAGTGGCGATCACATCATTAAAAAAATGCCATAAGTATGGCATCAACGTAAAATTCACACTCAATTAAAATTTTCAAATAAAATTTTCAGAAAATTCAGTGAGTGGTTCACATTAATTTCATCATTGAAATGACACCGGAAATATGATCATCATAAAAGGTGTCATTAAGATGGCATCAACATTAATGTCACATTAAATTTCCAAATAAAATTCCCTTTGGCAAAATTTTATTCAGAAAATTTTAAACATAATTATAGGCAATTTCTAACATATTAGTGCATAAACATAATTATAAACTTAACAAGTGCACTAAAACTTCATAAAAATGCCCATGACAACCCACGACGTTCTATTAAGAAAATCTTATCATCATTGAAGGATTCCATAAAATGATATAAATATTAATTGCTTAAAAGATGACATAAGCAAAATCTTTAACACATTTTCTGGCAGCTCTTAAATTTATTATAGTGGATAGCCAAAACAAAAAACTTAAACGCACTGCCAAAAATACAGAAAACTGCCACAAAAAATTGGCCCAAAAATACCCACGGCTACCCAAAGTAAGCCCAGTAGCATAGCAGCTACACGTAAAAACAAAACAAACTTTTCTGGTGGGCTGAGGCAACTTGGGCCACAGTCCGGCCGTGAAAACAGCCCTTATGGCGCCCAATGGCCTGCTCGTAGCCGCGATTTGTTGTGAACCGTCCGATCGAAACGGACGGCCGGCATCGCTCGCGAACGGAACAATATTGCCGCCCGAGCTAACCCTAGGTCATTTAACCTCCTCCTCCCCCGGATTTCTCGCTCTCGCACAGAGCGGCGACAACAACAGCGGCTCGATGAGCTCGCCAGCCATGGCGGCGCGGGAGCTCCGCTCGCCGGCCAAGTGTGCAGCGGATTGGATCCTGCATGCTTTGCTATCGAACGAGGCCTCTGCGTCCGCGCGCGCCCGGCGATTCGTACTGTGGGAAGGGATGCACAGGCCACCACAGATTTAGGGGGCGATGGCGAAATGCACGACAATGGCCTCACACGCGCACATCCATAATAGCGGCGCCGACGGCTCTAAACACTCGACGCGGCGTCCTTTAGCAACTCAGCGGCGGTCGATTCTTTCAGCGCGTCGTCCCGGGAGACGACAGCGTCACCGGCGTCGGGATCCCGAAGGTGCACCGGCGCAGCATCATGAGGTGTGCCCCAAAAGCTCTTCTTTTTTTGATTACGGGCGCTGATTAGCGGAATTCCTAGTTCTAGGGTTTCAAATTGGGGATTTTCTGGAGTTTGCAATTCCCCCCTTCTGATTGCTTAAACAGTCTAGTTGAAAGATCAATATAATGCGGAAGCATGGCTCAATTAGTCTAACCGTTTAGCAGCACTAATACAAAAAGTTAGACCATGACATTAATAATTAAGATTTAACATAGTCTAGTTAGGGTCGTAAAGAGAGATCAATTGTGCTTATGATACCAATGTTAGAAAAAATTCTTTAGTATTAACATAATAGGATCTTGATCTCTAGATTAAAACACCTCTTCTGTAGAATATTGGGAACTAACCGTGATTTTTCAGAGACCATCAGGGGCTCCATGCAGCTGCCGTGAGCCTCCAGGGGAGTGGAGTTTGTTGGGGAAGAAGCAGCAGCATGGAGATGGACGTGCAGAGTGCTGGACGCCGCCGACACTACCCTCCTGGTGGCCGGCGGTGGTGGACGGTCTTCTGGACCCTTGGCACTTCTTTAGGATCGACAGTTGAGGTTCTGTGTGTTTGTAATCGTCATCCATACATGGGACATATACCTCCCTTTTATGTATAAGCGCTAGGGAACAGGCACCGGACCAAAACGTTGGATCGTGGTGCATCTTTACGTTAGGTGAGGAGACTTTGTCTCTCCCTGATTTCTCTCAGTTTGTTACACTGAGATTAATTCCAACAGTAGGAGGACATCTCTGCTAACGAGCGTGGCTACCAAAGATGTCGTCGCCAGTTTATCCTCCTCTGAACAGCTAGACTTGCTCTATTTTTAGTGATATTCATGGTAGGCAGACTTGACTTTTGAGATGTTTAATTATGTTTAGTTTAGTCTATGCTAGCTTGACTTTTGTTTGAGCTATGTTTAATTATGTAGATGGAAGTAATGTTTAATTATGAAGTACATGTTTAAACTTCATATATAAATTTTGGAGTGCTATGAGTTGACAAAGTGGGAGGATTGTTTTTCAAAATGTGTTTATGGGTTTAAGTTTTGAGCATCGATTAGAAGCTATATCCTCCCAAATTAGCTTTTCAAGAATAGAGTTTTGGCAATCGATTAAAGTAGCCCCTAACATCAGAGATCTTTGCAAATGTAGGTACCCCAGGCAGTATTGGAATAGGATGTCATGTTCATGGATATGTCTTGTTTGTTGTGCATTTGCTGGCATGACAGAGTGTGTATTCACCTCTATGTGCCCGTTTTCTTGTTGCCTATTTGGTCTATTTGTATGCGAAAAAGAATGGAAACATGCACTTCTAGCCGTATCAACCTTTGACTGGTATCCATTGCAGAGGTGGAGTCGATGGGCCTCGTCCAGGGCCACTAGTAGAAAACCACCCATCAGTCCCGGTTCGTAAGGGCCTTTAGTCCCGGTTCAGGAACCGGGACTAATGGGTCGTTACTAATACCTCAACCCATTAGTTAGGTTCAAACAAGAACGGGACCAATGTGCCTCCACGTGGCCCTATTGCGCTTGTGAGCCCATCGAGGGCTTTGGTCGGTTGGTGGCACCAACCGGGACAAAAAACATCCACGCGTCTGCATTCCAAAGGTGGGGGTTTTGTTTTTTGGAAGGAGGGGGTTGGGGGTTTTGGGGGGTTAATTTAGGTGTTTCGTATATTGTGTTAGCTAGCTAATTAATAGAGAGAAGTGTCCTCTCTTATGTCCATGCTTGGTCGATGCTATGCAATATATATACATAAGTGATCGAGAGAACCATTCATCTGAAGTTAAGTCATGCATCCGAGAGAAGTGATCGATCGACCTCTCCTTCTCCGAGAGATTGGTCGAACAACAAGTTTTTTATTGGCTACATACATGTACAATCTATATAAGATCTCTTAATTACAAACCCCTAGCATTTGAAATCAACTTTCACATGGTATTCTTGACTTCTTGATGGCGTGTTCAAGAAAGAAATCCCGCCAATTCCTCTTGAATTGCTTTCATGCGATCTGGTTCTAGGAGTTCATCCCGCATCGCCACGTCTAATTAATTTGAAGAAGGGGTTAATTAATACATATATATGAATGAAACTCAACGAAATGATGGTGTAATAAAATGAAATTGTGAATATTATTACTTACGCGCTTCATATTGTCTTCTAGAGTAGCCCGCTTGTTTTTCAAAGTCGCGTTGTGGATGAACTCGCACACGTAGTATCCACGTAAATCATTCCTTCCTCCCCGCCACAAGCACTTTACGAGAAATAGAGGTCAATCAAGCGATAATGAAGCATTATAAATGGCATTGATGAAAGTATAGCTATAGAATCAGCGGAGATGCGCGCAACTAGCTAGCCAAGAGTACTTACTTTCGGCGTATCGTGTCGCAGCTCCTTGGCGATCCGGAGCTTGTGCGGTGAACTGTTTCCAAACCCCGCAAGACAAAGAAAATAATTATTATTCCTTGAGATATCGAAATGGACAAAAGTTGCCGATATGGTGCGATAATGATCGATTGAACTTACTTGCGAGCATTTCGGTCATGTCCGCATAGGTCTTTGGGATCTTTCCGTCTCGAGTCTAAGACGGTTACTAGTCCACGCTCAACCTTAATCTCGTAAGAATATAGTGGTACCTGCACACGCATGCATAACTCATCAATTACATTAACCTCGCTCGAGTAATAAGGAAACCGAATATGCACACGACAAGAACACTCACGGGCGTTGTAAGGAAAGAGTATGGTATCTTTGTTTTGATTTTTGATTAACGATTGTAGCAAGTTGTCCTCGGCCTCTTCGACGTTCTTTTCAACCAGAAATACATCTATGATATTTGTGTTAATGAACCCAATATCATAGATTCATTTTTTTTTTGCACTCGACGATCTTCAATCTGCATAATATATTGAGGATAATTAATTATAAATACATGCAATGAAAGAGCCGAGCTATATATAGAGACTAATGACAGAATAGTACTTACAGGCAGTAGCAAAAGACCATTAATTTATCGAGGGCCTTTTGATTGAAGAACTCGAAGAACTCCTCAAATGGAACACACAACAGATCATTTGAAACGAGGTCGTGCTCCTCTTTAATGTTCAGATACAAACTATTCGTCCCCTCAGACTCTCTGCAGGTTTTCATGTACGAACTATGGAATCTTCGCATCATTGTTGTCAGAGATTTTTCATCTTTGACGAGAGGCTTCCGTACTCAGTATCTGAATCGTCCACCTCCATGAAATCGGAAGTGCATCGTCGGTGGGTAATCTTCAAGATTGCCATAATCGCCCACCGTCCCGGAGGATTAGACACATTGAGCGGGGGCACGATTGCGTGCTTGTTCGCCAAGCCGGGCAATTTTTTCCCTTTGCTCGTTGTTCTTTTGACCTTTTATCAGCGACAGTAGTTCCCACCGCTTGGCTTGGAGATATGTCATTCGATGTGCGCTCATAGTTGGTTCTCGGCGGAGACTTTGGTGGTTTCCTCGGGCATCGAGAGTGCGTTTTTCTTTCATGGATCTACCTTCTCCTCCGGAGGTGGATGTATCTTTGCTTTCACCCCTTCAAAGAACTCCTTCACTTGGGCCTGCACGATCGTATTGTTTTCCTCCTTGGTCCTCTCGTCACGGTAACCGCTCTGAGCTTTAGAGGTGGACCGTGTCAGATTGCCTCTCTCTTCTTGTCTTTGCTAGACGCGGAGCAGAGCGGGCGGCTGCGGCGTCTGTCTTCTTCGTGCTTGCTTACGAGGCGGAGGAGAAGGACTACGACGCGCCAGAGCAGCCGGGAGGCGGCGGGTCTCTTCCGCCCTTGCTTGGCGGGCGGAGAGGAGGAGGCGGAGTGCCGCCACGCGCTGAGAAGGAGGCGGAGTGCCGCCACGCGTGCCACGATCGTCACTCACGGGGAGGAGGCGGTGGAGGAGGCGGAGTGCCGCCACGCGTGCCCCGATCGTCACTCGCGGAGGAGGAGGCGGTGGAGGAGGCGGAGTGCCTGACTCGGCGGAGGAGGAGGAGGCGGAGGCGTCCAGATTGAAAGGTTGATGAGCTCCTTCCGCCATAGGCATGGAGTCTTGACGAACCCAGCCTAGTCTCCCCTTCACCGGTAGGGTGCTCAAGCCGAGGTCCTCAAATCCTCCGTTATTTCATCCACCATCACCTTAGCAAATCATACGGAATTGGTGGCGGTGATAAGTTGTGCGGGTCCACTAGGATAAACTTGGCCAACAACCGCCTTGACCTTGAAATTCATCCATCGCGCCATAATGTGGCAATTTTGAGACTCCGTGATACCATCCACGGGATAGCTGGCAGGAGCCGTCAAGACATGCCCTGGCTGAAGCAGCTCGGTGGAAACCACGCTGCTTCTCCGCTGAGATGGCGGGGTAGCTTCGGGGGAAGCTTCGACATGTCGTTTGTTGTGATCTGCTGCTTCTCGTTCCTCTTCTCGATCCTCTAGCCCCATTACCCTTCCAAGCGGCGCTTTGCATTTGGTCTGCTCCGCTCTTCCTCCTCTCGTGGGTTTTGTAACCCCCTGCGTCCGAAAAACCAACCTTCGACGGAATGGAACCTGGCGTGACTCGTGTCCGTCCAGGGTGCTCGGGATTCCCGAGGGCCATTGTGAGCTCGTCCTTCTCCTTGTTTGGAAGGAACGTCCCTCGCTGCTTTTGCATCGATATAGTGTCGAAGGTTCTTGGTGGTGTTTGCGATTGCTCGTTAGTCCCACTTGACACTTTGCCTATTCTGAGTTCCAAGGTTCCGCCAGCCCGAAGAACCAAGTCCGCAACGGTCTAGCCAGCGCATTGTCTCTGGTTCGATCCTTTTCAAGCGAGATCATGCTCGACCTTGGACCACTTAGGCGGGCTTTGAGGTAGCCACGACCCGTGCGATGGTGAAGCTTCTTCTTCGCAGCATTTTTCTTGTTTGTCTCCGACATCTTCTTACTCTTTTCCGATGTCTTGTGGGCCACAAATGCGGGCGATGATCTTTGATCTTCTCATATTTGCCGATGAATTCTGGTGTCTTTTTTCTTGACAAACTGGTTCAGCTCTTTCCTCCACCTCCTCATTAGGCCTGCCATCTTCTTAAGAGCACAAGACTTGATTAATTGCTCTTTAACGGCTTCTCCGGATCCTCCTCTGGCGGTAGGGTGAAATTTGCCTTCACTCGGTCCAAAGATCTTCTTTACGCATATCATTGACATAAGACACCTCGGCGTCTTCATCCTTAGCGAGCTTATACCATTCTTTGGATCTTGATCGGGATCTGTCCCTAACAAGAACCCCTTGACCGAAAGCGAAAATGCCTTCCTTGTCCGGATGGGTTCAATCGGTTCACCGCGGGCGCGATTTCTATGATCTCAAACTTTTCATCCGAGCTCAACTTTTCTTGGGCCTCGTCTCCTTACGAAGTTGTGCTCGATCCGGAGGGCTAGAAATTATAAGGAAGAAAGACGACAGTAATTAATATGTGTACATATACCAAAACAATAGATGCATCAATTAACTAGTCAGCACGGGCTTAACTAATATATATGTACCTGGCCGGACTCGGTTCGGTGACCGGAGCAGTCAGCACGGTCTCCTTCGTCTTGTACCTCCATTGTGTCACCGGAGCCATCATGAACATAGTCCTCCTCTTGTACCGACATTTATGGGTCGAAGCCATCATCAACACAGCCCTCTTCTTCATCCAGCTGACCATCGGTGTCGATGAGAAATGACGCAACATCATCACTTCCATTTGCGATTATGTCCCCCAACATCGCTTCTGTTTCTTCGTCTCGGGAGTGCTCCATAGTTTCTACAAATATTTACAACATTTCAATTATTATTCAAACATGGTAGATATATATATATATATATATATATATATATATATATATATATATATATATATATATATATATATATATATATATATATATATATGGCAAACGTATAACTAGCTAGCTAATCACAATAAGGAATCATGTTAGTGGCCTCGACGCTGCTTCTCTAGGGTTTGGGGTCGCCTCGACACAAAGCTTCAAGGGTTTGGGGTGGCCTCGACGATAACGCTCTTTTAACTTGATAAATTTGGGTGGCCTCGAGAGAGTTGATTTGTCGGGTAGGGGCGCGGCGGGAGGGGGTAGGAGACCAACATCGTTTTTGTTTTCTCTCTAGGGTTTGGGTGTCCTTGAGAGTTTTGGTCGAGCAAGAGGGCCGAGGGGGGTGCTGCAGTTGTATAAGTTATCACGGTCGAGAGGGGGTATATATATCGACCGCCCCTCATGTCGAAGTTATCTAGAGGGGGTTTATATCGACAACGACGCGACATACATATACATGGGAAAATAATGTTATCGGGGAGGGGGTATCGGTACCACCCCCTCGTGTTGAAATTTCTTCTTTCTCCTCTATTCCTTTCTTTCTTCTTCTCCTCTTCTTTTTCTTCTTCTCCCTCGAGAAAGGAAAATAATTAAGGAAAAGGAAGAAAAGAGGAAGAAGGAAGAAGCAAGAAGAAGAAGAAGAAAAAGAAGAAGAAAAAGAGGAGAAGAAGAAAGGAATAGAGGAGAAGAAGAAAAAATAGAAGTTCTTCTATTTTTTCTTCTTCTCCTCTTCTTTTTTTCTTTCTTTTTCCTCTTCTTATTTATTTCTCCTCTTCTTCCTCTCCTCTTTTCTCCTTTCTTCCTCTTCTTATTTTCCTTTTCCTCTCATTCTTTTCTTCTTCTTCTTCCTTCTTCCTTCTTCCTCTTTTCTTCCTTTTCCTTATTTTACTTTCTCCTCTACACTAACCTAAAATGCACTAACCTAAAATCGATCGATATCTACTAACAACCTACATATAAAATTAATACATATATGAAAAACATATATAAACAAAAAAATGCTATGAACATTATATTCATACATACATATATAGCCACATCCATTCATCATATATATATATATAGCTACCACATACATATATACATTATACATATGAAAAAAATGCAATGAACAAAAAATACACTTATGAAAAAATACTATGAACATGTACACATATATACACATACAAACACATATACACAAAAATGCAAAAAAATGCTATGGAGGAAAATGCAAGGCAGGCGGCGTGTGTATGTGGCCAGCATGAGGCAGGCGCATGGCTGCCAGCCAGAGAGTGGTGTGTGGCACAGGGCAGCTAGCAGGCAGCGGCGGCGGCGCCGAAGCAGGGCGACAGGGGCAGATGGCAAGCAGGGCGCTGGACGGAGGGCGGAGCGAGCTATGCTCACAGGGGCGGCGGCGACGCGAGCAGCGAGCAACTGACGACGTGGCGGCGGCGGCAACAAGGTGGAGCAGAGCGTCGGCGGTGACGACGAGGAGGAGCAGGCGTCGAGGAGAAGTGGGCGATTTGGCGGAAGCGCTAAGTCTTGCTTATATAGCACAACCTTTAGTCGGTTGGTGGCTCCAACCGGACTAATCTGCTAGTCGGTTGGTGCCACGAACCGGGACCAAAGGCCTCTTTTCGCAGCCCAAAGGGCGGAAGCTGCGACCTTTGGTCGGTTGGTGGCTCAACCGGGACTAAAGAATGCATTGGTCCCGTTGGTGCGACGAACCGGTACCAATGCACCCCTTTAGTCCCGGTTGGAGCCACCAACGGGACCAAAGGCCTGTCTTTGCCTGCATCGGGGCCAAAGTTTAGTCCCACTCGCTAGTTGAGTGGGGCGCCAAGATGGTTTGTAAGACCCACCGCCGCACCCTCTCGAACTCCTCTCTCTGCAGCTTATGTGCCTACTTGCTACTTGCTTTGCACGATGGGCCTTACGGGCCTCTGCGGCCCTGAATCATGGCCCAAAGTAGGGATTCAAGTCGTATTCAGCCGTGGGGGCCCGATGGGGGCATTTTTGTTTTCTTTACTTATTGTTGCTATTTTTATTTTTTCCAGTTTTTGTTTTGTTTTCTGCATTATTTATTTTCTTTTGTTTTTTGCTTTATTTTTAATTCTTTTTGCTTTTAGTTTTAGGAAAATTATAAACTTTCTGTTAGTGCCATTACTTTTCAAATTTGAAAACACTTTTTTGTTTTCTTTCTTGCTTTATTTATTTTATTTTGTTTCTACTTACAACAAAATACTTATTGTTTTTTTTTTGTTTTGTTTTCTGCATTATTTATTTTCTTTTGTTTTTTGCTTTATTTTTTAATTCTTTTTGCTTTTAGATTTAGGAAAATTACAAAATTTCCACTTTTTTTTGTTTTTTTGTTTTCTTTCTTGCTTTATTTATTTTATTTTGTTTCTACTTACAACAAAATACTTATTGTTGCTATTTTTAATTATTACAAGGGCCGAACCATAAGACATTAAAGCATTTCAAATGAACTCTGAAAAAGTTGAAAGTTGGCATGGTATCATAAATTGACCCACACATAGCATGTGCATGTACAAAACGGACAATGGTATCATACTAAATGGCCACAAAGTTGGCATGGTATCATCATAATAGTTGCGGAGAAAGTCTTTACTTTTTCTTCGCTTGTGTCATTGCTTATTGCTTGCAGTAACCATGGATAATCTTCATCGTTTATCGGGATCTTTGGGGTCAGCCTTGACTTTAAAGGAGGAATTTCATGAATCTTTTCATAATCTTGAGACATGTCCATCTTGTCCTCCATTCCCACGATGTCCCTTTTCTGAAAAGAACTATGTGGCGCTTTGGCTCATCATATGATGTATTCGCTTCCTTATCTTTTCTCTTTCTCGATCGGTAGACATGTGCTTCACATAGATAACCTATGCCACATCATTGGCTAGGACGAGCGGTTCGTCGGTGTACCCAAGATTTTTCAGATCCACTGTTGTCATTACATCTTTGTGGGTCTACATACACCCGCCTCTGACAGATGACCCATTTGCACTTAAACAAAGGGACCTTAAAATCATGTCCGTAGTCAAGTTCCCATATGTCCACTATGTAACCATAATATGTGTCCTTTCCCCTCTCGGTTGTTGCATCAAAGTGGACACCGCTGTTTTGGTTGGTGCTATTTTGATCTTGGTCAATCGTGTAAAATGTATTCCCATTTATCCTGTATCCTTTCCAAATCAATACAGCAAAGATGGTCCCCTGGATAACAAGTATAGCTCATCACAAACAGTGTTGTCACCTCTGATACGTGCTTCCAACCAACTGCTGAAAGTCCTGATGTGTTCACATGTAATCCGATCGTCGCCTTTCTCGGGTGTTTGGAGCGCAGATCGTTCTTGTGTTCATCGACATACGGGTCACCAAGGTAGAGTTCAGTAGAAGCTGTGTAGTGTGCTTGAGACCAAGAATATCCGTCCTGCATATTATTGAGTCCCTTCCAAGCGTGCCTTTTCGGTCAGTCTCCCCTCATACCGCGTTTTAGGGAGACCTATCTTCTTAAGGCCGGGAATGAAGTCAACACAAAACCCGATGACATCCTCTCGTTTGATGGCCCTTGGAGATGCTTCCTTCGGCCTAGCGCGTTATGGACATATTTCTTTAGGACTCCGTGAACCTCTCAAAGGGGTACATATTGTGTAGAAATACGGGGCCCGTAATGACAATCTCGTCAACTAGATGAACTAGGGCGTGCGTCATGATATTGAAGAAGGATGGTGGGAACACCAGCTCAAACCCGACAAGACATTGCACCACATCACTATTTAGCCTTGGTATGATTTCGGATCGATCACCTTCGAGATATTGCATTGAGGAATGCACATAGCTTCACAATGGCTAATCGGATGTTTTCGGTAGAAGCCCCTCAATGCAACGAAAGCGATTGCGTCATAATCACATGGCGAGAATGAGACTTTAGGTTTTGAAACTTTTTCTCGCCATATTTATTATTCCTTTTATATTCGCGAGAAGCCGTCGGGACCTTCATACTAAGCGCATTCAAAGAAGATTTCCTTCTCTTCTTTGGTAAGAGCATAGTGGCGGGACCTTCATCTTGCTTTGGAGGCATGCCGTCTTTTTCGTGCAAACGTTGCAGGTCCTCCCGTGCCTCAGCTGTATCTTTTGTCTTCCCATACACGCCCAAGAAGCCTAGCAGGT
Source organism: Aegilops speltoides (assembly GCA_021437245.1). Lineage (NCBI taxonomy): Eukaryota > Viridiplantae > Streptophyta > Magnoliopsida > Poales > Poaceae > Aegilops > Aegilops speltoides. The sequence goes on from CM038143.1 coordinate 465,746,603, forward strand.
TCACGCAAACGTTCTTCGTCACGTGCATCACATCGATCGAAGAGCGGACCTCTAGGTCTTTCTAGTAGGGTAGGTCCCAAAATATAGATTTCTTCTTCCACATGGGTGCGTGTCCCCCAGCGTCACTCGGAACAGCTAGTCCGTCGGGACCCTTTCCAAAGATTACGTGTAAATCATTGACCATAGCAAGTACATGATTACCGGTACACATGGCGGGCTTCTTCCGGTGATCTGCCTCGCCTTTGAAATGCTTGCCTTTCTTTCGACATTGATGGTTGGTCGGAAGAAATCGGCGATAGCCTGGTACATTCTTCCCGCAGCTTGCTAGGTATATACTATCGGTGTCAAGTAAGCAGTGCGTGCATCGCGTGGTATCCCTTGTTTGTCTATCCCGAAGGTTCTTGAGAGCGGGCCAATCGTTGATGGTCACGAACAGCAACGCCTTTAGGTTAAATTCCTCCTGTTTGTGCTCATCCCACGTACGTACACCGTTTCCATTCCACAGCTGTAAAAGTTCTTCAACTAATGGCCTTAGGTACACATCAATGTCATTGCCGGGTTGCTTAGGGCCTTGGATGAGAACTGGCATCATAATGAACTTCCGCTTCATGCACATCCAAGGAGGAAGGTTATACATACATAGAGTCACGGGCCAGGTGTTGTGATTGCTGCTCTGCTCCCCGAAAGGATTAATGCCATCCGCGCTTAAAGCAAACCATACGTTCCTTGGCTCACTTGCAAACTCATCCCAGTACTTTCTCTCGATTTTTCTCCATCTGCGACCCGTCGTGGGTGCTCTCAACTTCCGTCTTTCTAACGGTCCTCACTGTGCCATCGCATCAACTTGGCATGCTCTCCGTTTACGAACAGACGTTTCAACCGTGGTATTATAGGAGCATACCACATCACCTTCGCAGAACCCTCTTCCGGGGGCTCGCCACAACATCACCGGGTCATCTCCTCGATCTTATCTTGTAATGCACCGCATACCGGGCATGCATTCAGATCCTTGTACGCACCGCGGTAGAGGATGCAGTCATTAGGGCATGCATGTATCTTCTGCACCTCCAATTCTAGAGGGCATACGACCTTCTTTGCTGCGTATATACTGTCGAGCAATTTGTTATCCTTTGGAAGCTTCTTCTTCAATATTTTAAGTATCTTCTCAAATCCTTTGTCAGGCACAGCATTCTCTGCCTTCCACTGCAGCAATTCCAGTACGGTACCGAGCTTTGTGTTGCCATCTTCGCAATTGGGGTACAACCCTTTTTTCTGGTCCTCTAGCATGCAATCGAACTTCAGCTTCTCCTTTTGACTTTCGCATTGCGTCCTTGCATCGACAATGACCCGGCGGATCATCATCATCAGGCACATCGTCTGGTTCCTCTTGATCTTCAGCAGCTTCGCCCGTTGCAGCATCATCGTGCACATCGTCTGCTTCCTCTTCATCTTCAGGAGCATCACCATATTCAGGGGGCACATAGTTGTCATCGTACTCTTCTTCTTCGCCATCTTCCATCATAACCCCTATTTCTCCGTGCCTCGTCCAAACATTATAGTGTGGCATGAAACCCTTGTAAAGCGGTGGGTGTGGAGGATTTTCGGTCGAGTAAGACTTCAGTATTCCCACATACGGGGCATGGACAACACATAAAACCATTCTGCTTGTTTGCCTCAGCCACTTCGAGAAAATCATGCACGCCCTTAATGTACTCGGAGGTGTGTCTTGAACCATACATCCATTGTTGGTTCATCTGCGTGCATTATATAATGAAGTGACCAAATTAATAGAAGTTCATCATCACATTAAAACCAAAGTACATACATAGTTCTCATCTAACAACATAAAGCTCTGCAGAGCATCTAAATTAATTAAACCATACATTTGAAACTATGTAAAACATTTCAATGCGAAACAAATGCGATCATAATCGCAACCAATGTAACAACTGATCCAACGGCATAATGATACCAAGCCTCGGTATGAATGGCATATTTTCTAATCTATCTAATCTTCAAGCGCATTGCATCCATCTTGATCTTGTGATCATCGACGACATCCGCAACATGCAACTCCAATATCATCTTCTCCTCCTCAATTTTTCTATTTTTTTCCTTCAAGAAATTGTTTTCTTCTTCAACTAAATTTAACCTCTCGACAATAGGGTCGGTTGGAATTTCCAGTTCAACAACCTCCTAGATAAATAAAATCTATGTCACGTTGGTCGGCATAATTGTCATAAACAATAAATGAACCAATAGTTATGAAAAGATAATATATACCACATCCGAATCATAGACAGGACGAGGGCCGACGGGGGCGGATACCAAAATCATCGCACTATATAAGATGCAATAATAAAAGTAAGAAAATAATACAAGTATCTATCTAAACATACAAGTAAGAATATTTTTCCTTTCAGAAAGAAGATAAGAACAAGAGGCTCACCACGGTGGTGCCGGCGATGAGATCGGTGCGGGTGATCGACGATGGTGAAGACGGGGACGGGGCGTGATGGACCGCTAAACCTAGACAAATATTGAGGAAAATGGAGCTTGGCGGTCGAGCTTGGGGGGGAGAAAGCTTAAGTAGTGTGGCTCGGGCATTCCATCGAACACCTCGTGTGCATAGGAGGTGAGCTAGAGCACCACAAAGCTCTCCCTCGCCCACCCAAAAACAGAGCACTAGGAGTGCTCGCTTTCATGAAAGGGGGTATATATAGGCACCACCATTGGTCCCGGTTGGTGGCCTGAACCGGGACTAAAGGGCGGCCTTTGGTCCCGGTTCGTGCCACCAACTGGGACCAATGGTGGTGGGCCAGGAGCAAGGCCCATTGGTCCCGGTTCGACCCACCAACCGGGACCAAAAGGTCCAGACGAACCGGGACCAATGGCCCACGTGGCCCGGCCGGCCCCCGGGGCTCAAGAACCGGGTCCAATGCCCCCATTGGTCCCAGTTCTGGATAGAACCGGGACTAATGGGCTGGACCGGCCTGGACCATTGCCCCCTTTTCTACTAGTGGGCGACTGTGTCGCTGGTGGGCTGCGAGGTCAACGTGAGGGAGCGGGGTGTTGCCGCGCCATCACTGCTACTAGATCGAGATCGCGCCCTGGCGCGAGGGTACCGGTTCCAACGACTTTTCCAAGAGGATAAAGATCAAACAAAAGTTGCATTAGTAGCAAGGCAAATTTTAGCACATCTATTCACCAGAACAATTGATTTTTAGGTTCAAGAGAAAAAAGAAACATTCAGTCTTGTACCAGAAGCAAGGAATAATCGAGTTCAAAAGTTTCACAAGATTACAATAGCTAATTGCATTTAGACCGTCCCATAAGGAAAGGCAGCATCAAGTTCGGTATGGTCATGAGATTACAAAAGCTAATTAGATGACATTAGGTACAACACTTAGCAGGAACATAAGACCCATCCAAACTACTGTAGAGCCTCATCCCGCCCCGTGATGGTGTTGACCTAGAATCCAAGATGGTGAGAGAGAGAGAGAGAGAGAGTACCACAGAGTTACATCAATGGTCATTAAAAAGAATGATCAACAAAACAAAAAAATTGATCTAAGAGAATGGTCTACCAACATAATGAAACAAAAACTCTCCTAAGAGAATGGCCAGTACATAAAATTATCTCATAAAGGAAACCATAACTGCATCAACACATAAGAAAAAATTATGTCCACCTCACACCAATAGGAAGAGAGAAGCACTACGTTCCTAAATCTGGGGGAAATCATGATACTCAAATAAGTGTGATCTTGAATATTATGAAGCGTCAAACTTCTTCTAACATATCGTATTTGATTTAGCTTTAGTAGTAGAACAAGAGGAAAATGAAGCAAAACTTCCACATAGGCATTGCTGCAAAACAAAATTGATGTTTGAAGATAAAGCAGAAGACACATCCATTTTATTTCCTTTACACTTTGAACATAGAGAGAGAGCGAAACAATGAATATCCATAAGAAAGACTAACAAAAATGAACTTTAAAGAAAAGCAAACTAAAGTAGGGGACGAGCTAACATGAGGCTCCGGACCACAATGGCACCCGTTGCCATACTAACAAATAAACTAAAATTCGGATGTCATCAAAGCATTCTTATCTTCAAGCGAGACCTGGCGCGAGGGTGCCGGTCCAAACGTGTTTGGTCAAGTAGTGAATGCTTTGCCAGTAGCAATACATGTATATCATATGTATTCATATATGGTAATAATACAGCGACAGAGAAATATTCAAACGTGATATAAGCGAGACATAATACCACTCAGTACCAGCATGAAACTATTAAGGCATAATCGATCTCAGTTCGTTCATTAGATTAAAAAAAGTCACTCGACAGGAAGCTCGAAATCAAAAGCGCAGCCATTCGAGACGATGGTTAATAACAAAAGTGATATAATATGAGAAAGTTATCGGAGCAGAAACATAATAAAGATGAAGCAACTAAGCATGTTAACAAACATGACCAAATGAAACACCCTCAAGGTGAAGACAATTGTTGATCTAGTGAACCATAATGTATACGTGCCTTCCACTACCCTCAGAATTGTTACAGGGAACCTCACATGGATCCTGGCACACTTGTATAAATTTCTCTCATGCAAAGTGTCTAAAACATGTCTATGACCTCATTAGGCACCATCTTGTTGGCATGATTTCCCTATAGAAGAGCACACATGTATACTCTTGATAGGGCCATCATCGAAGCAACCCCGCTGATACCATAGCCTGGAGATTCGTAGGTAGATGTGCTGGTTCCACACGGTCGAGAAAATGCCAGATAAATCGACAAAATTGTACAGAAGCAAAGGGGGTTGGATAATCTATGCACATATGAAAGAAAAACCAGTTTTGGCACAAGTTTTAGGTAAGAATGATACTTGGACAGTAAATAAAAAACAACTGATTAGAGTTATTTCTCAGTTTAGATAGAAATCATATATAGTATAAGCTGGAAGACATAGTACGTCAAATCGGAAGGAGAAGCACTCTAGATAACAGCCATTGATTTGATAATCAGCAACATCAATATAAATGAGACCAATCTTTAACCGTAGTGTCCTATACAGCACCCGGAAAACACAATTAGCTTACTATACCTATATAACTTTCTTGGAGAGTTCGAACGAGAGAAAGATGAAGGGTACCTGAACAATGGGGACGAGATCGCTTCTCTGGTGTGCCCCCGCTCCGGTCAAACCACAAGACAACCCTCCGCCACGGCACGGACCAAACTGCAAAATATCCAGAAACATCAATAGTCATCTTTAGTTCAGCTAGGTTGATATATGGCAATGGGAATCAAATAAGTTGTGTGTCTAGTATGCATCAGTATTTAGTAGTCAACTTTTTCTGCAACACTAAAGAAACTGAACTTCTAGTACCAATAACAGAGCAACAAAGAAATTGTCCGCTGGGATTGAGCTGACCTAATGATAGGGCAAGATGATTTCCATATCGGATATGCACAGCCCACAAAACTTAAACCGAGATTTAAGTGCCCAGATGCAATATCATGCATAGTTCTAGATAATGAACAATAACGGAGAGATTGTTGAAAGTCTAGGTTCCACTTGTTCTTCAGAAATCAAGAACAAAATATACAAAATAACAAAATAATATTTTTCCCTTTGTAACAGGGTACGCCATGCGAATTCTGCATCATGCCAGTTCTAAATATGGTAGGGAGCTTTAATATATCAATTAGATGAGGCATAGGTTGCATTTGCCTAATATATGAAGTATGTCAGATGTTAATAGATTAAGTAAATTACTTAGTACCATGGGTTTCGGTGGTGAAAAACATAAAACACTCTATGTATACTGAATGTTATTTAGACAAATTCAAACTATTATTCAGAATGTTACAGCCAAAAATAGTGTACCCAAGCAAAAAATCAGTGGCACTGAGATGCATGATGACATCTTCTTACTGGCCTCCTTTCCAAAAGAACTTCAATAAGCACTACACTAATAGACCAACTGAACATGAAAGACACAAACATCGCGAAAACTAAAAAAAATTATATATACTTTCTATCTCCTATAGGACACTGATTTATGATAACAGAAATCCGAGGGTGAGCCCTCGTCATTAAGTAAAACTATATATTTTCTATAAAAATTCCTACAAGAGTAAATTAATAACATCCTTGCCTTCAAGTGAACCCAACAGTTTGGTGGACATATCAGAGGCGAGGGAAGAGAGAGTAAATAGAACATACATGCATTTTATTTCCTTCACAATTTGTGCTTTCATGCATAAAGAAACAATCACTGCCGTTAGACTATCACAAAGAAACTCCAAGAAAATTAAACCGTAATGATGAGGAGACTGAAACTAAAGAGGAATATGTTGAGGCAGCCTCTATACAAGAGGGAGGGATTAGCTAAATTCTGTTGCTTGTAAAAGAACTACCATAATGTGGTGGCATTGATCATTCACATGATCAAGTCATGTGTACCAAGACAAAATCAAATACATGGTACCGGCACATTGATGCATAAAACAAAAAGATTCCTTGCCTATTGGCATTACAGACCACGATTCCGCTAACAAAAGAAATGCAAAATCGGCATTACAAATCACAACTCCGCTCACTAAAATAATCAAGGGAAGTACAAAGAACATACACACACACACAGCATATTTGGGCTTAGTACAGCAGCAGAAACCAGAAGGAACAATAATAAAAACAGAGCATATTTGGGATTGATGAAGATTGCTCACCTTCTCCAGGAAGAACAGGCGGTCGATGAACTACGTGGAAACCTCGTCCAGCTCCACAACATCGGTGACCTGCAGCGGTCAGAGAGAGGGATGGTGAGAAGAAGCAGCGCAAGATTGACGGGGAGAGGAGTCATGCGTCTTTAATCGAACGTGTCTCACCTTGAGGTCCTCGACGTCTCCGCAGCCTGTACTCTAAAGCAAGCTCGGCACAGGCACAATTTGCAAGATCCCGGGCATGGAATGAACACCCAAAAGGGAGTGCAGCAACAACGGAAAGAAACTCTAAAAGGGAACATAGAGCAGAAACCAACCCAAAATGCAAGCAAGAATTTTTAAAAGGGAACATAGAGCAGCATGAGCATGAGGCATAGAAAAATGGGGTCACCTTAAGATCAAGAATCAGTGGCTCTCTCTCTCTCTCAGTTCAAATCAGAAGGAAAGAACCACTATTATTGATACCACTATTATTGATTAGAGTTATTTATAATTAGGCAAAGCACTACAACACTGGATCCTAAGAAATAGGTGAGGCATACAAAACTACAAGTGTTTGTTCTTTTCATAAATAAACAACCTTTAGTATCTCAACCAGAACCAAAGCAAAACAAAAATCATGGTTAAGTAACCATCAAAGGAAGAATGAACCTTTTTTTAATTTTAAAGTAGCAAGACATGAAAAGTTCTTTATTGCCTTCAATACTACACACATTAGGGGAGGTAGCTGCGGTTCTATTGCATAGTGGGCTCAGATTCACCTTTCATCGATCATATAACCTACCCCATCATCTCTTATCACCGATCAATCTGTTTATCTGATGAGAGCTGCCCAGTTATCACTCAACAAGAATGACCATCCAAGGACAGAACAATAAGTATCATAGGATCAAAAAGGATTCTAGAGACAAGAGGGAGGATCCAACTTGATACCCCCAGGCGCCTTGATTGCTCAAAGGCCCACTTATTTCAGCGATGGTTAATCATTATCGCCCTAGCAAGGATGGCTTCCGATCGATGGGGCACGTGCGAATAAAAAGGGTTCAGTGTTCAATGCATATGGGCTCAGATTTGCCTTTCCTCATCATATAATCTACCCCCATCATCTCTTATCACCAGATCAATCTATTTATACAGTGGAGCTGCCCTGGTTATCACTCAATAAGAATGACCATCCAAAGGACAGAACAATAAGTATCACATGATCAAAAAGGATTCTAGAGACAAGAGGGAGGACCCAACTTGATACCCACGGCTAATCATCATCGCCCTAGCAAGAATGGCTTCCGACCGATGTGGCACGTGATTCAAACGTGGTGGGTCAGGCTATTTACGCGCGGTGGCACGGTCAAGGTGAAACTGTTCATTGCAACAGTAACTATTTTTTATCCGACGGACGAGGTCATTCCAGGGCTCGATCCGACGGCTCAGATCGCATCAAGCAACCAGATCCAACGGCCAGGAATGACAAGCGGCTGAGGAGGATGGAGGATGACCGGCATCCTAGAGCAACTGCTTAAACCATTGAGTACAAAAGTCATTCATGCCAACCACAAAAAGGAAATAATCTGCAATGCAAGGCTAATATGATTTATCTATTGCCAATCACTGTATCCATTTAAATTATGATCTGAACATATATACTTTCCAGTCACATGGCATCATCTTTTTAACTGAACTAAACCTCCAAAGTTATGCCAATGATTAAATATGGCATTAATGTAAAATCTATGGCAGCACATCAATAAGGATCACGCATTGGCACGAGGGTGCCGGTCCCAATGTTTTGGTCCATCAAATATGATAATGAGTTGGGAATATTATTGATTTTGGCATGTTGAAAGCTTTGATAAACATTGATTGCATCGCAGAAGGCAGTATACCAACTTACTAAGACGGCCGACTGAAAGTACCTAACAATCATTCAGATAGCCGCATTGCAGAAGGCAATATACTAAGACAGTGAGCTCAAAGTACCAAACGATCATTCAGATAGCCATGATAATGAGGAGCTAACACTGGATTAGTAATCATTGTGTACCAGGTTGTTCGCAGAGCAATTTCCCTCACTGTCAAAGATATAATCATCCAAAGAGCTCATGTAAGGCACATGTTCATCTTGTTCTACTGCAAGAGGAAACCAGATGTGAAATCGCTTGTTCATATTAAGAGTAAAACTCTGAATGAACTATCAAAGACTTTCAAGTGCTCCAAAGATCTGCACACAACTGGAAAGAAAAAAATTGATTGCTAGAGATTATCTACTTGTGCATGGCTACCAAAATCATTGCTTCTTTTGTTAGATATTATAATCCGAAAGTCTCCATCCACATTCAAGATAATCTCGGTGTCATCTACAAATATGCATTCGACAAGGATACAAATCTATGGCAGCACATCAACACAAAATAAATATACTAAAAGACTAAATTAATGGGGTTAACAAAGGCAATGAAAATTAAACGATGAACATGATTATATTGAAACCTCAAATTAATGGAAGAAGACTATATCAAATGTTGTAAGTAGGATCAATTAGTTCATCATATCATTATACCAAGAGCACACGCACTGGTAAATCATCTAAAAGGCTGATGCCAACAAAAGAGGGTACACAGTGTAGAAGGCTGAGGCCAACAAAAGAGGGTACACAGTGTAGAAGCCTGAGAACAACAAAAGAGGGTCCTGGCACAATAAATAGCAATAGAACCAACCGACGATCCTGGAAAGAAGAGTATATACTAAATTTTCAGGCAATGAAATAGAGTCACATTTGCAATAATTGTCCACAATTTAATTGTTCATAATCCACTGCATTCTTGACACTAAACAAATTCATAACCGCTAGTTTCCGAAATATGATGTTGTGAATATAATTAAACTTCATAAGAAAAGGAATAATTTCTGACCAAGAAATAGCTCACGACCACTACTCTCCATCACCACTATGAATCCACCCAAGAAATATCTCAAGGATTAATTGGTACAGTTTCAGATGACATGTTTTATTTTCACCTTTCTATCTAAAATGTACCAAAACGTGATTTTGCTTCAAAAGTGATGAGTCAAAACATGATGCCATCTGAAACTTAAGCATCCAGAGAGATGTGGGGTAGATGGGGGAAGGGAAGCTCACCACGTTGGTGCTCAGAGAAGATGTGGTTGGACTGCTCATCCATTGTATATTTGTTGATATATATTCAGATTTAGAGGTGTTTGGTGCTGGATGTTGGCCTGGTGTTGCTGCTCCACCTCCTCTTCTCTGGCCACTGTACCATCTACACCCGCAGCTTCTCCATGGATGGGACCCCTTCCTTCCTTGACACAAGCAGGGTAGAGGCTGCCTGCCTGCACATTGCACACACACATCAGAGAAAGAAGAAAGAAAACCAGAGGAAGAAGAAGAAGAGAAACGAGGGGAGGAGGGATCTGACCTAGGGCGCAAGACCGATGGCGCGAGGGCGAGCAGAGGCTACGGGTCGAGCACTCTGCGGGGTCGGAGCAGGAGGGCTCGGGAGCCGCCGCCGTGCCCGGGGACGAGCTCGTGGACGGGGAGGGCAGGCGCCCACTCGTCGTCGTGCAGCACCGCGGCGTGGTCGGAGGAGAGGAGACGCGGGACGGTGCAACACGCCGCCTTGCCCTGCTGCTGCTCCTCCCCGCTGCCGCCGCCGTCGTGCTCCTCGTCCTCCCTCCGCTTTTGCTCATCGTCGTTGGGGAGGGGGGCTTTGCTACGGTGGATCTAGCCGCCGACGGCGCGGGGAGGCATGTGGCGGCGGCGATGCGGGCGGGAGGAGAGGAGGCGCGAGGGGAGGGGAGGGGAACGAGAGAGAGGGGGGGAGAGGAGGCGCGCGGGAGGGGGAGGGGAGCCGGCTAGGGTTGCCTCCACGGGAGCTGGCCCTTTTATACCCCGCGCGAGTGAAATGACGAAAATGCCCCCGGCGGGGCAGGCTATTTACACGCGGTGGCACGAACGGGGTGAAACTGTTCATTGCAGCAGTAACTTTTTTTTATCCGACGGACGAGGGCTTCCCAGGGCTGGATCCAACGGCCCAGATCCCGTCAAGCAGCCAGATCCAACGGCCAAGAATGCAAACGGCTGAGGAGCCGGTAGGTTCCTCCGCATTCTTATTTCTGGATGCCGCATGCCAACACACACCGGCAGGTGACGGCTGGGTTGTCGGCTCTACCTCTGTGGTAGCACCAGCAGGTTGGCACTAGAGGGATTCGCGTTCCTCTTTGATCGAACTCTGCCTCAAATTCCTGATGACGTACATCCTTAGAAACGCAGTTGTAGCAGGTGTAGGGGAACGTAGTAATTTCAAAAAATTTCCTACGCACACGCAAGATCATGGTGATGCATAGCAACGAGAGGGGAGAGTGTTGCCTACGTACCCTCGTAGACCGAAGCGGAAGCGCTGACGCAACGTAGAGGAAGTAGTCGTCGTCCTCCGGTCCAACCGATCCAAGCACCGTTACTCGGCACCTCCGAGTTCTTGACACGCGTACAGCTCGATGGCGCACCCTCGATCTCCAATCCAAGAGAGGCTCGAGGGGAGTTCCGTCAAGCATGACGGCGTGGTGACGATCTTGACATTCTCTGTTGCAGGCTTCGCCTAAGCACCGCCACAATATGATCGAGGTGTAATATCGTGGAGTGGGGCACCGCTGCGGCTAAGGCGATCAATGATCAACTTGTCCTAGGGTGCCCCCTACCCCGTATATAAAGGAGGGAGGGAGGAGGTGGCGGACCTAAGGGGCGCCATGGGGAGGAAACCTACTCCAAGTAGGTTTCCCCTTTTCCTTATCTTATTTATAGGGGAAGGAAAGAGTACTAGTATTAGGAAGTAGTACTAGTAGTAGTAATAGGAAGAGGGGAAGGAGAAAGGAAGGGGCGGCCCCTCCCCACCCGGATTGGGCTTGGGGCGCGCCTCCCTTGTTCCTTCTCCTTCCTCCTACATGGGCCCAATAAGGCCCATATACCTCCGGGGGTTCAGTAACCTCCGGAGCTCCAAACTTCTCCTAACCTTTCCGGTGTCCAAATATATCCGTCCAATATATCAATCTTTATGTCTCGACCATTTCGAGACTCCTCGTCATGTCCGTGATCATATCCGGACTCGAACAACCTTGGTACATCAAAATACATAAACTCATAATATAAGCATCATCGAAACCTTAAGCGTCACGGACCCTACGGTTCGAGAACAATGTAGACATGACCGAGACATCGTCTCCGGTCAATAACCAATAAGCGGACCTGGATGCCCATATTGGTTCCTACATATTCTCTGAAGATCTTTATCGGTCGGACCGCATAACAACATCGTTGTTCCCTTTGTCATCGGTATGTTACTTGCCCGAGATTCGATCGTCGGTATCCAATCTTGTCGTGGATTTGTCACGGCGGATGTCCTAGCGTAAGGACTTAGTCGTGGAGCCATCGCTACTGAGCTTACTTGCGGGGTTAAAGCGGACACAAAGACACAAGGGTTTATACTAGTTCGCCCCTTCGATGAAGGTAAAAGCCTACGTCTAGTTGTGATGGAATTGATGTAGTCTCGATGGCTAGGAGCAAACAAGCCGCCTAGGCTCGAGTTGTGGTTGTCGTCCTTGAACCGCCGCCGGTCGTCCCTTATATACACGAGTGGCGCCTGTCGGTTTGCGAGTCCCAACCGGTTCATATTCGTATCCCGGTTGGTATCTCTCTATTCCTAACTTACAATACAAGTCATACATCAGGCGGTTTACGGCTACAAGTTCTAAACCAACTACGGGCCTTGGGCCTGTCCATGATTACACCACTAGCGAGCTAACCCGGCCCAAGCTTGGCGGTTTACACCTAGTGGTAATATCTAACATTAGGCCCAGTTGATTTGAACTGGTTCATGTCAATCCTTCACGTAACCTGCATCTTGGACATCTTCTTTTGTTTAATAAACCGTCCACGTCGTCATTGCTTCGATCATCTTTGTAAACCGGCATGACATCGTTGCTTCGTCATTTGTAAACCGGCATGACGTCATCTTAAAGTTTATCCTTTATAACGCCTTCCTTAATGATACCCACGGATTCACGTGCTTGACCTAGCTTTCTTGCCTTATAAATAGGACCGAAGGTCATTCTTTTCCTCCTTCGCTTCCTCTTCTTCTTCCTCGCGCGCTGCCTTTGGAGCTCCGCCGTCGCCATCAACTTCGCTTGACCTAGGCCGCTGCATCAACTCAGACGTGCGAACACTGCGGCCTTTCTCCGCATCTCCTCCGTTTCCGGTAAGCTTCTTACCCTTCTTCAGTCTGTTCCTTCATTTTAGATCTGTTTCTAGGGTTCGAGCTTCATGCCCTGTTCTTCGTGTGTTTTCATCTTTTTAGTCTTGAACCATGCTATGAATCCCATTCTGTACCAATGACGACTCCTGCGTATCCGCTGTACTTGCTTATCTTAATCTCATGGATCTTCTGCATATACATATACGCCTTATAGTCCACTTCCGTTTCTTCTTTACTTCCGCGGTGCATTTCCTGTTTTCTGAAAACCCGCGTTTGATCCGTAGTAAACATGAAATTGTGTGAAACCTGTTTCTGTCCATGACTTCAATTACCTTCGAAGCCAAGATTAGGCGGTTTAACTCACCATAGTAAAAAGTTGCTAAACCGGCATCGGTACACCATTAGTCCCCTTGTTGAACCGCCAGAACGTATCTGACATCATCTCATGACGAACTGATTTATAGGAACCACCTCCGGTTTATCATAACTTAGATCAATCACTCTGTAATAAGCACTTTCTTAAACCGGATCCTTCTCCTTGTAGATCTCATGATGGCCAAACAGGTGTATGAATGCAACTGGGTTCCTTCCCGCGTCTCCGAGACACAGTTGAAAGAGCTGGTATCGATCGGCGCTTTAGATGATCAAAATACAATCCATTGGAGGGTTCCTGGAGAGGAATGTCCTCCCACACCTCGGGAGGGAGAAGTTGTAGTTTTCATGGATCACGGCCCGGGTTTCAAACCGCCGGGTCAAAATTTTACCGGGGCGTGATGGCCAATTTTCAGCTCCGTCCCCAAGACATCGGCCCCAACTCCGTTACCAACCTTTGCCACTTTCAAGCATTGTCAAAGCATATCTACAAGAGGAACCTTCCGTTGAACTGTTCAGAGATCTTTTCCACCTAAACCGTCGAACTGAATTCACCGACGGCCCTAATACTGAAATTAGGCGGTATGGCTATCCGTAAGAGGAAGGAGATCACTTATCCCCATGTTAAACTCCATACTCACCCCAAAGAGTGGAATGCGACTTGGTTCTATTGCAAAGATACTTCTCCACGAAGGTGAAAATCCTTTACACGGCTTCCGTCGGGCGGTTAAGCAATACTCATCCTTTTCCTCAAAGATCGACCGCCAAAGAGAAAGCAAATATGCCCCACAACTATCCAAACTCCGCGCTTTCATGGCCAACGGTTTGACCGAATCGATCTTGCACGCTGCTTGGCTATCTTGGGGCATCTTGCCTTTGAGCCGCGTTCGGTTTAATGTGCCAATATACGGCGGTGTCGACGACCCACTCCGACACACCAAACTGAACTGTCTCGAAGATGAAGTTCTGATTGATGAAGGAAAATGCTGAATGAACCGGAGCATCTCGTGCTCAAACCGCTTGGCTCCTTCTCGCACCATCAACGCACCACTGCGGTAAGTCTCTGATCGTGTCATTATAAAACCCGTTGTTATTTTCATATATCCAACTCTCAATTATTTCGATCCAGGCGACAATCCGTTTTGGAGCAAAAACTCTCTCAAGACAGGCGGATAAAGCTGGGCGGCCAATTCGCCCAAAACAAAAGTTGTCAAGAAATCCGCCCACAAGAGGAAGATTATCGCTTAAATGCGATCCGGCCATTGATGATGATGTGGGTAATCCGAACTTGATTCTCTTGGCTTGTTTTTACCGTCTTATTGATGGCGATGCTTGTCGGGATAATATTGAAGCCAACAACGCAGGATTTCTTGAGGTAACTATTCTCTCTTCGATTCAACAAATTTGCCTTCACCAAAATTTCACGGCAAACCAGAAAGTTAACTTTTCTCACCCCTTGCTTACTTGGATCCCAAACTTCTTATGAAGACACAGCAACATGAGGCTCGTCGCACAACCCGCAAGACAATGACGGTAGTTACCTCTGCGGTTTACCAAACAACCGGCTCGAAGCGCCGCACCGAGGTTTCAACCTTTTATTGCCTTAAATTCCAAAGCGGGTTTGTTCCGTCAACCTCTTAATCTGTCCGACTCTGATTATCAGGTCACCTCCCATTCATCCTCTGGCGAATCGTCCGCCACTCAGCTACCACCATTGAAGATAGCCGTCAGGTAAGTTCATACAGCCATATGCTTTTCGATTTCTTCTGTAATGTATATGCCTTGCTCCTGAATCTTTGTTTCTTCAGAACCAAACCAAAACCCAGCAAGAAGGCTCGCTTGGACAAAACAGCTGAAGAGGCTGCCGCTTCAGATCATGGCGGGCGCGGATCTCAAAATGTTGCCTCTGAAGATATTCCAAATGACCCTCCGGTTCAAGAAGATGTTATTCCTGAGGAGAGGCCTGTGAATGTTTCAATGTCTGTTGATCCGCCTGCCAGTACTGTCCGGTCTGAAAAGCCTCACAGTCCTACTGAAACAGCTGTGCCCACACGATCCGTCGAATCGAAAGATGACGACGTTGTGATTACTGGAACAGGCCACTCTGAACCGGGGAACGCTGCAACTCTAACCCGGCATACTGTGAAGGAGGATTCTTCAACTTTGAACAAAGGAAAGTGGGCTGCCGAGCTGGAAACATATGCCGCTTTAAGCGCCCAAGATCTTCATTCTGGATACCTGAACCGGCTTTACAGTAGCCGTGATTATGAAGCTGGCTTGGTGAAACTAATGAGAGACAAGTTTGAGGTAACACTCCTTTCCTTATTACCAGTATAATAGTCCTTGTAGCCCCCAAGGGCTGGTTTGCAATCTTTGATCAAACTGGGACTTGATAAATTTCTTTGATAGATTTTGCAATCCTCCCTCATAGCCACCAGGGCCGGTTTAACGATGCATACTTAAACCGGTACTCCAAAAATTTCCTGACAACACTGTAATAGAATCAAATAGCCATTAGCCCCCAAGTGCCGAGTTGAATACTCGTATTCAACTTGGGACTTTGCCATGTATTAGCAGTAGAAAGATTGAAGGTACATTAGCCCCCAAGTGGCAAGCATATAACTGTGTTGTATGGTTGAGACTTTAACTTGAATTGTTGGCTGATCATACTATCAATGCGCAGGCGGAGGTGAAGATCAAGGATGATCGGATTGCCAATTCTGAGCGGCTTTGAAAACCCAGCAGGCCGAGACGAAAAAAGCCAAGAAGGAGCTAACCAAAGCCTTGTCGCGCTGAGCAGTGAAGGAAAACATGAAGAAGGAACAGTGATGCAGGCCACCAAAAGGCCAACTTGCTCAAGCGGGCCGAGAATCTGAAGCTGCCCTTAAACCGGTGGTGGATGATCGGCAGCCGTGAAGCGGCAAGTGCATTCTATGACGGCAGCCATCTTGATAAGTTCCACGTGAATAAGTGTAATATGCTTTTCCTGCTGCACCATTATTCGGTTTAAAACTATTACATTTTATCATATGCGAGCACACGTTGGGCACTTGGGAAATGATGTGCGGAAGAAACGAAGGCTGTCTACACTTTAGTGGAGCAGTTATATACGAGCCCAGTAGCGTTATTACCACAATGTCACATAACAATCCGGTGCCGTCCACGATCCAAGATACCTGAACCGGCTATCCATCCTTCCTTCCCGGATTGAAGAGGTGAAGAAATCTGCTGCCTGAACCGGAGCCATCAACGCCTTGATCCGAGCCAAAGCACGGGTACGGATTTTGACCCGTGGAAGCAGCTCAAGGCTATCCCATGTGAAGGAAGGCGGCTCAGATTTCATGAAGAGGACTTGCGGGCGATAAACCGTGCGATACGCCCGCTGGCTTGTCAATTGGCGAAGAAGCCGATTTGGAGCACTATCAAGCCCAATACAATGAGCAGAACAAGCGTGTGTCCGCCCCAACTTTTGAATCGGAAAACTTGATCCCTCCAATCCGTAAGCATACTTATGCACCTGACATTGAACCGTCGTCTTTGATTCACAAAGAGGCTGTTTTCCAAGCGCTAATGGGAATCGACTGGACTACTGTGGATTTCCAGCCGATGGGTAGAGATGAAGATGCTGAAGCGGCAGAGGATGAAGAATAGTCGTGGACCGGTAGCCGGGTTAGACAACTGTCGTGGGCTGTTTAGCCAAAAAACAATGATCTCATTTGGGCACTGTGTTGCCTTGTAATAGCCTTAGTCAAAACTTGCTGCCTGGAGATGCCTTCGTGCATCGATGAAACTTTTGTTTGATTCATACTCCCTGCAATCCAAAAAATTGAACCTCGGCGGCGGTGACACCGCCAGCCGGTTTATGGCATCCAATATATTTGGTGTACGAAAATCAATGAGTATGCGATACAAATACCTGCCGTATCTGGGCATAAAGCTGGCGTAGCCAATCTTGAAGCGGAGGCCTTTAAAAACCAATGACCGTCTGGGGAGACAATAACTCCCACATAGGCGTGCTGAAACAGCACAAGCCCCCGTGCTACTCCATAAAGATGAACCGGAAGAAGGTAAACCGGGCAGATAAAAAACTTCGGTGCAATACCAAACCGTGTCCTGTCAGTTTGTTACTGACAGCTAAACCGGATAAAAATATTCGTCGGGCTGAAAACGCAACAAAAATCGAATACCAAATATGGCAACAAAGGCAATAACTCTTTGCAAAAGTAAAGCTTCATGGAGCTGGTCAGATGGCATTACCATGGTCAGACGCGACCAAGCCCCGAAGGCGTGGCGATGGTGCTAATCGGCGAGTCCCCAAAAGACTCTTGGCGAGTCGCCGCCAAGTGGCATGACATTGGTTGAGGTTCGACCAAGCCCCCAAGTGACGCTGGCCCTATTGGCCGACCAAGAGCGTGACGGTTCAGGCGTGACCGTGTCCCCAAATGATCTAGTGGCTTTCGCCTATCAAGAGGTGTTGCATTGGTTCGGACACGACCAAGCCCCCAAGTGATAAATATAATCTGTCAAGGGTAAACCGGAGGCCGCTTTAAAAATGTAAAACACTCCATGTAACCACACATGATAAGAAAGACAGAGACCCGCTTTAGCCGAGGCCCTGATTTTTATTATATCGAAGATAATATATACATTGTTGTGCTATGTACATAAACCGAGCCGATGACTCAAGTGTAGTAAGGTCGAAGATGAGCTATATTCCACGGCCTATTGGTCTCCTCCTCGATGTACGTGAGTCTTTACGCTCTCGAATATCAACCAGATAGTAGGAACCGTTGTGTAGATTCTTCTCGACCACAAAGGGTCCTTCCCAAAGCGAGGATAACTTGTGCATATCATGCGGTCTTGGATGAGGCGGCACCAAATCTCCTTCTGAAAGGCTCGGTCTTAACCCGCGGCTGTGATACCGACGAAGATCTTCTTTGTAAATCGCCGAACGGCGGCTGCCATATCACGCTCCTCATCCAATAGGTCCAAAGCGTCTGTCGTGCCACCTCGTTGTCCGCTTCAACATAAGCCGCTACAGGGGCGAATCGTGCTCGATGTCCTTTGGGGAGAAGCGCCTGCGCTCAGAAACCATGAAGAAAGGGTGTACCCGTGGGCCGGTTTAGCGTAGTATTGATACTCCATAGTACCGATGGGAGCTCTTCAACCCAGCACCGGTGTTCTCTCGTAATGGAACCAAAGTCGGGTTTGATGCCTCGCAAGATTTCTGATTAGCACGTTACGCTTCGCCCATTGGGTGAAGGGTGCGCATCGATGATACCTCAAGCGGATATGCTCACGTTCACGTAATTCTTTCATAGCTCCTTGGACAGATTAGTGCCATTGTCGATGAATGATACCGTGGAAAGCCAAACCGGAAAATCACCTTTTTGATGAACTGCACCGCTGTTGCCGCATCACACTTACTGACAGGTTCCGCTTCAACCCACTTGGTGAACTTGTCAACTGCCACCAACAGGTGGGTCTTCTTATCTTTGGATCGCTTAAAAGGCCCAACCATATCCAGCCCCCAGGTCGCAAACGGCCACGTTATTGGGATCATCCGCAATTCCTGTGCCGGTACATGAGCACGCCTGGAGAATTTCTGACATCCATCGCACCGCTTGACCAAGTCCTCCGCGTCAGCATGAGCAGTTAACCAGTAAAATCCATGACGAAATGCCTTCGCCAACAGGGACTTTGAACCGGCGTGATGCCCGCAATCCCCTTCATGGATTTCTTTTAAAATTTCACAGCCTTCCTCAGGGGAAACACATCGTTGAAACGCCCCTGAAACACTGCAATGATGCAACTCACCATTAATAATCGTCATAGATTTGGGCGCGGATTATCTGGTGCGGCGTAACCTCATCGTCGGCAACTCTCCTCGAGTCATATACGCAAGGTAAGGAACCGTCAATCCGAATAGCATGTAACGCCGCCACCAACCGAGCCTCCGGATCAGAATTGCCAAATCCGCTTCACCGGGGAGCTGAATCGACGGGTTGTGCAAGGCGTCGGAAAAGACATTAGGTGGAACCGGTTTACGCCGAGAACCCAAACGGCTTAAAGCGTCGCCGCTTCGTTCTTCCGGCGATCCACGATCCACTTGATAGCCCTTGAAGCAACCTGCAATATTATCCACTTCTCGACGATATGCGGCCATGAGGGGTCCTTAGAATCCCAAGTGCGGATACTTGCCGAGCCACCAGTCCGAAGTCACCAAAGCACTTAACCCGGTTAAGTTCATCTCCTTAGCCATGCGGAGACCATGGAGCAAGGCTTCATACTCAGCTGCATTATTAGTACAAGGGAACATTAGGCGGAGAACGTAACAAAACTTATCACCTCGTGGGGAAGTTAAAACGACTCCAGCCCGAGCCTTCAATTATGCGGATCCGTCAAAATGAATAGTCCAAGATGTGTGATCCGGCTTCTCCTCCGGTGCTTGTAACTCTGTCCGACCATTAATGAAATCAACAAGGGCTTGTGACTTTCTTGCTGTCGCGGTATATACTTTAGCCCATGTGGCCCAAGCTCGATGGCCCATTTTGCAATCCGCGATCGCCTCCGGTTTTGTATGATATCACCCAAAGGAGCTGAACTAACCATTGTAATAGGATGCCCTTGGAAATATTGTTTCAGCTTCGGCTGGCCATAAAAACACCATAGACTAGCTTCGCCAATGCGGATATCTCTGCTTGGACTCAATAAGCACCTCAGCGATATAATAAACCGGCGTTGAACCGGATATTCCTTTCACGCCTCCTTGCGTTCTACCACAATGGCTACTCCTTCGCTCGAGCATTGGCTGCCACATATAACAACAGCGGTTCCTTGTCAACCGGAGCCGCAAGAACAAAGCGGTTGGCCAATTGCCGCTTTAAATCCTCAAAGGCTTCATCAGCACTGGACTCGAGACAAAATTATCCGTCTTCCTCGGCATTCGGTATAAGGGATGGCCTTCTCCCGAGGCGTGATAAACCGCTCAACGCAGCAATCCGCCCGCCAGCGAGCGTTGAACATCGTTGATACACTTCGGTTTAGCCAAGGAAGTGATGGCTTTAATTTTCTCCGAATTAGCCTCGATTCCTCTATTAGACACCGGAACCCCAATAACTTGCCACCGAACACCAAAAACGCACTTGGCGGATTAAGCATCATCTTATAAATGCATAAGTTGTCGAAGGTCTCCTTCAAATCTTCCACCGTGTCTCCTTTTGTCTTGACTTCACCACAATGTCATCTACATAAGCATGCACATTGCGCCAATCTGCGATGCAAGCAATTACGCACACACCTCGATAAGTAGCACAGGCACTCTTGAGCCCAAAAGGCATAGATACATAGCGAAGGCTCCAAAGGGAGTTATAAACGCCGTCTTCTCCTGGTCCTTAACCGCCATTTTGATCGATGATATCCAGAGTATGCGTCCAAAAACTTAAACGCTCACATCCCGCCGTGGCATCAATAATCTGATCGATGCGGGGGAGAGCAAAAGGATCTGCTGGGCAAGCCTTGTTGAGATCTGTGTAGTCCACACACATACGCCAGGTGCCGTTTTTCTTAAGGACCAGCACTGGATTAGCAAGCCACTCCGGATGAAACACCTCAATGATAAAGCCAGCCGCCAGAAGCCTGGCTACTTCTTCCCCAATGGCCTTGCGCCTTTCTTCATTAAACCGGCGGAGAAACTGTTTCACCGATTTATACTTAGGATCCACATTAAGTGTGTGCTCAGCGAGTTCTCTCGGTACACCTGGCATGTCAGATGGTTTCCATGCAAAGATGTCCCGGTTCTCACGGATGAACTCGATGAGCGCGCCTTCCTATTTGGGATCCAGGTTGGCACTGACAGTGAACTGCTTGGACGAATCGCCTGGCACAAAGTCAACAAGCTTGGTCTCACCGCCGATTTAAACTTCAGATCCGATTCATGCTCAGTAGTGGGTTTCTTCAAAGGGTCATATCTGCGGATCAACATTGTCCTTATAAAATTTCAACTCCTCCGTGGCACAGACCGCCTCTGCATAAGCTGCATCTCCTTCCTCACATTCCAAAGCGACTCGGCGGCTTCCATGCACCGTTATCGTTCCTTTGTAACCCGGCATTTTGAGCTGCAAGTAAATATAACAAGGTCGTGCCATGAACTTAGCATAAGCTGGCCGTCCGAACAAGGCATGATATGGACTCCGGATTTTCACCACTTCAAAAGTTAACTTTTCAGACCGGGAATCATGTTCATCTCCAAAAGCCACATCCAGGGCTATCTTACCAATAGGATAAGCAGATTTGCCTGGTACTACACCATGGAACACCGTATTGGACGGTCTGAGATCTTTATCCGTGAGACCCATGCGACGGAAAGTGTCATAATACAATATATTGATACTGCTTCCTCCATCCATAAGTACCTTAGTAAACTTATAGCCCCAACACGAGGATCTACCACCAAAGCCACCGACCGGATTATCAACCCGGGGATGGTCCTCTACGCTCCATACGATAGGCTGCTCGACCAGCGCAAATACCGCAAAAAGCCGGTTCAACAGAGTTCTTGCCCGTTTGTGAAGCTTCCGATCCGCTTGTCCGGGCTGGTTGTGAAAACATGATACTACCCGCCATTCAACTGCTTTGGTTGGCTCGATAGCTTTGACTATTTGCTGCTGCTGCTGCTGCCACCTTGATTACTCGATTATTGAGATTGCCTGGTTATGCCCTCGACGAAGCTCCGTCTGACCGGCCCATGGAAACCGGATCTGAACCGCCACCGACCCTGGTCATATCGAAAGCATCGAATTTTGAACTCCTGCATAATATAACAGTCTTTCCAAAGATGATTCGATGGGGATTCCTTTGTTCCATGCTTGGGACAAGGCTGATTCAACAAGTAATTCAAGCGGTTTGCACTAGCATTCGGACCCGACTTCGCCTTGCCTCTGCGCCCGGTCTCATCCTGCGCGATCGGTGTTGGCTACGAATCCGGATTACCATCAGCCTTGCGCTTGCCCCGTTCCATGACCGCCGGTTTGAAATGCTGCTGCTTGGGTTGCCGTTCTTCTTTCCCTTCCTGCTTCATCATCATCCGCCGGGATCCTTGGTACCGCTCGAATCGGCATATTTTACCAAAGCGCCATGAGGGTTCCCATATCATTGCGTAACCGCTTCATCGTCCCACTTAAATTTCAAGGGCTCAAACCGCGGTTGCTTTCCAATGTTATGATCGCCGAGTCAAGCATTGATCCGGTCAAGAGTGCAAAATCTCAGATACACGGCGTACCCAACGGGTTGTTGACTCCTTCTTCTGAGCATAAGCCGCCAGTCTACTATGGATTTGGGCTGCTTACATGTATCCTTGAAATTTGGATAAACCGGCCCGTGAATCGACCCCATGAACTGATAGAATTGGGCGGCAAGCTTTTCAACCAAGTACGCGCTGTGCCCTCCATCATCATAGTGAAGTACTTTGCACACGCGGCTTCATCAACATCTAGCATCTCCATGGCCATCTCATAACTCTCAACCCACGCTTCAGGGGATAGATCTGCAGTGTAATTCGGCACCTTGCGCGGGCCTTTAAAATCCTTAGGTAGACGCACATTGCGTAAAGCGGGGATTAAACAGGGCACTCCCAAAGCGGATGTGACTCCTGGTCCGGCGAAGGTGGTAGGGCGAACCGGTGTGTGTTGATCCGCATCATCCTGCGCTGCTAACTCAGCCTCTCTGCGTGCCCGGGCCCGATCCACCACCTCCTGAGCATCATGAACGCCACCTATCTGGTGATTGCCTCGGGCCGCTTCACGGTCCCGTGCGTTACTTGATAGGGCCGGTTCATCCATGCGCCTGCTGTAGCTCCGGCTTGGACGGGGCGTAGAGTGAATCCGATCGCGGCTGTATGAATACGCTCGCCGGATCGGTCAGTCGGAGAAGCTCCTTAACCCGGCGTGTCTCAACCGCTTGTGGGAATCTCCTTCAACCGATAGCCTCAATCGTGCAGCAGCCGCAACAAGGTTGTCCATAGGGTTAGAGTAATGGCCCGGGGGCGTCTGTACCGGCGGAGGAATCACCGTGTTCTGCTGCGGGGGCTCCATCAGGCGCGGTTGGACCGTCGCTCCCGCTCCTGGTGCCTCAATCCGGTTTACCTCCCTGTGCTGGGGCGGGTTACTGGGTCCGGCTCCGGGTGTCTGAAAGAGGTTTCTAGGGTCAAATCCAGATGGCAGGCGCGATCTGTACTTCCGCCTTAACACCTCCTGTGACGCGCTCTGGTCAAGCATGAGTTTGTAAGCCTGTGCATCCAAAGCGGCCCGCTCCGCAGCCATACGCTCCTTCTCTGCCGCTAGATCCGCTTTAGCTTGCGTGATCTGCTCCTTCACCTTCGCAATTTCTGCGTTATGAGCCTCCTGATCTGCTGGATTGTCCTCCGCCATGAGCGCTGCTAGTGCATCAAACAGATCTGACAGAACTTGAACCGGCGGTCGCACCGGGCCTCCTGCCCCTGCTGCCGCTGCTGAACCGGAAAGCATTGCTGCTGCGGTTGAAGAGGTTCTTTGCTTGCGTGCATCGCCATGAACACTCCAACCCGCTTTAGGCGGCTTGAGGGGTCCGGAATCATCACCGTCGGAACAGCCCCTGATCATATCATCCTGCAACTGGTACAATGACTCGGTCTCTCCTGCTGAAGATTCATCGCCGGAGTAAACGACGGTCTCGCTACCGTGCTCTGAACCGGCGTCGTACTCCCCTCCATGGGTGACTCCAACGAAGACATGCTTCACAGCCGGTTTAGCCCGGGCTGGTCGCGCGCGCTGAGCCGTCTCGATGAGGTCGGTGCAGATGTCCGGCTCAGGCCCAGGCCCTCCGATCCTGCCGATGAAAACGTGTATGCCGCCGAAGGGGACCCGGTATCCATACTCGATTGAATCGGCCTCGGGACCCCATCCAAAGATCGTCCGATGTAGATCCGGCCGCGACGACTCTTGGTCATCCGGCCCACGACGTAGCCTTCGAGTCCTTTGAGCTTGCCCTCCAAGATCGTCAAACCATCGTGCGATAGCCCCACGGTGGGCGCCAACTGTCGTGGATTTGTCACGGCAGATGTCCTAGCGTAAGGACTTAGTCGTGGAGCCATCGCTACGGGCTTACTTGCGGGGTTAAAGCGGACACAAAGACACAAGGGTTTATACTAGTCCGCCCTTCGATGAAGGTAAAAGCCTACGTCTAGTTGTGATGGAATTGATGTAGTCTCGATGGCTAGGAGCAAACAAGCTTCGCTTAGGCTCGAGTTGTGGTTGTCGTCCTTGAACCGCCGCCGGTCGCCCCTTATATACACGTGTGACGCCTGTCGGTTTGCGAGTCCCAACCGGTTCATATTCGTATCCCGGTTGGTATCTCTCTATTCCTAACTTACAATACAAGTCATACATCAGGCCGGTTTACGGCTACAAGTTCTAAACCAACTACAGGCCTTGGGCCTTTCCATGATTACACCACTAGCAGAGCTAACCCGGCCCAAGCTTGGCCGGTTTACACCTAGTGGTAATATCCCCAACAAATACTTAGTTCAATCTCATTACCGGCAAGTCTCTTTACTCGTTCCGTAATACATCATCTCACAACTAACTCATTAGTTGAAATGCTTGCAAGGCTTAAGTGATGTGCATTACCGAGAGGGCCCGAGAGATACCTCTCGACATTCGGATGACAAATCCTAATCTCGAAATCGCCAACTCAACAAGTACCTTCGGAGACACCAGAGAGCACCTTTATAATCACCCGATTCGTTGTGGCGTTTGGTAGCACACAAAGTGTCCCTCCGTAAACGGGAGTTGCATAATCTCATAGTCATAGGAACATGTATAAGTCATGAAGGAAGCAATAGCAACATACTAAGCGATCGTGTGCTAAGCTAACGGAATGGGTCATGTCAATCGATCATTCAACTAATGGTGTGACCTTGTTAATCAAATAACAACTCCTTGTTCATGGTTAGGAAACATAACCATCTTTGATTAACAAGCTATTCAAGTAGAGGCATACTAGTGACATTACATTTGTCTATATATTCACACATGTATTATGTTTCCGGTTAATACAATTCTAGCATGAATAATAAACATTTATCATGATATGAGGAAATAAATAATAACTTTATTATTGCCTCTAGGGCATATTTCCTTCAGCCTCCCACTTGCACTAGAATCAATAATCTAGATTACACAAGAATGATTCTAACACCCATGGAGTCTTGGTGCTGATCATGTTTTGCTCGTGGAAGAGGCTTAGTCAACGGTCTCGCAACATTCAAATCCGTATGTATCTTGCAAATCTCTATGTCTCCTACCGACTAGATCCGGATGGAATTGAAGCGTCTCTTGATGTGCTTGGTTCTCTTGTGAAATCTGGATTCCTTTGCTAAGGCAATCGCTCGATATTGTCACAAAAGATTTTCATTGGACCCGATGCACTAGGTATGACACCTAGATCGGATATGAACTCCTTCATCCGCACTCCTTCATTGGCTGCTTCCGGCAGCTATGTATTCCGCTTCACATGTAGATCCCGCCACGACGCTTTGCTTTGAACTGCACCAACCGACAGCTCCACCGCTTAATGTAAACACGTATCCGGTTTGCGATTTAGAATCGTTCGGATCGGTGTCAAAGCTTGCATCAACGTAACCATTTACGATGAGCTCTTTGTCACCTCCATATACGAGAAACATATCCTTAGTCCTTTTCGTATTTCAGATGTTCTTGACCACTGCCCAGATGATCCACTCTGGATTACTTTGGTACCTCCTGCTAGACTTATAGCAAGGCACACATCAGTGTCTGGTACACAACATTGCATAGATGATAGAGCCTATGGCTGAAGCATAGGGAACACTTTTCATTTTCTCTATCTTCAAGTGGTCGGGCTTTGAGTCTTACTCAACTTCACACCTTGCAATCACAGCAAGAACCCTTTCTTTGCTTGATCCATTTTGAACTTCTTCAAAACTTTGTCAAGGTATGTGCTTTGTGAAAGTCCAATTAAGCGTCTTGATCTATCTCT
This sequence comes from Aegilops speltoides, assembly GCA_021437245.1. Classification (NCBI taxonomy): domain Eukaryota; kingdom Viridiplantae; phylum Streptophyta; class Magnoliopsida; order Poales; family Poaceae; genus Aegilops; species Aegilops speltoides. Next base: position 465,773,026 of record CM038143.1, read on the forward strand.
ATAGATCTTAATGCCCAATATGTAAGCAGCTTCACCGAGGTCTTTCATTGAAAAACTTTTATTCAAGTATCCCTTTATGCTATTCAGAAATTCTATATCATTTCCAATCAATAATATGTCATCCACATATAATATTAGAAATGCTACAGAGCTCCCACTCACTTTCTTGTAAATACAAAGCTTCTCCAAAAGTCTCAGATAAAACCAAATGCTTTGATCACACTATCAAAACGCTTATTCCAACTCCGAGAGGCTTGCACCAGTCCATAAATGGAACGTTGGAGCTTGCACACTTTGTTAGCTCCTTTGGATCGATAAAACCTTCGGTTGCATCATATACAACTCTTCTTCCGTAAATCCATTCAGAATGCAGTTTTACATCCATTTGCCAAATTTCATAATCATAAAATGCGGCAATTGCTAACATGATTCGGACAGACTTAAGCATCGCTACGGGTGAGAAGGTCTCATCGTAGTCAACCCCTTGAACTAGTCGAAAACCTTTTGCAACAAGTCGAGCTTTGTAGACAGTAATATTACCATCAGCGTCAGTCTTCTTCTTGAAGATCCATTTATTCTCAATTGCTTGCCGACCATCGGGCAAATCAACCAAAGTCCATACTTTGTTCTCATACATGGATCCCATCTCGATTTCATGGCTTCAAGCCATTTTGCGAATCTGGGCTCACCATCGCTTCTTCATAGTTCGTAGGTTCATCATGATCTAGTAACATGACTTCCGAAATAGGATTACCGTACCACTCACAGTGCGGATCTTACTCTATTCGACCCACGTGGTTCTCAGATAACTTGATCTCAAGTTCTATGATCATCATCATCAACTTCCTCACTAGTTGGTTTTGACGTCACGAAACCGGTTCTGTGATGTATTATTTTCCAACAAGGGGTAGGTACAGATTACCTCATCAAGTTCTACTTTCCTCCCACTCACTTCTTTCGAAAGAAACTCCTTCTCTAGAAAGGATCCATTCTTAGCAACGAATGTCTTGCCTTCGGATCTGTGATAGAAGGTGTACCCAACTGTCTCCTTTGGGTATCCTATGAAGACACATTTCTCGATTTGGGTTCGAGCTTATCGGGTTGAAGCTTTTTCACATAAGCATCGCAACCCCAAACTTTAAGAAACGACAACTTTGGTTTCTTGCCAAACCATAGTTCATAAGGTGTCGTCTCAACGGATTTCGACGGTGCCCTATTTAACGTGAATGTGGCTGTCTCTAGAGCATAACCCCAAAACGATAGCGGTAAATCTGTAAGAGACATCATAGACCGCACCATATCAAGTAGAGTACGATTACGACGTTCAGACACACCATTACGCTGTGGTGTTCCGGCTGGCGTGAGTTGTGAAACTATTCCACATTGTTTTAAGTGTAAACCAAACTCGTAACTCAAATATTCTCCTCCACGATCAGATCATAGAAACTTTATTTTCTTGTTACGATGATTTTCAACTTCACTCTGAAATTCTTTGAACTTTTCGAATGTTTCAGACTTATGCTTCATTAAGTAGATATACCCATATCTGCTTAAATCATCTGTGAAGGTGAGAAAATAACGATATCCGCCACGAGCCTCAACATTCATTGGACCACATACATCTGTATGTATGATTTCGAACAAATCTGTGGCTCTCTCCATAGTACCGGAGAACGGCGTTTTGGTCATCTTGCCCATGAGGCACGGTTCGCAAGTACCAAGTGATTCATAATCAAGTGGCTCCAAAAGTCCATCAGTATGGAGTTTCTTCATGCGCTTTATACCGATATGACCCAAACGGCAGTGCCACAAATAAGTTGCACTATCATTATCAACTTTGTATCTTTTGGCTTCAACACTATGAATATGTGTATCACTACTATCGAGATTCATCAAAAATAGACCACTCTTTAGGGGTGCATGACCATAAAAGATATTACTCATATAAATAGAACAACCATTATTCTCTGATTTAAATGAATAACCGTCTCGCATCAAACAAGATCCAGATATAATGTTCATGCTCAACGCCGCACCAAATAACAATTATTTAGGTCTAATACTAATCCGAAGGTAGATGTAGAGGTAGCATGCCGATCGCGATCACATCGACTTTGGAACCATTTCCACGCATCATCACCTCGTCCTTTGCGGTGTTAAGCTAATCCGTAGTCCCTGTTTGAGATGCAAATATTAGCAATGAACCAAGATCAAATACCAGTGCTCTGCGAGCTCTAGTAAGGTACACATCAATAACATGTATATCACATATACCTTTGTTCACTTTGCCATCCTTCTTATCCGCCAAATACTTGGGGCAGTTCCGCTTCAAAGACTATCGCTTGCGGTAGAAGCACTCGTTTTAGGCTTAGGTCCGGACTTGGGTTTCTTCTCTTGAGCAGCAACTTGTTTGCTGTTCTTCTTGAAGTTCCCCTTCTTCTTCCCTTTGCCCTTTTTCTTGAAACTAGTGGTCTTGTTAACCATCAACACTTGATGCTCCTTCTTGATTTCTACTTCCGCAGCCTTTAGCATTGCGAAGAGCTCGGGAATCATCTTATCCATCCCTTGCATATTATAGTTCATCACGAAGCTCTTGTAGCTTGGTGGAAGTGATTGGAGAATTCTGTCAATGACGCTATCATCCAGAAGAGTAACTCCCAGTTGAATCAAGTGATTACAATACCCAGACATCTTGAGTATGTGCTCACTGACAGAACTATTCTCCTCCATCTTGCAGCTATAGAACTTATTGGAGACTTCATATCTCTCAATTCGGGCATTCTTCTGGAATATCAACTTCAACTCCTGAAACATCTCATATGCTCCATGATGTTCAAAACATCGTTGAAGTCCCGGTTCTAAGCCGTAAAGCATGGCACATTGAACTATCGAGTAGTCATCGCTTTGCTCGCCAGACGTTCTTAACGCCGCTCGGTTACATCAGCGGCGAGTGGCACCCAGCGGTGCTTCCAGGCGTAATTTTTACGTGCAGCAATGAGGATAATCCTCAAATTACGGACCCGATCCGCGTAGTTGCTACCATCATCTTTCAACTTAGCTTTCTCAAGGAACGCATTAAAATTCAACGGAACAACAGCACGGGCCATCTATCTACAATCAACATAGACAAGCAAGATACTATCAGGTACTAAGTTCATGATAAATTTTAGTTCAATTAATCATATTACTTAAGAACTCCCACTTAGATAGACATCTCTCTAATCATCTAAGTGATCACGTGATCCAAATCAACTAAACCATAACCGATCATCACGTGAGATGGAGTAGTTTTCAATGGTGAACATCTTATGTTGATCATATCTACTATATGATTCACGCTCGACCTTTCGGTCTCCTTGTTACGAGGCCATATCTGCATATGCTAGGCTCGTCAAGTTTAACCTGAGTATTCTGCGTGTGCAAAACTGGCTTGCACCCGTTGTAGATGGACGTAGAGCTTATCACACCCGATCATCACGTGGTGTCTGGGCACGACGAACTTTGGCAACGGTGCATACTCAGGGAGAACACTACTTGATAATTTTTAGTGAGAGATCATCTTAAAATGCTACCGTCAATCAAAGCAAGATAAGATGCATAAAGGATAAACATCACATGCAATCAATATAAGTGATATGATATGGCCATCATCTTCTTGTGCTTGTGATCTCCATCTCCGAAGCACCATCATGATCACCATCGCCACCGCGCGACACCTTGATCTCCATCGTAGCATCGTTGTCGCTTCGCCATCTATTGCTTCTACGACTATCGCTACCGCTTAGTGATAAAGTAAAGCAATTACAGAGCGTTGCATTTCATACAATAAAGCGACAACCATATGGCTCTCGCCATTGCCGATAACCGGTTACAAAACATGATCATCTCATACAATAAAATATAGCATCATGTCTTGGCCATATCACATCACAACATGCCCTGCAAAAACAAGTTAGACGTCCTCTACTTTGTTGTTGCAAGTTTTACGTGGCTGCTACAGGCTTAAGCAAGAACCAATCTCACCTACGCATCAAAACCAGAACAATAGTTTGTCAAGTTGATGCTGTTTTAACCTTCGCAAGGACCGGGTGTAGCCACACTCGGTTCAACTAAAGTTGGAGAAATTGACACCCGCTAGTCACCTGTGTGCAAAGCACGGCGGTAAAACCAGTCTCGCGTAAGCGTACGCGTAATGTCGGTCCGGGCCGCTTCATCCAACAATACCGCTGAACCAAAGTATGATATGCTGGTAAGCAGTATGACTTATATCGCCCACAACTCACTTGTGTTCTACTCGTGCATATAACATCAAACCATAAAACCTAGGCTCGGATGCCACCGTAGGGGAACGTAGTAATTTCAAAAATTTCCTACGCACACGCAAGATCATGGTGATGCATAGCAACGAGAGGGGAGTGTTGCCTCGTACACTCGTGAGACCGAAGCGAAGCGTTGATGCAATGTAGAGGAAGTAGTCGACGTCCTCCGGTCCAACCGATCCAAGCACCGTTACTCGGCACCTCCGAGTTCTTGACACGCGTACAGCTCGATGACGCACCCTCGATCTCCAATCTAGTAGAGGCTCCGAGGGGGAGTTCCGTCAGCACGACGGCGTGGTGACGATCTTGACGTTCTCCTGTTGCAGGGCTTCGCCTAAGCACCGCTACAATATGATCGAGGTGTAATATCGTGGAGGGGGGCATCGCACACGGCTAAGGAACGGTCAATGATCAACTTGTCCTAGGGTGCCCCCCTACCCCCGTATATAAAGGAGGGATGGAGGAGGTGGCCGGCCCCAAGGGGGGGCGCGCCATGGGGAGGGGAAACCTACTCCAAGTAGGTTTCCCCCTTTCCTTATCTTATTTGGAGGGAAGGAAAGAGTACTAGTATTAGGAAGTAGTACTAGTAGTAGTAATAGGAAGAGGGGAAGGAGAAAGGAAAGGGCGGCCCCCTCCCCAGTCGGATTGGGCGTGGGCGCCCTCCCTTGTTCCTTCTCCTTCCTCCTATGGGCCCCATAAGGCCCATATACCTCCCGGGGTTCCGTAACCTCCGGAGCTCCAAACTTCTCCGGAACCTTTCCGGTGTCCAAATATATCCGTCCAATATATCAATCTTTATGTCTCAACCATTTGAGACTCCTCGTCATGTACGTGATCATATCCGGACTCGAACAACCTTCGGTACATCAAAATACATAAACTCATAATATAACATCGCCATCGAAACCTTAAGCGTGCGGACCCTACGGTTCGAGAACAATGTAGACATGACCGAGACACGTCTTCGGTCAATAACCAATAGCGGGACCTGGATGCCCATATTGGTTCCTACATATTCTACGAAGATCTTTATCGGTCAGACCGCATAACAACATACGTTGTTCCCTTTGTCATCGGTATGTTACTTGCCCGAGATTCGATCGTCGGTATCCAATACCTAGTTCAATCTCGTTACCGGCAAGTCTCTTTACTCGTTCCGTAATACATCATCTCACAACTAACTCATTAGTTGAAATGCTTGCAAGGCTTAAGTGATGTGCATTACCGAGAGGGCCCAGAGATACCTCTCCGACATTCGGAGGACAAATCCTAATCTCGAAATCGCCAACTCAACAAGTACCTTCGAGACACCAGAGAGCACCTTTATAATCACCCGATTCGTTGTGACGTTTGGTAGCACACAAAGTGTCCCTCCGGTAAACGGGAGTTGCATAATCTCATAGTCATAGGAACATGTATAAGTCATGAAGGAAGCAATAACAACATACTAAACGATCGTGTGCTGAGCTAACGGAATGGGTCATGTCAATCAGATCATTCAACTAATGATGTGACCTTGTTAATCAAATAACAACTCCTTGTTCATGGTTAGGAAACATAACCATCTTTGATTAACAAGCTAGTCAAGTAGAGGCATACTAGTGACATTCTGTTTGTCTATATATTCACACATGTATTATGTTTCCGGTTAATACAATTCTAGCATGAATAATAAACATTTATCATGGTATGAGGAAATAAATAATAACTTTATTATTGCCTCTAGGGCATATTTCCTTCAGCAGGGCCAAGGTTGAGCAGAAGGTGAAGAAGCTGGGGCTCACTTCAGAACACATGGGTAACCCCATGTCAACCTGTGGTGGTGTAAATACAATTACTGTTGGTGGACATACAATGCCACCGGTGATTTCCACTTGTCATTCCTGATGACGTACATCCTTAGAAACGCAGTTGTAGCAGGGCCAAGGTTGAGTAGAAGGTGAAGAAGCTGGGGCTCACTGCAGAATAGATGGGTAACCCCGTGTCAACCTGTGGCGGTGTAAATACAATTACTGTTGGTGGACATACAATGCCACCGGTGATTTCCACTTGTCATTGCACTCAACTGACTCAAGTCACCAACTGATTATATCTTACATCATTTTTCGTGAAACGGCAATTTCAGTGTGGGTTAGGCGATGTGTTCCGATGCAGTGCTTGCCCATACAGAGGCCTTGCACCCTTCAAGTTGGCCAGAAGGTAATCAGTCTTTCTCGTTCCATCGAAATTCACAAGAGCTTGAGGATACGGGATGAGCTACTTTCGGTGCAATGTACTGACTCTCGCATTTCTTGATCGCCAGGTTACATTCTCTGACAACTTCCTTTGGGCCGACCAGACCGAAAAAAAACCGTATACAAATACATCGACATTACGAGCAGGACAGCGGGCGGGCGGCCTCTTTTTCAAATTATGCCCATCGTGCCCTCCATTATGAAGGGGTATGGGACAATCTTAGCCGTCCTTGTGTTGAAGGGGGTCTACCGAAGCGGAAGTGATAATGGTTCCATGGGATATGGGACAATCTTAGCCATCCCGTGGCCTTCACTTGTCCACGAGCGCGGCTAACAAAGATGCCGTCGCCATTTTATCCTCCTCTGAACAGCTAGACGTGCTTATCTGTAACTCTATTTTTAGTGATATTCATGGTAGGCAGACTTGACTTTTGCGATGTTTAATTATGTTTAAACTCTATGCTAGCTTGACTTTTGTTTGAGCTATGTTTAATTATGTAGATGGAAGTAATGTTTAATTATGAAGTACATGTTTAAACTATGTTCATACATTAATTTTGGAGTGCTATGAGTTGACGAAGTGGGAGGATTGTTTTTTAAAATGTGTTTATGGGTTTTAGTTTTGATCATCAATTAGAAGCTATATCCTCCCAATATCCAGGTTTTTGAAGGGATTTAAATTTTCGAGTTAGCTTTTTAAGAATAGAGTTTTGGCAATCAATTAAAGTAGCCCTTAACATCAGAGATCTTTGCAAACGCAGGTACCCGGCCAGTATTGGAATAGGATGTCATGTTCATGTATATATCTTGTTTGTTGTGCGTATTCTGGCATGACAGAGTGTGTATTCACCTGTATGTGCCCATTTTCTTTATGCATATTTAACTGTCTATTTGTATGCAAAAGATAATGGAAACATGCACTTCTAGCCGTATCAACCTTTGACTGGTATCCATGGGAGAAGTGGAGTCGTTGGGCCTCGTCCAGGGCAATAGCGTCGCTGGTGGGCTGCGAGGTCGGCGTGAGGGAGCGGAGTGTCGCCGTGCCATCGCTGCTATGCCGCATGACAGCACACATCGGCAGGTGGCCGCTGGGTTGTCAGCTCTACCTCTGTGGCAGCGCCAGCAGGTTGGCACCAGAGGGATTCGCATTCCTCTTCGATCCAACTCTGACTCAAGTCCCCGATGACGTACATCCTTAGAACTATGAGTGAGTAGCAAGAAACCACCACATTTGGGGCTTATCTTGCAGAAAACAACCTGGTCGCTAATCATTTGCAAAATCCACGGCGGATTCAGTAACAGTGTTGCAGATTGCACTGAACATGTGATTTTGCGCGGTTGAGGGCGTTTCCGACAGGTGGGGCCCAATATGCGTGACATGGCGTAACGGACGCGGTGACGGCGCCATTTGCGCTTAAGACAGACGCAGTCGGGTCGGCAGAGACAGACCGCCCGCGCCCGACCAGATCTCGCTCGCTCTCCTCTCTGCTCCCACGCTCGCTCTCTCTGCTCCCACGGTCGCTCGCTCCCCTCTCCGGTCGCCGCCGTCCGCCGTTTGCCATGGTGTCCTGGAGCGATAGTGAGAGCACTGAGGGCTCCGCCGCGTAGTACATCTCCGACGACTCCCCTCTCAAGGTCAGAACCTTGTTGCTCATTTGTGTTCTAGGGTTTCTAGGGTTCAACATTGCTCGATTTGAACAAGTTTTTGTTGGATTTCTCAGATCCCAGCTACAATTGATGAGCAGTCGTTCGAGGGTCTTGCCGACGACTTGAATGTGATTTGTGAGCATGGGAATCCAGGGAAGAAATATGTTGCATTTGAGGGGATAAGCACTGGTAGGAGGTTCATTTCCTGTGCCACTGAAGTAAGTTTCAAGTTTTGTTTGCAGCATTCCAATTCTTGTTCATGTTCTAGGGTTCATAGGTACTGTTCATGTTCTAGGGTTCATAGATACTGTTCATGTTCTAGGGTTCATATGTACTGAATTTAGTTCTAGGGATCATAGGAACTGTTCTTAGTTGTAGTTTTCATAATGATTCATCATTAAATGAATCTGATTCTGGTACATTAACTGAATCAACTATGTAACTAAATCTGTAAGTAATGTCTGTAATTTTGAACTGAATTTTTTTATTGTAGGGTGTTGGAAATTTTGGATTAGTGTAGTGGGTAGATGAGCATTGGCCAGAGCATCTGCAGAATGCTATTCATAAGCTGTGGCTTATGTATGAGCATAGCTAGCATGATAACAAGATGGCATGCCTGGAGCATTCAAGCACTCTACCAATCTCACATAGCAGAAAAAAGAGTTGCAGGAGACATATGAGAAACTTGTTGAAGATGTGAACAACCTATTGTATTATAAGGATAGCCAGCCTGAGGTAAACCAGAAGAATGATGCTGAGAACATTTCAGTGAGTGTGGAAAGCAGCATGACAAAGGATGCTGAGATCAAGAAATTGAAGGCTATTGTTGACCAGTTAAAGCAAATTCATGTAGCTCAAGCCAGTGTCATTAGGAATTTGAAGTTCAACCATCTTAAAGAGAAGGGAAAGCTGAGCTCTAATAAGAGGATGTTGGAGATTTGCTATGCTGACCTGAAGAAAGAGAAGGATGACCTGAAGAAAGAGAAGGATAAGCTGGATTGTTGCATTGCTGAGCTGATGAAAGTGAAGGAGAAGTTGACCATGGAGAAGATCACTCTTGCTTACTGCATTGTTGAGCTGAAGACAGCAGGTGATAGCAACAAGAGGAAGCTTCACCAGATCAAGGCTATTTGTGATGAGGACTAAGTTGTGTTGTTGTCTGAGAGTTGTCTGACCATGTGTGTCAATGATGTGTTTTGTAGTAGCTATGGAGGAAAGCTTGGAATGTGTTAAGCTTTATTGTGGTGAACCTTGGATTGTATGTTGTTTGTGAGAGTACTATGTCTGAGAGTAACTATGTTTGTTATTGTGGTGAACTTTGGATTAAGTTCAGTTTGCACCTGGCATACTAACAGAATACTGCTGGCATACATATATAGTATCTGCATAGATAGCTTGACATAGATAGAAAGTTCATACTAACTTAGGTAGCAAGTTCATAATAACATAGCCTGACATAGATAGCAAGTTCAAACTAACATAGGTAGAACTGACGAAACTGAACTTTTTCTTCTACTAACGAAACTGAAGACAGCATGTCACTCCTCCTTCTTCAGCATCTTCAGGCATTAGGAGCGCCGCACTTCATTGTTGTTCACCGCCGCCCTCTTCTTCTTAGCCGGCGCTGGCTCCACCACCTCTTTACCGCCGCCCTCCTCTTATTGCGTGACAATGACGAGCTCTTGGTTGTCGGCGACCTCCGGTAGCTTATCCACATCAATTGGGCTGTTCTTCTGCCGCTCGACGGCGTGGAGGACGGGCGCCAGGAGCTGCACATCAGGCTCGTCGTCGGAGGAGAGTACGACGACCTCGTCCACCTCGTCGTCGAAGGAGAGTACGACGACCTCGTCCACCTCGTCGTCAGAGGAGTAGGAGGAGTAGCCGTCAGATTCGTCAGAGTCGTAGTCGTTAGAGGACTCAGACTCGGCGTCAGAGTCCTCATCTGGCCGGAGCACCTATGGATTGCGCCTCTCCCAGTAGGCGTTGTTGATGGGGGATGGGAGAGGGAGGACGGCGTCGGTGATGTCATCCGCGGCGGCCGACGGCGTGGTGGATGAGCGGTACATCCACCAACGGGCGCGCTGCCTGGGGTCAGGGGAGCGCTGCACCTCGCGCATCGCCTACAGGAGAATGGTCGCCGGTGGGACGGTGCGGCCGGCAGGGTATGCACGTTGCCTTTCGGCAGGTGTCATCACCTTCACCAGGCCGCGGGCATGGTTCCTCAGCATCGCTAGGCTGGGGAACCAGCGCGCAATCTCCCTGTACTGCGCGCGCAGCTCGTGGTTGTTGCCGGCGAGCTCTTTGATGGCCAGCTGCCAGTCCATGATGACGGCGGTGGGGGTGGCTGTCGGCGGTGGTTTCGACGGGAGAGAGGGGGAAGAGGAGTGGGCGGTGCGGGCGGCGAGCGGTAGGTGGACATGTATTAAAGGCAGAAACCGAAACGACTAGTTATACAAAACGGACGTTCACCACGCTGCCGGCCTCTAACGCACGTTGCCGGCCTCAACGTACCTAACTAAATATAAGTAAAATTGCGGATGCTACTAAAACAACATCACTAGCACTATCCTATTGGTATTGAACCCCTGGTTACCACCCACTGGTCCTGGGTTCGATCCCCAGGCCAAACTATTTTTGTGCAATTTTTTTTGGATTTAAAAAATTAATATGTCAGTAACTTCTTAGGGTTTTTATTTGTGTGCATGTTTGGATTTAAAAAATTAATATGTCAGTAACTTCTTAGGGTTTTTATTTGTGTGCAATTTTTTTGGATTTAAAAAATTAATATGTCAGTAACTTCTTAGGGTTTTGTCGACACCGAGGCACCCTAAATGCCCAAGTGGAGACATTTTGGGTTTTGTCGACGTCGAGGCACCCAACTTCTTGCAACACATCATAACACATCATATCAACAGCATGAAAACTAAGATCATCATCATATCAACAATGAAACTATGCTCATCATCACAACAACAGAATGAAAACTTCTTGCAAAACATCATAACTAATAAGTTCATCATCACATCATCATAACCAGAGTATCATAGTGCATGACAACCATTAGGTATATTACATAGTCCACCACTTGGACTTGAACTAACTGGTTTCAACATGAAATTCTTAATATTCTTCATCACAAACTAGCCAAAAAAGGCTGAATTAATCATGTTTCAACATTACATCACTTCTTGCTGCCTTGAGAACAATTGAACCATTCAGACATCTTGTATGATGGCTTTCTCACTCTTCCAGTACCTGACAGTCTTGGTGGTATGAATGTTTTCTTTGCCCTTGACTAGCAGCAGTAGCAGAAGATGAACTAGGCCTATCAGCAGCAGAAGAAGATGAGCTTGGCCTTGTTGGAGCAGGAGCAGAAGGAGCTGCCCTAGGTACAGCCCTAGTTGCAGTCCTAGCTGCAGCTGGAGCTCTTGCCCTTGCTGCTGGTGGAGTTGTCCTTGGTGTTGCACTGGTTGCAGAAGGAGCTCTTGCCCTTGCTGCTGGTGGAGCAGATGGAGCTGCCATTGGTGCATCAACTCTCCTGTTTTCCTGCAGTGACAGCATATAGATAGATTAGAACATAGTATTAAATATACAAATATTTAACCTGCAGTGACAACATATATAAACAAGATTTAACATGGTGTTGGTTCCTTCTCATTGCTAGGGCTGGCTTCAGATTTTTGTGGCAGCTAGTGTATCTATGCCCTATCAAGTTGCAATTGCTACAGGTTATTGTTGCCATCCTTGAAGTATCTTTGGGAGCTGGCTTCTCAAACTGATTCTTTCTCCTCTTAGTCTGCTTCTTTCCTGGTTTGCCTCTGAAAACTGGTGGCTCTATGTCAGGGGTCCCAGTATTTGGCCATAGACCAGGCCTAGGCACAGGATACACAATTGGATTGTAGGCTGCTTGGTACATTGGTTTCTTGAAGAAATCACTAACAAAATCTTCTGGATGAAGTTTTGCCTTGTTAATTGCAGAAACACCATGCTTGCAAGGAACACCAGTCATGTCTTATTTGCTACACCCACATGTGTGCACTTGCAAATTAACTGCATATGTGTTTTCTTCACTGCTAACCTGGTATAGATCAGGTCCTGCTTTAACTGACTGACAATATCTAGCATGGTGTTTTGCTTCTTCTAGCTTCTCAGCATATGTTGGGCATATCTGCCACTTGGCTGTCTCAGTCCTGGACCTATTGGCATTGAACTTAACTAGCAATTTTGTTTTGATGCCATCAACCATGGTTTTAATTGGTTTCCCTCTCACATCAAGTATCATTTTGTTGAACACTTCACTAAATTGTTAACAACCAAATCAGTTTTACAATTCTTGTCCATGGCATGTCTAGCCCATGTATGCTTGGGTATCTTTCTAAGCCATTTCCAAGCTGCCTCGCACTCTTTTTTCATACCTTCCATTGCTTGTTCAAAACCATGCTTAGTATATGAATAACTATCCTGATCCATATACTTCTTTAACTCTTCACCTCTAAAGCCAGCTGTTTGAAAGTTCTGATAAATATGTCTAAGGTAGTATCTTTGAGGGCAATTTGGGAAGACATTGTTTATGGCTTTAAGAAGGCCCTGTTTAAATAACTAGTGTTCAAAATATAGTATAACAACACACTATTTGACAGTACTAAGCATGGTAACCTTCAGTAAAAATAAGAATTATGATGTATGGGGTACCTTTTGTCTATCAGATATGATAGTGTACTTGCCATACTTCCCTGACTCACCACCAAGAGCATACTTGAGCTGGGTTAGAAACCAGGACTAGCTGGCAGTGTCCTCCTTGTCAACAATAGCAAATGCAATGGGAAAGATGTTGTTATTACCATCTCTTCTAGTTGCAGCCAATATTTGTTGCCCTGTTGTCAACTTAACAAAGCAACCATCAACACCTACAACCAAACATAACACATTAGCACCAAACATAAACAAAAGCAATGGCAAATATGTTGGGAAAATAATTATGCAAGTACCTATGAAGGGTCTGCAACCATTTAGGAAGCCCTCTTTGCAAGCATTGAGGCACATGAACAAGCCATGAAATCTAGGGTTTTTGCTAGGATGAAGCTTCAAATGCTTTGTTGTCACAATGGCAGTGGTTGGGGTTTCACTGGACTGGGGAAAAGAACTCCTGAATTGTCTACCTCATAGACAACTGGTACACCTATTTCTGACAAAGGAACCTGCTCTTCATAAGCATGACCAATGTTCAAATCAACTGGTCTAGGTGCATCACTTCTCATAACTGTAATGTTAACAACATTCTTTCCTTTTCTAGCTATGTCATCCAACATTTCTTCCACCTTGTCATCATCAGTTAATTCTTCCATTCCTGACACACCAACTCCTGAATCTCTAACATAATACATAAAACCCCTTGAAAACTACAGCCTTCTACCTCTATTAGGGCAATGAGATTCCAGAAGGTTATGTCCGATAAACAGATTGTTCTTTCCAAGTTATCTCTGTCTAGGAAATGGAACCTCACCTCCCATTCTTCATCATCCAAGCTACAAATTCAGATAAAATGCATTTAACAGTGTTCACAATTATTGTTAAGAGGTCTCATTGGTGCCAACAGAATTTCAGTTTACAGTGTTAAAATCCAGTTAACAGTGTAAACAAAATTCAGTTAATAGCATACACGTATCAATAAATTCAGTTAACAATTAACAGTGTTCACAATATTCAGTTAACAGAGTTAAGATTGTTGGCAACAGAAATTCAGTTAACAGTGTTAAAATCCACTTAACAGTGTTCAATAAATTCAGTACACAGTTAACAGTTTACTGAAAATTCAGTTAACAGCTAACACTAACCCTAATGCTAGAACCCTAACACTACAACCTTAACTGTACTACAACTACCCAAGAACACCAACCATAGAACCCTAACACTACAACCCTAACCCTAGAATACAAATCGCGAAAATGACAAAGGAGGAGGAGGATGACTTACTCCACTCCACCGAAGGAGGAGGCAAAATGGTGGCTGCCCGTCGGATTGGCCTTCACCGCTTGGGCGAACGTAGTAGCCGCCGCGTATTCCAATGACTTCAGCGGCGACGGCGGTTGGGGAAGAGGCAGCGCGCTCGAGGGATTGGAGCTCCCGCAGAACTCCGGTGGATCTCCAGCACCGCCGCCCGGAGCATCCCCACCGGCAGCAACTCCCCCGCCGCCGTCCACGCCGCCAGGTTTCGTCGTCGCCATGGATTGGAGCTGGAGGGAGAGGACGGAGCAGATCTGGTCTGGTCGGGCGCCGTCGGTCGGTCGGTCCGGCTCGACCAGATGTACGCGCAAACGGCGCCGTCACCGCGTCTGTTACACCACGTCACGCATATTGGGCCCCACCTGTCGGAAACGCCCTCAACCACGCGAAATCACATGTTCAGTGCAAGATGCAACACTGTTACTGAATCCGCGGTGGATTTTGCAAATGATTAGCGACCAGGTTGTTTTCTGCAAGATAAGCCCCAAATGTGATGGTTTCTTGCAATTCACTCTAGAACTATAGTTGTAGCAGGGCCGAGGCTGAGCAGAAGGTGAAGAACCTCGGGCTCACCGCAGAACAGATGGATATAACCCCGTGTCAACCTGTGGCGATGTAAATAAAATTATTGTTGGTGGACATACAATGCCACAGGTGATTTCCACTTGTCATTGCACTCAACTGACTAAAGTCATCAACTGATTATATCTTACATGTTTTTTTCGTGAAACGTCAATTTCAGTGTGGGTTGGGCGATGCGTTCCGATGCAGTACTTGCCCATACAGGCGTTGCACCCTTCAAGTTGGGCGAGAAGGTAATCGGTCTCCCTCATTCCATCTAAATTCACAAGAAGAGCTTGAGGATACGGGATGAGCTACTTTCGGTGCAATGCACTGACTCTCGCGTTTCTTGATCGCCAGGCTACATTCTCTGACAACTTCCTTTTGGCCGACATATGGAGAGCAGCCGCAGATAGAAATGTGTTCCTCAAAAAGTTTAGGCGGTGAAGTATCAAGTAAGTATGTATATCTATGGTGGTCAACTGATCATACCAAAAGAAATGAACTGCTGCCTCTCGAGCAGTAGCCAGTACTGCAGTATTTTTTTTAATTTTTTTTTGCGGGGAAGCAAGTACTGCAGTAGGCCGGTAGTAGCTCGTGTTAGCCTGTCGTGCCGCTGCATTCGCTCCCCCGCCATTTTGTTTTTAAAACGCGGCAAAAGACTTGCCATTTTCATTGATTATGAAGAAGAGAATTGCCTGGTTAATTAACGAAAAACCGGGCTAAAACCGATATAACCCAACCCATATGACATGAAAACCACCGGCCAACCTGGCCTGAGACACAGAGCTGCAAAAAAGAAAAACATCCGCCAAGAAGTCGCAAGTGTCATCGTCATCACCGGTTGCCTCAAACAGGCACTCCGACTTCATCGTAGAGCTCCATCGTCGAAGCCAACCTACAAACAGCTGCACGAACCATGGCGGCACATGCCAACAGAAGGCCACCACGCGCAAGCAAGCGATAACTCCGACTTTGACGACAAGCATCGCAAGGGAAATATGCAGGACATGTACCGAACGTGCCCTCCGCAAACACGGAAGAGCACCTCGGGCACGCTGGAAAGAACTGACTACCAAAGCCCATGCCGCGACCCAAGCTCCTCGCGACGCCATCATCGTTGCCAAACAGAAACCAAAAGCCCCGTCTCAGCAAACCACACAGCAAAGATACCGCCCATCCACGCGAAGATGCCGTCTTCCACCGGTCTCTCAGTCGTTGCCGGCTCCGAGACGATGTCCCCAAGGAGGAGAAAGACGCGAAGACGCCTCCATCACCCGATCCAGCGGATCTGAGGTTTCCCACCGGAGCCAAAGCCGTGGGAAAGGGGAGCACACCTCAACGGCGACGCTTCCAAGAAAGATCACGACACCCGTGTGCGTTGCCGTCGCCGGCTCCGAAGAAGACCGGAGCAAGGATTTCTCCCGGAGATAACCACCTGCAGCCACCGACCGCCGCCCATCGACCACCACCTGCCAAGGCCGACTTCACTCCAGCCATGGGATCCCACGATCCACCATGACCAGACACGCACCACCTCCCTGGCCGCAGCCGCCATCCACCACCGCAACCACCATCACCGCAGCCACCAAAGCCGCAAGGCCAGTGCAGCACCCAGATCGAAGAGCTAGCACACACCAGGACCAAATCGGGGCCGCAC
The DNA here is from genome assembly GCA_021437245.1 of Aegilops speltoides. Lineage (NCBI taxonomy): Eukaryota > Viridiplantae > Streptophyta > Magnoliopsida > Poales > Poaceae > Aegilops > Aegilops speltoides. The sequence goes on from CM038143.1 coordinate 465,789,450, forward strand.
AAACAGAGCAGCAACGCAAACGAGCAGCTTCTCCATCAGCAGCGCACCTCGCGCTCCAGAGCAGCAGAGCCGCCACGCCCAGCCGGTCGCCACGCCCGCCGCACGCCAGCCGCTGCCGAGCCCGGCCGATAGACCGCGCCCCACGCACGCATCTGGAACCGAGCCTCCACGTCCAAGTCACGCCGGAGCCCGGACCGAGGCTGCCTCCCCGGCGTCCCATCCGCCGCCCGCAGCAGACGCAGCTATAACCATGGTGACAGAGATCCAGGACGCAGGAGGGGGGAACCGCAACCCCGCCCAAACTCGTCGGGCAGAAACCCCCGGGGCTTGCCGACGACGCTCCCACGTCCGCCATCCGTCGGAGGCGCAACCTCGGAACCGTCACACGCCGCCTGCACCGCGCCACGGGGAGCCGAGCCTCTCCCACCGCGATTCCCGACCCAGCGTCCGATCTACGCTGCCGGAAACCCAACGCGCCCGCGCGTGCCTTGCACGCCCTCGCCATGCCGTCCCGAACACGGCCACCCTCGCCGGTGCGCGCACCCGCGTGAGCGCAGCGCCGAGTCCCCGCCCGAACGAACGGCCCGCGCCGCCCTGCCGAGCTGGAGGAGGAAGGGCCCCGCCGTCGCCGAGCAGCGGGCTTCGCCCGGCGACGTCTGCCGGCGGCAGCAAGGGGAGGAGAGGCCGGAGGGGCCTGCGCTGGCGGCGGCTAGGGTTCGCTCCTGGGCCGCCCGCGGGAGCGACCTGGGGAGTGCTCACCCCCGTCATTTTACTGTACAACCGCACATGCCTCCCACGTGCTAGCACCATATTGTTCATGTTATTATTTATAGGTAGCAGGAATTAGGATTCTGGCACAGAAATCATGTACCCCAGCAACCCCACCGTGAAGATGTGTACAGTGTGCAGCTTCAAGGATACATACATAGAGTGTGTTGTACGGTCTGGTGCCCATCGCACCATGTTGCCTCTTGCATGACTGATCCATCAAAATCTGTATGATCTGGTGTGTGTGACAATGAAATGAATCACATGCTCAGGTCATATAAATAGTACGTGATTGCTCTCTCAAAAGTTCAGGTCCTAGCTAGCCTATATATAACAGCTTTTCCGGCCGTGCTCTGCTGAGTCTTCTTTTATTTTAGAAGAAAAGTGAGATGTATTTCAGCTTTGTATACGGCGGCGTCTGTGGACTGAGATAGTGGAGTAAAGCAATGCACGCTTGTTAATTTTTGGAGAGTCCCCATCCACTGCCTAGCACTATTTCCGTAAGTGCAACCATGAAGCTACGATCTCTGGAGTCCAATCCCCAGCTCACTTGCTATGAGCAGAGGCTGACGAGGTGATGAAAGAGAAGCACATCATCTTTGCCGTTGTCTTGGTACTCATACTAAAATGGCCGTATGCATCCTTAGTTGGAGCAGAGGCCGGGAAGTAAAAATCTCTCCCATTTTAAAGAACCAGTTAGTAAAGGTACCCTGCCCTCCGCCCCCGCGTCGCTCCAACAGGGGCGACACGGGCGGCTAACCCTAGCCGCCGCCGGCGGTCTCCCCTCCCCTCCCTCTCCTCCTCGTCGCCACCAGAGGAGCCGCCGATGCGTCGCGCGGCTGCCGAGGAAGGTGGCGGCGAGGCCTTCGTCGTCCCTTCGCGGAGATCCGGATCCACGGGGCGGCGGCCCCTGCTGGTTCGGCGCCGCCATTCACGCCCTGGACGGTGTGCGCGGGGACTCTGCCCGGCGTCCTCGGCCGCTCGGGTGGTGGGGAGTCGGCGCTTGGCGGCGGCAGTTCGGGGGCCTTCGTCCTCGCCAGATCTGGAGGCCTGCTGCTCCCTCGTTCCCGCTCCTTCCCCTTTGCGCTTGATGCCGGTGGATCCTGCTGGTTCCGGTGCTTCTGGGGATGGTGATGCAGATTGAGACCGGGGGAAACCCTAGGCCGGCTGGTTCGGCTCGACAGTGGCGTCAGCTTCGGGCGACGCATCCTTCCTGAAGGCGGTGTCGTGGTCCTTATTCTTCTCACCTCCGGTCCTCTCCCGGGTGAAAACCCAAAATCCGGCCTGGATTGGGCAGCGGTGGCGCCATGGGCGTCATCCCCTCCTTGGAGGTGTTGCCTGAGGAGCTAGGACTCGGGTGTGGGCTCATGAAGGTGGGGGCTTTGGCACCGGCTGATCTGTCAGCTGCTGCCGCGGCGGCTTTCATGTTGTGCAGAGTGCCCTTGTATCTTTAGGGCGTTTCCTGTTTTTGGTGTTCGCGTCGGAGGAGCGGCGTGGCATCTGGCACGTCGACAACGGCGAGTCTCAGCGGCATGGAGCAGTTGGGGTATCGCCGGTGGGCGTGTGATGATGGACGAGCGCAGGATGGTGGCGCTGTCTGGCGTCGTGGTGGCGTCGATGGCAGAGTGACCTGGCACGGTTCATGCAACAGTATAGCTCTGAAGATGGATTGATGGTACGTGGCTGCGGCGGCCTCATACCCAGCAGGGGGCCTGGTTGAAGAGCAAGCCGGACCGGTGGGTGCCCATACCCGGCAGGCGTCCTGGTTGGGACCTCAGGTCATAGATGTTAGGTTTGGTGCGAGGTCTGTTTGGTATTAGGCCTAGACCATCAGCGCCCCTTCATCACTTAGATAGGAGTAGCGACAGAGGTTGCGAAGATGGTGGCTTTGGTCTTACTGTTATACGACTTTGTAAGGTCTTGTGTTAATAATTAATAAAGTGGCCGTATGCATCGTCCAGATGCAGAGGCCAGGGGTATTCCCCCTTTTCGAAAAAAAAAATCTTTGCCGTTGTCGAGTCGTCTTAGATGGAAGTCGCCGCTCATGAGAAACGTGTCGCCTAGGGCGCCACGCTAAGAAGACCTCTGAGGCCTCGCATTACGCCAAGCTCACGGAAATCGACCCCCGCGAGCAATGCATTGCCGAGGAGTGCCACGCAATCCTCTCAGGCCTCATATCGTGTCAAGCTCCCCAACCTCGACCACCGTGCTGCCTACGAGGTACGGCTAGAGACCAAAGCGAGGCATGGAACGAGCTGAAGGAGAACATCAACGCAGAAGAGGCAGAGGAGCACTGTTCTTATCGGCCTCGTTGCCGAGTTTCCAGGAAGCTCGACAGAGCACATAATCAACTCGACAACGTATTCGCCGAGCCCCAAACTCGGCCAACATGACATGGTTGGATCATTTGCCACCAACTTTTTCTTATCAATATTGCCAACAAATAAATGGTCTAAGCATTTTAACAAATAATTTTTTAGGTCTAAGTAGCAATTTTAACAGATACACAATTTACTTAACTAACATTTCAGCATTTTCTTACCAATTAACTAGCATTTCCTACACATGCATATGCATCATATAAAAAATAAAACAGAAAAATGTGACAAAGAAGCTGACATCATGCACTCCTGCTTGTGGATGCGGACGCCGGTGCCGGTGCAATGAGGAGCAAAGTCGGAGCAGCTCCTGCGGCAGCTAGATCCATGCAGCGACGACAACGAGATGGACAGGCGGCGGCGCGGGTGGGAGAAGGAGAGGAGGTGGTGCGGCGGTGATGCATTGTCTGAGTGGAGAGCGAGGTGAGGCTAGGGCGGGCAAGGTTTTTTTGTTTGGTGTGAGTCCTCGCCCATTCCCTATTTCAGACGAAGGTTCAGCCCTTTGTCGAGCTTTGGAATTAGGCATAGGAAAACCAACCGTCAGCTAGTCAACAACATGTGCCACACGGGCATGTCTGTCATATTTTGCCGAGTTGTTTCTCGCGGGTACTCGGCATACACGTGATCCCTGGAAATTCCACAATAAAAAAAGAAACGAGAACATGTTTGCCTAGTTTCCGTTAGTGGAAACCCCGCAAACATGGACCGCTGTCACAGCTCCATCGCCTGCTCTTTCGTGCGGCCCACCTGCCAGACTTTGCCAAGTTTTATTTGGAGGAACTTTGCGAACTTGAGGCATTGCCGAGTTTCTTTCTTTTGCCGAGTCCTTTTTCGCTGGTACTATGTAAAATGTCAAGTTTCTTCTCACTGCCGAGTGCAAGTTTGCATCAAACTCGGCATATACATAAGTGTGCCGAGCTCCTGATGAAAATAATTCTATAGAAGATGAGAACTGGGTGCAAAACCAGATTCTATTAGTGGTGTAAGAGGCGGCAATCGCAAGGCCAGCGGCCGAAGACGCCATTGTCATTCCGTCCTCTCTTGACAAAGCCTATATTTAGTTATGTTTAGCTCTATGTTTTATGTCTATTTTAAGCAAGATTGACTTTTGTGATGTTTAATTGTGTTTATCTAAGTTTATGGCAGATTTGACTTTTATTTGAGTAATGTTCAATTATTTAGCTCTAATTATGAAACAGGAAGTGATGTTTAAATACGAAGGATACTTGTAAACTATGTTCGTATGCATGAAAAGAAAACTATATATGTTCACATGTTAATTATGAAAAGACGTATTCATACAAATGCATGAAGCAGAATAATTGCTTTTCAAAATATGTTTTGCAGCTTAAATTTTGAGCATCGATTTGAAGCAACCCTCTCAATGCTTCGCCTTTTTGGGGATAGCTATTGGGATTGAGTGTTGACAATCATTAAAGATGCATGTTCATGTTGTGTCGTCATCCATTTTCTTGAGTTGCCACATCCATTTTAATGGCTGTTAGTCAACGTTTAGTGTTTTTGCCAATGATTAATATTGCATTCGGTGCATTTTGCAACCAACACCAAAAGTTGTAGCGACGTGGCGTGCTAGCTCAAAAATTCTTTTTGTAGAAGACCATGTGGCTGCTAGCTTGGCAATTCTTTTTGTAGAAAACACATCGTGATTTATTTATTTGGTTTCTCTTCTTTATTAAGAGGAATACCTCATGAATTCGGTTCACAAAAGAAATGAGGTGCCTAATTGTATGAACACCTACCTTCAAATTTTATGAGAGAAATGCTTTTGAACCTACCACCAAGTTAAACATCACAAGTCAGAGCGTGTACCCTTTCCTTTAGACACAGTTCAACCTGTTGTCGAACCAACAATAATCGCTTAGCAAGAACAGCAAAGAAACAGTCTGAACTTGAACTATTGCTTATCCGGTACCGTGTCGTTACTGAGATGCCACGGCCTCCGAAGGAGAAACAAATAAGTGACTAGTTCTTTTCGAAAACATGCAGGAGGACTGCATGTGAGTTCACCTCTTGGCATTGGGTGGTCATTGAGATAATATACAGACTACAGATGGGCAAGCCTACGGTATTTGCTATCATACTATACATCATGGATGTTTGGTGCCTATCGGCCTAATGTTGCCTCCTGCATGACTGACTATCCAACTCTGCATGAGCTATGGTGTGATACCAAAATAAGTTGCATGCTCAAGACATATAAATGGAGCCAATCTTCAGCCTTGACCAATCATTTGCATTAATGTATGATTAGACAAGTGTTGCCCAGGTTTATTTTGAAGCAAGTGAGATGTATTTGAGTGTGTAACTTAGTGCATGTGAGTTGAGATGCTGGAGTAAACCAAGCGTAAATTTTGTCGAGCCCCCACCCAACATAACCAAGTTCATAAACCTACTTGAAGAAGCTAGACATTCCACACGACTTTCCATTAATGCGATATAGTTTTAAGATTGTCAAACACCAACCGGTATCGATTTCTATATAAAGCAGCTTTCATAAAGTTAGATGAAGCGGGCACACCTTTTACAAGTGAAATGAGGATGTGCAATGTTTGTTGCCTCACAGCCTTGTGAAACTAACAAATGGTGCATACTGTGATAGAGGACATTGGTTTGATTCAACTTATCTTGGAGGTTTCACACATAGTATGTACGCAATTATGGGTGAAGACCGAAGGCCCTCGACACGTAACTGCCTCGATCCAGTTGCATGTCCACTCTCGACACGTAACTCATCCCGACCCCGTTGCATGTCTAGCCTTAACCCAAAACTTAGTCGACTCAGTTGCATGTCCATCCTCGACACGTAACTCGCCCCGACCCAGTTGTATGTCCATTTGTCCATCCTCGACATGCTAATTTGATTATTGATTTTTTTCCTCTATCGTGCAACTTTGTGTATTTTCAAAAATGTTCTCCGTGTTTAAAAACATGTTCATCACGTATTTATAAAATGATCACCATGTATTTATAAAATGCTCATCATGTCTTTTTTAAAATTGTTCATAAACTTTGTTGTGTGTTCAGAGCATGCGCCCGTTTTCACCTCATAGTACCAGAAACAGTTGATTTTCTTATACTACTAGCTTGTGTGTTTCAGCTATCAATGTAATAATCATGTAACATAAGTGGAACCAACGAGATTCGACATGGTTCTGTAGACAAACTAACACACTGGTTTTGTATTGTACTGGCATTTCAAATTCGCTAGTATTGTTCGACGTATCAAGCCAAACAACCCTGATGTTGTGGCATGCATTTTGGGGGGCTCTGGTACATACGTTCAACATGCCGGCGCTTGCGGCGGGGCTTCATGTGGGTCGGCCACATCATTTGATTTCGTAACGACATACACAAAACCCGGCCACATAAGTTCATTGGACATTGTAGATGCAAGTGTACACAAAAATGCCTACATGGATTTTGTAGCAGCTAAACCTGTTTCTAACATATTCCTATTCTTTGTGGACAACCTCTACTAAAAAAACACAACCCACAAATTCAAAGTCGTAGCAGATCGAAAATAGAAGAAAAAGGATGAGAAAATGAAGCCCAATCAGACCTCAGCACAGACAACAAAAACAAGGGAAAAGGTGTGAATCGGGCCTCAACACATAGATGGCATCAGTGAGAGGGGCATTCTCTCCCTTTCAGAATAGGGCATTCTCTTCTTGCTCCGGCAATGTTAACGCAACACGTTGTTAATCGTCGAACTAAGTAACCACCAAGTTGAAACGGAAACAATGGCCAAAAAATCATGTACGGCACCAGAGCAGACGGGGGAGAGTTGTTAAAACAAGTTAAACGAGAGGAGTAATTATAACAATTTTGGTAAGGCTACTCATAGTGGGGAGTATCATATACTAGTATCATGTATATGATCCTAGTGTATGATACTATCTTCATAGCGTATAGTATTATTATAGAATAGTATCATAGATGCTCATATTATTGCCATGTGTGACACAAAATAACATAACATTTAACTTGATACGGTATTTACCTATGTTACTCTAACCATCTTTCTCTTTTTTAATTATTTGCCACATCAGCATGTTTGTTATTCTCGAGTGCATGATACCGGCTATGATACCACCACTATGGCCAGTCTAAAGCACATCTAAGTCTTATGTCATTAATTTTACGCGGAGATTCGTGTGGATATATTTTTTTCCCTTTTTTATGCTTGATTGACTCACTTATATGCATAGTTTTAAATAGCCGGCTATAGTTCCGCTATAGCCTTTTCAACAGGGTGTCGCTAAATAGTCACCGTCATAAATAGCCCGTTATAGCCCACTATAGCTGATTTGGAGGCCCGCCGCTATTTTTCATAGCCCGCTATTTAAAACATTTTATATGTGCAATAACTAAGGCATATCTAGATGTACCCTATAAACCGAGAGCAAGGTCATTCAATCCTGAAAGGAAGCGGCGCCGTACATGATGATGAGCTATCGTTTCCCCCAGCATGGTTCTTCACAGCGCCGCCGTTCTTCGCCCACTCTCGTCCTGCTCTGGGATAGTTGTTATGAGCAATACACGGCCGTTCCTGACAGTGGTTGCTTCACTTTGGATGTCAAAGATGACATGTTTGGGATCTGCTTCATTTTGGTGCGGCTGGCCGTCGCCAGCGGTATCTTCGCCGCCGATGGCTGGCAGGGAACCGAGATGCCACTTCCGGCTGATATTGTTCACAAGATCTCCTGTCTGATTTTTATGATTTTTATTTCAAAACGAGGATGATCTCCGGCCTTTACATCTGTACGATGCATGCAATCATTTTATTAATTATTCATAAAGACCTTACAAAAAAGAAATCTATCGCTACTCCTATCTAACTGATGAAGGGGTGCCGATAGTCCGAGCCGAATAGCAAACAGACCTCGCATCAAAGCCTAACATCTAAAACCTGAGGCCCCAACCAAGCCACATTGCCGAGTCTGGGTGCACACCCGTTTGGCACCCTCTTAGAGGTTATCGCTGCCATCTTCCGCCGATCCATCTTCAGAGCAGGTACCGACACATCAATTGCCAGGCCTGCAGTCGACGCCACCACGGCGCTAGACAAAGCCACCACCCTACGTGCGTCCATCATCACACATCCGTCGCCAAGACCCTACTAGTTGTGCCACGCCGCAGACTCCACATCGTCGATGCATGATATGAAACGCCGCTCCATCGCTAAAACCGTCCACTGGTCCCTCGATCCGATGCACACCTTCAAAAATGACGCCCCCAAGGAGGGCACCACACAAGAGCGCCGCCATTTCCGATCAACTGATCAAGGGTTTCCCCCTGAGGTAGCAGGAGGAGCTGGGAGCTTCACCTCGATGATGCCTTCAAGAAGGATACAACGCAAGGGCCTCGCCATCACCGGCTCCGGCCACCGGACGAAGACCAGGGTTTCACCTGGATCTGTCCCAAGAAATTGAACTGACAACTTGTTCACCGTCCCGACCACCTTCAAAGCCCTAGATCTAGTTGTTTAGATCCGACGACTGAAGGAAATATGCCCTAGAGGCAATAATAAAGTTATTATTTATTTCCTTATTTCATGATAATTGTTTATTATTCATGCTAGAATTGTATTAATCGGAAACATGATACATGTGTGAATACATAGACAAACAGAGTGTCACTAGTATGCCTCTACTTGACTAGCTCGTTAATCAAAGATGGTTATGTTTCCTAGCCATAGACATGAGTTGTCATTTGATTAACGGGATCACATCATTAGGAGAATGATGTGATTGACATGACCCATTCAGTTAGCTTAGCACCCGATCGTTTAGTATGTTGCTATTGCTTTCTTCATGACTTATACATGTTCCTATGACTATGAGATTATGCAACTCCCGTTTACCGGAGGAACACTTTGTGTGCTACCAAATGTCACAACGTAACTGGATGATTATAAAGGTGCTCTACAGGTGTCTCCGAAGGTACTTGTTGGGTTGGCGTATTTCGAGATTAGGATTTGTCACTCCGAATGTCGGAGAGGTATCTCTGGGCCCTCTCGGTAATGCACATCACATAAGCCTTGCAAGCAATGCAACTAATGAGTTAGTTGCGAGATGATGTATTACGGAACGAGTAAAGAGACTTGCCGGTAAGGAGATTGAATCTCGGGCAAGTAACATACCGATGACAAAGGGAACAACGTATGTTGTTATGCGGTTTGACCGATAAAGATCTTCGTAGAATATGTAGGAGCCAATATGGGCATCCAGGTCCCGCTATTGGTTATTGACCGAGAATAGTTCTAGGTCATGTCTACATAGTTCTCGAACCCGTAGGGTCCGCACGCTTAAGGTTTCGATGACAGTTATATTATGAGTTTATGAGTTTTGATGTACCGAAGGAGTTCGGAGTCCCGGATGAGATCGGGGACATGACGAGGAGTCTCGAAATGGTCGATACGTAAAGATCGATATATTGGACGACTATATTCGAGTTCGGAAAGGTTCCGAGTGATTCGGTATTTTTCGAGTACCGAGAGTTACGGGAATTCGCCGGGAGAAGTATTGGGCCTTATTGGGCCTGCGGGAAAGAGAGAGGGCTGCCTAGGGCAGGCCGCGCCCCCCATGGCCTAGTCCGAATTGGACTAGGGAGGCCGCACCCCTCCTTCCTTCCCTTCTCTCTTCCCTTCCTTGTCTCCTACTCCTAATACATGGAAGGACTCCTAGTTGGACTAGGAAAGGGGAATCCTACTCTGGTGGGAGTAGGACTCCCCTAGGGCGCCATAGAAGAGGGCCGCCCTCCCTCCTCCACTCCTTTATATACGGGGTAGGGGCACCCCATAGACACACAAGTTGATCTACGGATCGTTCCTTAGCCGTGTGCGGTGCCCCTTCCACCATATTCCACCTCGGTCATATCGTCGCGGAGTTTAGGCGAAGCCTGCGCGATAGAACATCATCATCGTCACCACCACGTCGTCTTGTGACGAACTCATCTCCGGAGCTCGGCTGGATCGGAGGCCGGAGATCGCCATCGAGCTGAACGTGTGCTGAACTCGGAGGCTCCGTGCGTTCGGTGCTTGGATCGGTCGGATCGTGAAGACGTCGACTACATCAACAGCGTTGTGATAACGCTTCCGCTTACGGTCTATGAGGGTACGTGGACATACACTCTCCCCTCTCGTTGCTATGCCATCACCATGATCTTGCGTGTGCGTAGGAAAATTTTGAAATTATTACGTTCCCCAACAGTGGCATCCGAGCCTAGGTTTTATGGTTTGATGTTATATGCACGAGTAGAACACAAGTGAGTTGTGGGCGATATAAGTCATACTGCTTACCAGCATGTCATACTTTGGTTCGGCGGTATTGTTGGATGAAGCGGCCCGGACCGACATTACGAGTACGCTTACGCGAGACTGGTTTTACCGCCGTGCTTTGCACACAGGTGACTAGCGGGTGTCTGTTTCTCCAACTTTAGTTGAACTGAGTGTGGCTACTCCCAGTCCTTGCGAAGGTTAAAACAGCACTAACTTGACGAACTATCGTTGTGGTTTTGATGCGTAGGTAAGAACGGTTCTTGCTCAGCCCGTAGCAGCCACGTAAAATTTGCAACAACAAAGTAGAGGATGTCTAACTTGTTTTTGCAGGGCATGTTGTGATGTGATATGGTCAAGACGTGATAAGATATAAGTTGTTGTATGAGATGATCATGTTTTGTTGAAGTTATCGGCAACTGGCAGAAGCCCTATGGATGTCTCTTTGTTGCATAAGATGCAAGTGCCAAATAATTGCTTTACTTTATCGCTATACGATAGCAATAGTTGCAAGGAGAATAGTTGGTGAGACAACCATGTGATGACACATTGATATAGATCAAGATGATTAAGATCATGGTGTCATGCCGGTGACGATAGAGATCATGACAGTACTTTGGAGATGGAGATCAAAGGCGCAAGATGATCATGGCCATATCATGTCACATATTTTGATTGCATATGATGTTTAACTATTATACATCTTATTCTTGCTTTGATTGACGGTAGCATTTTAAGATGATCTCTCACTAATTATCAAGAAGTGTTCTCCCTGAGTATGCGCCGTTTCCAAAGTTCGTCATGCCCAGACACCACGTGATGATCGGGTGTGATAAGCTCTACGTCCATCTACAACGGGTGCAAGCCAGTTTTGCACACGCGGAATACTCAGGTTAAACTTGACGAGCCTAGCATATGCAGATATGGCCCGGAGCACGGAGACCGAAAGGTCGAGCGTGAATCATATAGTAGATATGATCAACATAGTGATGTTCACCATTGAAAACTACTCCATCTCACGTGACGATCGGTTATGGTTTAGTTGATTTGGATCACGTGATCACTTAGATGACTAGAGAGATGTCTGTCTAAGTGGGAGTTCTTAAGTAATATGATTAATTGAACTTAAATTTATCATGAACTTAGTCCTGGTAGTATTTTGCAAATTATGTAGTAAGATCAATAGCTTGCGTTGTTGCTTTCATATGTTGATTTTGATATGTTCCTAGAGAAAATTGTGTTGAAAAATGTTAGTAGCAATGATGCGGATTGGATCCGCGATCTGAGGTTTATCCTCATTGCTGCACAGAAGAATTATGTCCTTAATGCACCGCTAGGTGACGGACCTATTGCAGGAGCGTATGCGAGGCGTTATGAACGTTTGGCTAGCTCAATATGATGACTACTTGATAGTTTAGTGCACCATGCTTAACGGCTTAGAATCGGGACTTCAAAGACGTTTTGAACGTCATGGACCATATGAGATGTTCCAGGAGTTGAACTTAATATTTCAAGCAAATACCCAAGTTGAGAGATATGAAGTCTCCAACAAGTTCTATAGCTAAAAGATGGAGGAGAATCGCTCAACTAGTGAGCATGTGCTCAGATTGGCTGGGTACTACAATCGCTTGAATCAAGTGGGAGTTAATCTTCCAGATAAGATAGTGATTGACAGAATTCTCTAGTCACCATCACCAAGTTAGTAGAACTTCGTGATGAACTATAGTATACAAGGGATGATGAAAATGATTCCCGAGTTTTTCATGATGATGAAATCGATGAAGGTAGAAATCAAGAAAGAACATCAAGTGTTGATGGTTAACAAGACCACTAGTTTCAAGAAAAGGGCAAAGTGATAGAAGGGAACTTCAAGAAGAACGGCAAGCAAGTTGCTGCTCAAGTGAAGAAGCCCAAGTCTGGACCTAAGCACGAGACTAAGTGTTTCTCTTGCAAAAGGACTGGTCATCGAAGCGAGAACTACCCCAGGTATTTGGCGGATAAGAAGGATGGCAAAGTGAACAAGGGTATATTTGATATACATGTTATTGATGTGTACCTTACTAGTGTTTATAGTAGCCCCTAAGTATTTGATACTTGTTTGGTTGCTAAGATTAGTAACTCGAAACAGGAGTTACAGAATAAACAGAGACTAGTTGAAGGGAAAGTGACGATGAATGTTGGAAGTAGTTCCAAGATTGATATGATCAACATCGCACACTCCTTATACTTTCGGGATTAGTGTTAAACCTAAATAAATGTTATTTGGCATTTGCGTTGAGCATGAATATGATTTGATCATGTTTATTGCAATACGGTTATTCATTTAAAAATAGAGGATAATTGTTGTTCTGTTTACATGAATAAAACCTTCAATGGTCATACACCCAATGAAAATAGTTTGTTGGATCTCGATCGTAGTGATACACATATTCATAATATTGAGGCCAAAAGATGCAAAGTTAATAATGATAGTACAACTTATTTGTGGTGCTGCCGTTTGGGTCATATCGGTGTAAAGAGCATGAAGAAACTCCATAAAGATGGATTTTCGGAATCACTTGGTTATGAATCATTTGATGCTTGCGAACCGTGCCTTTTGGGCAAGATGACTAAAACTCCGTTCTTCGGAACAATGGAACGAGCTACCGACTTATTGGAAATAATACATACTGATGTATGCAGACCAATGAGTATGAAGGCTCGTGGCAAGTATCGTTATTTTCTGACCTTCACAAGATGATTTGAGCAGATATGGGTATATCTACTTGATGAAACATAAGTCTGAAATAGTTGAAAGGTTCAAAGAATTTCAGAGTGAAGTGGAAAATCATCGTAACAAGAAAACAAAGTTTCTGCGATCTGATCATGGAGATGAATATTTGAGTTACGAGTTTGGTCTTCAATTAAAACAATGTGGAATAGTTTCACAGATCACGCCACCTGGAACACCACAACGTTATGGTGTGTCCGAACGTCATAATCGTACTTTATTTTGATATGGTGTGATCAATGATGTCTCTTACCGATTTAACAATATCATTTTGGGGTTATGCATTAGAGACAGCTGCATTCACGTTTAAAAAGGCACCATCTAAATCCGTTGAGATGACACCGTGTGAACTATGGTTTAGCAGTAAACCTAAGCTGTCGTTTCTTAAAGTTTGGAGTTGCGATGCTTATATGAAAAAGGTTTTCAACCTGATAAGCTCGAACCCAAATCGGAGAAGTGCGTCTTCATAGAATACCCAAAGGAAACTGTTGGGTACACCTTCTATCACAGATCTGAAGGCAAAACATTCGTTGCTAATAATGGATCCTTTCTAGAGAAGGAGTTTCTCTCGAAAGAAGTGAGAGGAAGAAAGTAGAACTTGATAAGGTAATTGTACCTTCTCCCTTATTGGAAAGTAGTTCATCACAGAAATCTGTTCCTGTGACTACTACACCAATTAGTGAGGAAGCTAATGATGATGATCATGTAACTTCAGATCAAGTTACTATCGAACCTCGTAGGTCAACCAGAGTGAGATCCGCACCAGAGTGGTACGGTAATCCCATTCTGGTGGTCATGTTGCTTGACCATGACGAACCTACGAACTATGAGGAAGCGATGATGAGCCCAGATTCCGCAAAATGGTTTGAGGCCGTGAAATCTGAGATATGATCCATGTATGAGAACAAAGTATGGACTTTGATGGATTTGCCCGATGATCGGCAAACCATAGAAAATAAATGGATCTTCAAGAGGAAGACGGACGTTGATAGTAGTGTTACTATCTACAAAGCTAGACTTGTCGAAAAAGGTTTTTGACAAAGTTCAAGGTGTTGACTACGATGAAATTTTCTCACTCGTAGTGATGCTTAAGTCTGTCCAAATCATGTTAGCAATTGCCGTATTTTTATGAAATCTGGCAAATGGATAAACAAAACTGCATTCTTTAATGGAGTTATTAAAGAAGAGTTGTATGTGATGCAACCAAGAGGTTTTGTCGATCCTAAAGGTGTTAACAAAATGTGCAAGCTCCAGCGATCCATCTAAGGACTGGTGCAAGCATCTCGGAGTTGGAATATACGCTTTGATAAGTTGATCAAAGCATATAGTTTTGTACAGACTTGCGGTGAAGCCTGTATTTACTAGAAAGTGAGTGGGAGCACTACAGCATTTCTGATAAGTATATGTGAATGACATATTGTAGATCGGAAATAAAGTAGAATTATTCTGCAAAGCATAAAGGAGTGTTTGAAAGGAGTTTTTCAAAGAAAGACCTCGGTGAAGCTGCTTACATATTGAGCATCAAGATCTATAGAGATAGATCAAGACGCTTGATAAGTTTTTTCAATGAGTACATACCTTGACAAGATTTTGAAGTAGTTCAAAATGGAACAGTCAAAGAAAGAGTTCTTGCCTGTGTTACAAGGTGTGAAATTGAGTAAGACTCAAAAACCCGACCACGGCAGAAGATAGAAAGAGAATGAAAGTCATTCCCTATGCCTTGGCCATAGGTTCTATAAAGTATGCCATGCTGTGTACCAGATCTATTGTATACCCTACACTGAGTTTGGCAAGGGAGTACAATAGTGATCTAGGAGTAGATCATCGACAGCGGTCAAAATTATCCTTAGTGGAATAAGGATATATTTCTCGATTATGGAAGTGACAAAAGGTTAAATGCGTAAAGGGTTACGTCGATGCAAGTTTTGACACCGATCTGGATGACTCTAAGTCTCGATCTAGATACATATTGAAAGTGGGAGCAATTAGCTAGAGTAGCTCCGTGCAGAGCATTGTAGACATAGAAAATTGCAAAATACATGACGGATCTGAATGTGAAAGACCCGTTGACTAAAATTCTCTCACAAGCAAAACATGATCACACCTTAGTACTCTTTGGGTGTTAATCACATAGCGATGTGAACTAGATTACTGAATCTAGTAAACCCTTTGGGTGTTGGTCACATGGCGATGTGAACTATGGGTGTTAATCACATGATGATGTTAACTATCAATGTTAATCACATGGTGATGTGATCTAGATTATTGACTCTAGTGCAAGTGGGAGACTGAAGGAAATATGCCCTAGAGGCAATAATAAAGTTATTATTTATTTCCTTATTTCATGATAATTATTTATTATTCATGCTAGAATTGTATTAATCGGAAACATGATGCATGTGTGAATACATAGACAAACAGAGTGTCACTAGTATGCCTCTACTTGACTAGCTCGTTAATCAAAGATGGTTATGTTTCCTAGCCATAGACATGAGTTGTCATTTGATTAACGGGATCACATCATTAGGAGAATGATGTGATTGACATGACCCATTCAGTTAGCTTAGCACCCGATCGTTTAGTATGTTGCTATTGCTTTCTTCATGACTTATACATGTTCCTATGACTATGAGATTATGCAACTCCCGTTTACCGGAGGAACACTTTGTGTGCTACCAAACGTCACAACGTAACTGGGTGATTATAAAGGTGCTCTGCAGGTGTCTCCGAAGGTACTTGTTGGGTTGGCGTATTTCGAGATTAGGATTTGTCACTCCGAATGTCGGAGAGGTATCTCTGGGCCCTCTCGGTGATGCACATCACATAAGCCTTGCAAGCAATGCAACTAATGAGTTAGTTGCGAGATGATGTATTACGAAACGAGTAAAGAGACTTGCCGGTAACGAGATTGAACTAGGTATTGGATACCGACGATCGGATCTCGGGCAAGTAACATACCGATGACAAAGGGAACAACGTATGTTGTTATGCGGTTTGACCGATAAAGATCTTCGTAGAATATGTAGGAGCCAATATGGGCATCCAGGTCCCGCTATTGGTTATTGACTGAGAATAGTTCTAGGTCATGTCTACATAGTTCTCGAACCCGTAGGGTCCGCATGATTAAGGTTTCGATGACAGTTATATTATGAGTTTCTGAGTTTTGATGTACCGAAGGAGTTCGGAGTCCCGGATGAGATCGGGGACATGACGAGGAGTCTCGAAATGGTCTAGATGTAAAGATCGATATATTGGACGACTATATTCGAGTTCGGAAAGGTTCCGAGTGATTCGGTATTTTTCGAGTACCGGAGAGTTACGGAATTCGCCGGGAGAAGTATTGGGCCTTATTGGGCCTCAAGGAAAGAGAGAGGCCTAGGGCAGGCAGGCGCGCGCCTCCCATGGCCTAGTCCGAATTGGACTAGGGGAGGGCCGCACCCTCCTTCCTTCCCTTCTCTCTTCTCCTTCCTTGTCTCCTACTCCTAATACATGGAAGGACTCCTGGTTGGACTAGGAAAGGGGGAATCCTACTCCCGGTGGGAGTAGGACTCCCCTAGGGCGCGCCATAGAAGAGGGCCGGCCCTCCCCTCCTCCACTCCTTTATATACGGGGGTAGGGGGCACCCCATAGACACATAAGTTGATCTACGGATCGTTCCTTAGCCGTGTGCGGTGCCCCCTTCCACCATATTCCACCTCGGTCATATCGTCGCGGAGTTTAGGCGAAGCTCTGCGCCGGTAGAACATCATCATCGTCACCATGCCGTCGTGCTGACGGAACTCATCTCCGGAGCTCGGCTGGATCGGAGGTCGGAGATCGTCATCGAGCTGAACGTGTGCTGAACTCGGAGGCTCCGTACGTTCGGTGCTTGGATCGGTCGGATCGTGAAGATGTACGACTACATCAACCGTGTTGTGATAACGCTTCCGCTTACGGTCTATGAGGGTACATGGACATACACTCTCCCCTCTCGTTGCTATGCCATCACCATGATCTTGCGTGTGCGTAGGAAAATTTTGAAATTACTATGTTCCCCAACAACGACCACCCACAACAGCACTGCCACCTTGGGAGCCCTGGCACACCGGCCACTATCTGGGAGTGCCACCACTGAAGCATGGGAGGAGGGCTTCCATCCCACCTCGCCAAACCTTGAGAGCCGTCGAAAGGGACCCCGCGCGCTCATCACCGTCTCTTATCCGAACCAGTCCAGAGCTTCACCTTCCGCCACCGTCCGCCTTGGACATGGACAGCACCACACCATGCTGCCACGGGCAGCCTTAGCTTCACCTTCCGCCACCGTCCAGGGCGCCGCCCCGGGATCCAGGCCGAACATCACCACCGCCGCTGCCGGCCACCGCAACCATGGTCGTCGTGCCATGTTGACGCGCCCAGCATCCCGCACCACCCGATCTTCGACGCCGCCCTACAGCTCCGCCGCCTCCGCTCACCACCACGCCGTCATCGGAGGCGAGTCACAGCGCTGCCATGACCCGGATCAGGGAGAGCCGCCCCAACGCCGATGGGTGACCTGCCTCGCCCGATCTGGATGCGGAGGGAAGTGGTCCTCCACCGCCGCCGTCGGTCGGCTGGAGCTTTGCTAGGCGGCTTCCTCCAGCGGCGACGGTGGGGAGGAGGACGCAGTGGAGATGGCCCCGGGGCGCGGTTGAGGATTTCCTCCCGAGCCGCCCTAGATAGGATTCAAGCTGTCAACGCATATATAGTACTGTACTTATTCGCTGCTGTTTTACCTGGCGACTGGCGTCAGCGTACTTGCAAAATCTCCTGTGTGATGAGGCGGTTCGCCATTGATCCTGAAAAGATGTTCTCCGCCGAGCCTACAATGGTGTTTGCCCATCTCCCCGGGACGGTAGTGCATGCGAACCAGTTCTTCCTTGTGGAATTTGCTGGAGAAATTTTTGCTACCATTAAGCTGAAGAAACACGTGCAAGTTTTGGACGCGTCTAGTGGGCGCTCATGCGCCAGGTAGAGCCCCCAAGCGGCCGGTGGAAAAGGAAATCACCTGGTTCCTTGTCCACAAAAGGAAATTGACCATCTTGTTTGCTTTTCAATTTCCTTTTAAAAAAAGCCATAACTTTTAAACCTAGCATCGAAATTAAGACCTGTTTTCACAGTAGGAATCCCGGTGACGTTCTCTTCGAAAGTAGATCCTATATGACTATGTTTCGATGAAATTTTTTTTGTGCAATTTTCTCTCCGTTTTGTGCAACTGCCTAGGCATGATGTGCAATTACCTGACAGGGATGTGCAACTTTTCTCCTACACCGCAGACCTGCAGTTTTCAATTATGGTACCTCCACCCCCAAACTACCTCCTTCTAGTGAGATGTGCAACTTCGTCTATTGCCCAGGCCAACTGCATAGTAATGTGCAACTTTCCCCCGCCCGTGGATGTGCTTCACTATTTGCTGCATCGGCCAACGGCCTAACAGTGGATGTGCAACTTCGAATACTGTCACGGCCAACTGTCTAACAGTGATGTGCAACTTTCTCTCGTACCCCCATGGATGTGTAGTTTCCCAGCTAGCACCTGGCCCAAACCACCCCTGCTAGTGAGATTTGCAACTTTAGCACTCTGTTTATATGCAACTTTTCAATACCCTCATGAATGCCAAATTTTCACCATTCAATTGTCTCTCCCTGTGAGATGTGCAACTTCAAATGTTGCCCTGGCCAACTACTTAGCAGACTATGTGCAACTCTGTTTGTCGCCCCCACCAACTGAAAATACATGTCCACAAATAGGGAGCAATGAGTTGCACATTGACTAATTGGCAGTTGGCTTGAACAATAGAGTAAGTTGCACATATCACTTGCAGGGGAGGTGGTTGTAGGGTGTGCCAACAGTGAAAAATTACACATCCACGAGTACGAAGGAGGGTTGCACATCGACTGTTAGATAGTTGGTCAGGAGTAGACTAGTTGCACATCAAAGTTGTCATGATTGCAGATTGCAATCTCATAGGAAGTTGAATCATGCAGATCCCAAAATTGGTTTTGGAAAAAGTTGCACGATGTAGTACTGAAAAGTTGCACCATATAGCACCAAAGTTGGCATGAAAAAATTCATCGAAATATACCCATGTGGGATCTAGTTTCAAAGATCTCGTCGCAAGAATTTCAGCAGTGAAAACGAATTTGAATTTCGGCGCGTGGTTTGAAAGATATGACTTTTTAAAATTTGAAACTCCGAAATAAATGTGCGTGGATCTGTTCTTTTTAGAATGAGGTAATCAGTGTGAACGCTTTTAATGCTAACAACCACATGCACTAAAAACAAAAAAAAATTCCGTTTCATCCAGATGGTGCGCGTGCACCGGAAAGAATCTGGGGAAAGTTTTTCGGCTGGATAACGTCAAACGGCGGCGGTGAGGTTGAGCCTGTGAGAAGCATCGGCCGCCATGCCATCTTCATCGGTTGCCGCCGTGCCATCTTCATCAGTTGCCGCAGGTGCCTTTCTGTCGCCGCGGACAAGTTCCCATCCATCCCCGCGAACTACGTCTACTATCTCAGGTCCGCCGAAGATTCATCTCTTGACATCTACAAGTATCACCGCGAGGAGAAGAAAGAAGAGAGGGTCTCTGAAGCCATAGCCGCTCTGAACCCCAGCACGCCGCCTTCCGCCAACCCTCCGTTTACAATCGTTCAGCTCCTCTCGAGCTACACCACCAACGTCAGGGAATCTCAACTTCTTTGCGATGGAAAGGCTTAGGGGGCTGCAGCTTCCTGATGGTACCTTCCTCTCGCGCGTGGGCAACTGGGCATTGATGTAGTTCTATGATTGAAGTATTCAGGTGTTGATCGTCGAATATGCGCGTTGTTGAGCAATGATCGATCCCTTGCATCTGTCTCGAATAAAATTAGCTGATTGAGTCTAGTACTATTTCGTAATTGGGGGATCCAAGTATTTTACATCATGTTTTGAACGTACCCATTGCATAATCAAAGTTGGTAGCAATCTTCAGCTTCTTAATTAGCAGCCGTATGTTTGTTCTTTCCTGGCTTGTACTGCTGAGTGATGCTGTGTTGTGCCTTTTGGCAGTAGGAAATCTTGTTTTCATTTTACTTTGCTGTTGTTCATAAGTTGTGCTTACAAACTTACAGTTATGCATGCTTACAGTACAGTACTGAGTGTCAGACCGGGGTACCCATTTTCTTTAAACCAAATTTTATTACCATGATTCTAAAAACTGTTCTCTGGATTCAGACTATTGAGTGCAATAGTCGTAATACATACCTCATTAGTGCAAAATCATCACTTTACAAAACGTGGCAAAAGTCATCGCACTGAATAATTGACAGTGGCAAAAAAATACTGAGAAAATTTGGATCGTGTTATACGTGGCAAATCGTCCACGTGCGGAAGTGACAGCTCTCTGAAAACGGCCATTAACAACGCGGTCGGAGGCTGAGATCCAAATAAGAACAGGATCAGCCATTAACGACGCAGTCTGTAGCGGACATCTCCTGATCTGATCCGGATGCTAAGCAGCCATACTAGTAGAAAAGAGGGCTTTGGTCCACCCCGGTTTAGCCCATTAGTCCCGGTTCAGTCCAGAACCGGGACTAATGGTGGCATTAGTCCCGGTTCGTGCACCCAGGGGCCACGTGGGCAATTTGTCCCGGTTCGTTTGGACCTTTTAGTCCCGGTTGGTACCACGAACCGGGACTAAAGGGTGCGCTGCCCATTAGTACCGGTTCGTGGCATCAACCGGGACTAAAGGTCACATTTTCAAACTCCACCCCCCCTCCCCCGTGGATCGCCTTTTCAGTTTTAAAAAAATTAAAAGAAAATGATGAAAATGTCAAAAAACTAAAAAAAATAAGTTTCCCATGTGATATGTGGTCTAGTTGTTGGGAAAATTTGCAAATGTGAATTTTGACTTTATTTGCAAAATCTCTCTAGAATTTAGTAAAATGGGCATAACTTTTGCATACTGACTCGGATGAAAAAGTTTTTTATATAAAAAATCATCTACTCGAAAAGTTACATCCAAATTTAACGAGGGAACCCCGTTAAACGTTTTCAAAATCCTCAAAAACCTAACAGAAAAGAAGATACGGGGCTTTTAAGATCTAGAGTGGAAAAAATCGAAAAAAAATTCAAACTATGGTCAAACAATGGTCAAATAATGGTCAAACTAATTATTCTAGAATATTAGTGTTACTAAATAATTATTTCAGTTATTTTGAATTTTGGTCAAATCTGGTCAAACTATGGTCAAACTGTGGTCAAACAATGGTCAAACTAATTATTCAAGAAATATTAGTGTTACTAAATAATTATTGTTTTTTAAAACAATAGTTTCAAACTCAAACAATGAAATATGTCACTTCATGCTCACGCAAAATTCCTGAGGGTTAATAGGATTGACATCTTACTATTGTCAGGAAAACAACAAGTGCAGACTTGGAAACGAGGGAGAATAGAACCCGGAAGTTAAGCGTGCTCAGGCTGGAGTAGTGAGAGGATGGGTGACCGTTCGGGAAGTTGGATGATTAGGAATGAGGAGGGGTGATTAGAGATTAAAGAATAAATTGAGCAGTGATGAGGGGTGGTGATTAGAGATTAGAGGTTAAAATAATTCAGAAATTTGAAAAAAAAAATTCAAAAAAAAATTCATAAAAAATCATAAAATTTCCTTCAGTCCACGTGGCCGCGACCTTTAGTCCCGGTTCCAGTTTGAACCGGGACTAAAGGTGGGAGGCATTAGTAACGGCCCTTTAGTCCCGGTTCAAAAACCGGAACTAAAGGGCCTTACCAACCGGGACTGATGCCCCCTTTTCTACTAGTGCCAGCAGGTCTTGGACGCCAGGAGATCTGGTGGGCTAGTTGCGTCCAGACAATGCGGGGGCACAACCCCTAACCTGGCCCGAGGCACACCAAGCGCTCCTCCCCTCGCCGCCACCGACATACAGTTACTAACCAAGCGCTTCTCCGGCCTATTTTTTAGTTAGAATAAGTCCAAAATAAACCTTGAACTTGTTGACTAAAGCTAAATCAAACCCCTATACTCCCAATCCTCGGAATCAGCACACCGAACTCTCTGATCCCGATCAATTTTAAACATCGATATGTTTAGCTGGTATTCGCTGATGTGGCAAGTCAAACACTGGGATCAGGATCGTTGACTAAGTCATGCATTCCTCTGTTCGTTCTGATCACAGCTTGTTTCTTTTTTGTTTTCTTTGGTTCTTTCTTCTTCTTCTTTTTTCTTCAACGGTTTTCTTTGGGGTTTTTCAGTTATAGTTTGTTTCTTTTCTTTCTCAATTTTCTCCGGTTTCCTTTTTTTTCTTTTTTGCAATGTTCGTTTCTTCAGAAAATGTTCAGGATTACAAAATTTTATTCATGCTTTGAAGAAATGTTTGAAATTTATTTTTTTCTTGTTCCAAAATTTGTTCAAGATTTTAAAAATGTTCCCATTTTTCAAAATTGTTTTAGACTTACAAAAAAATAAAATTCAAAAAGAGTTTTAAAGAAATTCTCATAAATTCAAAAAAATATCCGCGTTTTACAAAATTACTCACTAAAGTACCTGCCAGTTTTAAAAAATGCTCAAAGTTTGAAAAATGTTTACTATATGGCTCCAATACCTCCTAGGTTTTCAAAAAAATTATGTATTTCAAAAAATGTTCAAGCTTTTTTTAAAATGTTTGAGCTTAATTTATTTGTTCTCAACATTGCAAAATATTTGCGTTCTAAAAAGTGTTCAGTTTTTCCAAACAGATTATTTCGTGTTTGTTCTCAGGATCCGGCGCTGCTGTTGGCTCATTTTAATACGCCTCGCCCTAACGACTTGACGAGACACACGCACTCGTTCACTGTATTGGCTAACATCTGGCGCGTGTAGCCGAAGCGTCCGTGTTCGAATCCTCTCGGGGCACCTATTTTTTTGATACATTTTGAACTGGCACAAACTGGTGGTACAATATCCATCAATGGGCCGGCCCATAAAGGCTCCACGTAGCCAACAATCCGAGGTTCGACCCGCAGGTCAACAATCCCTGAAAACGCACTTACTATTCAAAATAGACCAAGATTAGAGAATTCGGTGTGTTGATTTCAGGGATTGAAAGGGGGTTCAATTTAGCTTTCATTTAGAAGTTCAAGGTTTGTTTTGGATTTTCTTTTCTTTTTCAATTACTAACCCTAGGCATACATTTTATTTTCGATATTTATCAAATAAACTGTAATTGGTTAGTAACTTTCCTACCATATATACCAATGAAAAAAAAGCGGATTAACACTTAATTTAGGCTCAAGAATAAAGTCACTAACCAAGCGTTACTATTTTTTCGGTATTTATCAAATAAAGTGTAATTGGTTAGTAACTTTCCTATCATATATACCAATGACAAAAAGGTCGGATTAACACTTAATTTAGGCTCGGTTAAGTAATTTTGGTTACATTTATAATTTACAATACTAAATTTATGGATTAGACAAGATTATATGTGACTCCATAAATTTCTTTAATAATGCACAGTACTAAATTTATTATAAAAAATAGGGTGATCAACTCAGTGTCCTCTTGTTCCCTGGGCTATGGATCATTCGAGATCGAATTCGGGTCGTCACCGGCATTTCCCGGGAGACTTCTTGACTAGTTGCGCGGATACTACTTTTCTTTTCTGACAATTGCAAAAAACTACAGTACAACAACATTGACGTGTCATCGGTATGTGGCGGATGGAGAGGATGAAAACATTCTTTCAAGAGTTTTCATATAATATTAGTGTTTGATTAATATAGAGATTCCTTTGAAATAAAAAAAGGTAAACATCACGAGCTACAGGGTGTACCAGTGACGGACCTAGTATCGAGTTACTCGGGGTGCCAAACATCAATACCTAGTTAAAAGTTGTAGAAATTACACAAAAGTAGTATGACTGGGCCTAAACTTCATAGTAAATCCAACAAAAAGCACAAAAGTTAAGGTTAAATATACTATACCAACTATTTTTCTTTTTCATAGGGGGTGCCATCAATGGCGGATCCAGGACCCAGGCCGGGGGGAGGGGGGCTGGTCTCTGGGCCTAAGGATTAATCACTTCGTTGCATGTAGCATATTTGTGCACTGTAGCCGCACTGTAGCAGCATGGGCCCTGGGCTTGGCCCAATCCTGGGTCCGCCCCTGGGTGCCATGGCACCCACGGATCTGCCCCTGCGTGTACCATTTCCTTTAGATGCACATCACCGGTGATCCCTCGGCAAGAATTATAAATTCTCGCATACAATGTCCGAAAATTTGCACGCGCCACGGTCTCCAAAAGGAGAAACAACGACTGATACTTCACCTATCAAAAAAAAAGGAAAAAACAAGATTGGCGGTCCTTAGAATAGAATAATAAACAAAAATGGGGAACCTACCAGCATTTGCTATCATCATACCAACATACGCGTGCCAACCAACCACGTACTGAGAGTTGACAGGTGCGGTATGTCTTGTATGAATTGGTGCCCATCGTCCCCATGTTGCATCCTGCATGACTTGTCATCCAAATCTGCATGAGCTAGGCTGTGATGTCCAATAAGCTGCATGCTCAGGCCATATAAATGGGCCGATTTCCAGCCTTGATCAATCATTTGTGATAACTAATAAGAGCGTTGCCGAGCCTTCTTTTGAAGCAAGTGGGATGTATTTTAACCAAAAACTTTTTGGGTGCGTACCTTGGTCTTTGAGAACTAAGATATTGGAGTAAACCAAGCGTAAATTTTGTAAGATTTGCATGTATTACACAAGATGAATGCAACGAGGCCTGGACTCGTCCACGCCGTCGGCCAGGACCTCAACAGTATGACGGTGGCGCAGCGCTATGCGCTCATGAAGGCCAGCATCGAGGGCCTCAAGCCGCTCAAGGTCGGCATCACCGTCTGCGACCACCAAGGCCAGCAGGTCGCCTGGGAGTTCAACCTCTGCGACTGCAGCCGCCTCATGGACCCGCACGACAAAAAGGCCCTCGACTACCTTTCCGACCGTGGTGTCGACCTCGACATGCTCGGCGCACTGCTCATGGGCTCCGGCCTCATCGGCGCCACACACGGGCGGCCGCTGTCGTGGATCGCCTACGTCGGTGCCTACTGCGTAGCGTACCTGCTCAAGATCGTCATGGGCGGCATGCAGTATTACCTCGGCCAGCAGGTCTACGACGTTGCCACGATGGCGGTCGGCTGCCCGGGCATGCCGTTGGGGATGGACCGCATCGCCGCTAGCCTGCGCATCCATCCACCGTGGGGGAGCACTCGCCTTGCAGGCGCCGCCGGCGTGCGTGTGCTTCCGGCCTTCAGGATTTGCAAGCACGGGGAGTTCGGCGGCAACGTGGAGAGGTTCCGAGGTCTGCTTCAGGCCAACAACATTAATTAGTTCTTCGACGGTCGATCAGAATATCAGACACGAGCAATATTGGTCAAAAATTCGAATGTGCAACGGACTCACGCCGCCCACCGCCGCTTAATTGGGCACTTGCGTACGGCGATCATTTAATGTTGGTAGCTCGGGTGATTGTTAGTGCTAGTTTTATATAGGTCAAGCGTTTCTTTTTCTCATCGAAAAAAAGAACATTTGATTTTCCTTTTAGTAGTATTCAAAACTTCCAGTCAAGGGTTCTTTTTAGTGATGGTTCCCTAAAAAATGGGTTTTAGTGATGCGTGATTTATTTGTCGTAATACTTACTTGAGTTGTTATCATCTCCAATAGCGAACCTCTGGGCGATCGCTTGCGCTAGCCACCTCATCATTTTTACTGTGCTAGCGAGAGAGAAAAATGAAAGGGGTAAAAAGATACGGACTCTACCGAGTGGAGATGCAATTGGGCAAAACCTAGCATGGGGTCTCCGCACGATCCCCTTCTCTCTTCGACGCCGCCTCCTTCCTCTCCCTCAATTCTACTAATCTCCTCACGCCACTTTTGCTCTAAGCGGCTCCTCTTTCCCGTACCACCGGCCTCCCGCCTCTACATCTCTCCTCGTCAAGATGGGAATGCGTCGACCCGGCCCTGGCCCTGGCCCCGGACTCGTGGCCCCAAGATCAATTTGATACTCCACGTATCAAAAAAAGAAAAGAAAAAATCAGGACCGGTAGTCCTTAGAATAGAATAATAAAGAAAAAACAGGAAACCTACCAGCATTTGCTATCATCATGCCAACATACGTGCCAACCAACCACGTACTGAGAGTTGACAGGTGTTGTATGTGTTGTATGAAATGGTGCCCATCATCACCATGTTGCATCCTGCATGACTGGTCATCCATATCTGCATGAGCTAGGCTGTGATATCCAAATGAGCTGCATGCTCAAGACATATAAATGAGCCGACTTCCAGCCTTGATCGATCATTTGTGATAACAGCGCTGCCGAGCGAAGCAAGTGGGATGTTTTTTAACCAAAAACTTTTTGGGTGTGTACCTTGGTCTTTGAGAACTGAGATATTGGAGTAAACCAATCGTAAATTTTGTAAGATTTGCATGTATGACACAAGATGAATGCAACGAGGCCTAGACTTGTCCATGCTACCGGCCAGGACCTCAACAGCATGAAGGTGGCGCAACGCTATGCGCTCATGAAGGACAACATCGAGGGCCTCAAGCCGCTCCAGGTCGGCATCGCCATCTGCGACCACCAAGGCCAGCAGGTCACCTAGGAGTTCAATCTCCGCGACTTCTGCCGCCTCACGGACCCGCACGACCAAAAGGCCCTCGACTACCTTGCCGACCGCGGCATCGACCTCGACATACTCCGCATGCTCATGGGCTCCGGCCTCATCGGTGCAGGACACTGGCGGCCGCTGTCGTGGATCACCTACACCGGTGCCTACTACGTAGCGTACCTACTCAAGATCGTCATGGGCGGCATGCAGTATTATCTCGGCGAGCAGGCTACGACATTGCCACGATGGCGGCCGGCTGCCCGGGCATGCCAATGGGGATGGACAACATCGCCGCTAGCCTGCACATCCATCCACCGTGGGGGAGCCCTCGCCTCACAGGCGCCGCCGGCGTGCGCTTCCGGCCTTCAGGATTTGGAAGCACGGGGAGTTCGGCGGCAACGTGGAGAGGTTCTGAGGTCTGCCTCAGGGCCTGCAGCATTAATTAGTTCTTCGACGGTCGATCAGAATATCAGACACGAGCAATATTGGTCAAAAATTCGAATGTGCAACGGACTCACACCGCCCACCGCCGCTTAATTGGGCACTTGCGTACGGCGATCATTTAATGTTGGTAGCTCGGGTGATTGTTAGTGCTAGTTTTATATAGGTCAAGCGTTTCTTTTTCTCATCGATAAAAAGAACATTTGATTTTCCTTTTAGTAGTATTCAAAACTTCCAGTCAAGGGTTCTTTTTAGTGATGGTTCCCTAAAAAATGGGTTTTAGTGATGCGTGATTTATTTGTCGTAATACTTACTTGAGTTGTTATCATCTCCAATAGCGAACCTCTGGGCGATCGCTTGCGCTAGCCACCTCATCATTTTTACTGTGCTAGCGAGAGAGAAAAATGAAAGGGGTAAAAAGATACGGACTCTACCGAGCAGAGATACAATTGGGCAAAACCAAGCATGGGGTCTCCGCACGATCCCCTTCTGTCTTCGACGCCGCCGCCTCCTTCCTCTCCCTCAATTCTACTAATCTCCTCACGCTACCGCACCTGCTCTAAGCGGCTCCTCTTTCCCGTACCACCGGCCTCCCTCCTCTACATCTCTCTTGGTCAAGATGTGAATGGGTCGACCCGGCCCTGGCCCTGGCCCCGGCCTCGTGGCCCCAAGATCAATTTGATACTTCACCTATCAAAAAAAGAAAAGAAAAAAGCAAGACCGTTACTCCTTAGAATAGAATAATAAAGAAAAAACAGGAAACCTACCAGCATTTGCTATCATCATGCCAACATACGTGCCAACCAACCACGTACTGAGAGTTGACAGGTGTAGTACGTGTTGTATGAAATGGTGCCCATCATCACCATGTTGCATCCTGCATGACTGGTCATCCATATCTGCATGAGCTAGGCTGTGATATACAAATAAGCTGCATGCTCAGGGCATATAAATGAGCCGACTTCCAGCCTTGATCAATCACTTGTGATAACAGCGCTGCCGAGCAAAGCAAGTGGGATGTATTTTAACCAAAAACTTTTTGGGTGTGTACCTTGGTCTTTGAGAACTGAGATATTGGAGTAAACCAAGCGTAAATTTTGTAAGATTTGCATGTATGACACAAGATGAATGCAACGAGGCCTAGACTCGTCCACGCCGCCGGCCAGGACCTCAAGAGCATGAAGGTGGCGCAGCGCTATGCGCTCATGAAGGCCAACATCGAGGGCCTCAAGCCGCTCCAGGTCGTCATCGCCGTCTGCGACCACCAAGGCCAGCAGGTCGCCTGTGAGTTCAACCTCCGCGACTTCTGCCGCCTCACGGACCCGCACGACCAAAAGGCCCTCGACTACCTTGCCGACCGTGGCGTCGACCTCGACATGCTATGCATGCTCATGGGCTCCGGCCTCATCGGCGCAGGACACAGGCGGCCGCTGTCGTGGATCACCTACGCCGTTGCCTACTACGTAGCATACCTGCTCAAAATTGTCATGGGCGGCATGCAGTATTACCCCGGCCAGCAGGTCTACGACGTGGCCATGATGGCGGGCGGCTGCCCGGGCATGCCGGTGGGGATGGACCACATCGCCGCTAGCCTGCGCATCCATCCACCGTGGGGGAACCCTCGCCTCGCAGGCGCCGCCGGTGTGCGCTTCCTGCCTTCAGGATTTGGAAGCACGGGGAGTTCGGCGGCAACGTGGAGAGGTTCTGAGGTCTGCTTCAGGGCCTGCAACATTAATTAGTTCTTCGACGGTCGATCAGAATATCAGACACGAGCAATATTGGTCAAAAATTTGAATGTGCAACGGACTCATGCCGCCCGCCGCCGCTTAATTGGGCACTTGCGTACGGTGATCATTTAATGTTAGTAGGTCGGAAGATTGTTAGTGCTAGTTTTATATAGGTCAAGCGTTTGTTTTTCTCATCGAAAAAAGAACATTTGATTTTCCTTTTAGTAGTATTCAAAACTTCTAGTCAAGGTTTATTTTTAGTGATGGTTCCCTAAAAAATGGGTTTTAGTGGTGCATGATTTATTTGTCGTAATACTTACTTGAGTTGTTATCATCTCCAATAGCGAACCTCTGGGCGATCGCTTGCGCTAGCCACCTCATCATTTTTACTGTGCTAGCGAGAGAGAAAAATGAAAGGGGTAAAAAGATACGGACTCTACCGAGCGGAGATGCAATTGGGCAAAACCTAGCATGGGGTCTCCGCACGATCCCCTTCTCTCTTCGACGCCGCCGCCTCCTTCCTCTCCCTCAATTCTACTAATCTCCTCACGCTACCGCACCTGCTCTAAGCGGCTCCTCTTTCCCGTACCACCGGCCTCCCTCCTCTACATCTCTCCTCGTCAAGATGGGAATGGGTCGACCCGGCCCTGGCCCTGGCCCCGGCCTCGTGGCCCCAAGATCAATTTGATACTTCACCTATCAAAAAAAGAAAAGAAAAAAACAAGACCGTTAGTCCTTAGAATAGAATAATAAAGCAAAAACAGGAAACCTACCAGCATTTGCTATCATCATGCCAACATACGTGCCAACCAACCACGTACTGAGAGTTGACAGGTGTAGTATGTGTTGTATGAAATGGTACCCATCATCACCATGTTGCATCCTGCATGACTGGTCATCCATATCTGCATGAGCTAGGCTGTGATATACAAATAAGCTCCATGCTCAGGGCATATAAATGAGCCGACTTCCAGCCTCGATCAATCACTTGTGATAACAGCGTCGCCGAGCAAAGCAAGTGGGATGTATTTTAACCAAAAACTTTTTGGGTGTGTACCTTGGTCTTTGAGAACTGAGATATTGGAGTAAACCAAGCGTAAATTTTGTAAGATTTGCATGTATGACACAAGATGAATGCAATGAGGCCTAGACTCGTCCACGCCGCCGGCCAGGACCTCAAGAGCATGAAGGTGGCGCAGCGCTATGCGCTCATGAAGGACAACATCGAGGGCCTCAAGCCGCTCCAGGTCGGCATCGTCGTCTGCGACCACCAAGGCCAGTAGGTCGCCTGTGAGTTCAACCTCTGCGACTTCTGCCGCCTCACGGACCCACACGACCAAAAGGCCCTTGACTACCTTGCCGACCGCGGCGTCGACCTCGACATGCTATGCATGCTCATGGGCTCCGGCCTCATCGGCGCAGGACACAGGCGGCCGCTGTCGTGGATCACCTACGCCGGTGCCTACTACGTAGCGTACCTGCTCAAAATTTTCATGGGCGGCATGCAGTATTACCTCGGCCAGCAGGTCTACGACGTTGCCATGATGGCGGGCGGCTTCCCGGGCATGCCGGTGGGGATGGACCACATCGCCGCTAGCCTGCGCATCCATCCACCGTGGGGGAACCCTCGCCTCGCAGGCGCCGCCGGCGTGCGCTACCGGCCTTCAGGATTTGGAAGCACGGGGAGTTCGGCGGCAACGTGGAGAGGTTCTGAGGTCTGCTTCAGGGCCTGCAGCATTAATTAGTTCTTCGACGGTCGATCAGAATATCAGACACGATCAATATTGGTCAAAAATTCGAATGTGCAACGGACTCATGCCGCCCGCCGCTTAATTGGGCACTTGCGTACGGTGATCATTTAATGTTAGTAGGTCGGAAGATTGTTAGTGCTAGTTTTATATAGGTCAAGCGTTTGTTTTTCTCATCGAAAAAAGAACATTTGATTTTCCTTTTAGTAGTATTCAAAACTTCCAGTCAAGGGTTCTTTTTAGTGATGGTTCCCTAAAAAATGGGTTTTAGTGATGCGTGATTTATTTGTCGTAATACTTACTTGAGTTGTTATCATCTCCAATAGCGAACCTCTGGGCGATCGCTTGCGCTAGCCACCTCATCATTTTTACTGTGCTAGCGAGAGAGAAAAATGAAAGAGGTAAAAAGATACGGACTCTACCGAGCGGAGATGCAATTGGGCAAAACCTAGCCTGGGGTCTCCGCACGATCCCCTTCTCTCTTCGACACCGCCGCCTCCTTCCTCTCCCTCAATTCTACTAATCTCCTCACGCTACCGCACCTGCTCTAAGCGGCTCCTCTTTCCCGTACCACCGGCCTCCCTCCTCTACATCTCTCCTCGTCAATATGGGAATGGGTCAACCCGGCCCTGGCCCTGGCCCCGGCCTCGTGGCCCCAAGATCAATTTGATACTTCACCTATCAAAAAAAAGAAAAGAAAAAAAACAAGACCGTTAGTCCTTCGAATAGAATAATAAAGAAAAAACAGGAAACCTACCAGCATTTGCTATCATCATGCCAACATACGTGCCAACCAACCACGTACTGAGAGTTGACAGGTGTAGTATGTGTTGTATAAAATGGTGCCCATCATCACCATGTTGCATCCTGCATGACTGGTCATCCATATCTGCATGAGCTAGGCAGTGATATACAAATAAGCTGCATGCTCAGGGCATATAAATGAGCCGACTTCCAGCCTTGATCAATCACTTGTGATAACAGCGCTGCCGAGCAAAGCAAGTGGGATGTAGTTTAACCAAAAACTTTTTGGGTGTGTACCTTGGTCTTTGAGAACTGAGATATTGGAGTAAACCAAGCGTAAATTTTGTAAGATTTGCATGTATGACACAAGATGAATGCAACGAGGCCTAGACTCGTCCACGCCGCCGGCCAGGACCTCAAGAGCATGAAGGTGGCGCAGCACTATGCGCTCATGAAGGCCAACATCGTGGGCCTCAAGCCGCTCCAGGTCGGCATTGCCGTCTGCGACCACCAAGGCCAGCAGGTCGTCTGTGAGTTCAACCTCCGCGACTTCTGCCGCCTCACGGACCCGCACGACCAAAAGGCCCTCGAATACCTTGCCGACCGCGGTGTCGACCTCGACATGCTATGCATGCTCATGGGCTCCGGCCTCATCGGCGCGCAGACACAGCGGCGTCGTCGTGGATCACCTACGCTGGTGCCTACTACGTAGCGTACCTGCTCAAAATTGTCATGGGCGGCATGCAGTATTACCTCGGCCAGCAGGTCTACGACGTTGCCATGATGGTGGGCGGCTGCTCGGGCATGCCGGTGGGGATGGACCACATCGCCGCTAGCCTGCGCATCCATCCACCATGGGGGAACCCTCGCCTCGCAGGCGCCGCCGGCGTGCGCTTCCGACCTTCAGGATTTGGAAGCACGGGGAGTTCGGCGGCAACGTGGAGAGGTTCTGAGGTCTGCTTCAGGGCCTGCAGCATTAATTAGTTCTTCGAAGGTCGATCAGAATATCAGACAGGAGCAATATTGGTCAAAAATTCGAATGTGCAACGGACTCATGCCGCCCGCCGCCGCTTAATTGGGCACTTGCGTACGGTGATCATTTAATGTTAGTAGTTTGGAAGATTGTTAGTGCTAGTTTTATATAGGTCAAGCGTTTGTTTTTCTCATCGAATAAAGAACATTTGATTTTCCTTTTAGTAGTATTCAAAACTTCCAGTCAAGGGTTCTTTTAGTGATGGTTCCCTAAAAATGGGTTTTAGTGATGCGTGATTTATTTTCCGTCATACTTACTTGAGTAATTATCATCTCCAATAGCGAACCTCTGGGCGATCGCTTGCGCTAGCCACCTCATCATTTTTACTATGCTAGCGAGAGAGAAAAATGAAAGGGGTAAAAAGATACGGACTCTACCGAGGGGAGATGCAATTGGGCAAAACCTAGCCTGGGGTCTCCGCACGATCCCCTTCTCTCTTCGACGCCGCCGCCTCCTTCCTCTCCCTCAATTCAACTAATCTCCTCACGCTACCGCACCTGCTCTAAGTGGCTCCTCTTTCCCGTACCGCCAGCCTCCCTCCTCTACATCTCTCCTCGTCAAGATGGAAATGGGTCGACCCGGCCCTGGCCCTGGCCTCGGCCTCGTGGCCCCAAGATCAATTTGATACTTCACCTATCAAAAAAAGAAAAGAAAAAAACAAGACCGTTAGTCCTTAGAATAGAATAATAAAGAAAAAACAGGAAACCTACCAGCATTTGCTATCATCATGCCAACATACGTGCCAACCAACCACGTACTGAGAGTTGACAGGTGTAGTATGTGTTGTATGAAATGGTGCCCAACATCACCATGTTGCATCCTGCATGACTGGTCATCCATATCTGCATGAGCTAGGCTGTGATATACAAATAAGCTGCATGCTCAGGGCATATAAATGAGCCGACTTCCAGCCTTGATCAATCACTTGTGATAACAGCGCTGCCGAGCAAAGCAAGTGGGATGTATTTTAACCAAAAACTTTTTGGGTGTGTACCTTGGTCTTTGAGAACTGAGATATTGGAGTAAACCAAGCGTAAATTTTGTAAGATTTGCATGTATGACACAAGATGAATGCAACGAGGCCTAGACTCGTCCACGCCGCCGGCCAGGACCTCAAGAGCATGAAGGTGGCGCAGCACTATGCGCTCATGAAGGCCAACATCGAGGGCCTCAAGCCGCTCCAGGTCGGCATTGCCGTCTGCGACCACCAAGGCCAGCAGGTCGTCTGTGAGTTCAACCTCCGCGACTTCTGCCGCCTCACGGACCCGCACGACCAAAAGGCCCTCGACTACCTTGCCGACCGCGGCGTCGACCTCGAAATGCTATGCATGCTCATGGGCTCCGGCCTCATCGGCGCAGGACACAGGCGGCCGCTGTCGTGGATCACCTACGCTGGTGCCTACTACGTAGCGTACCTGCTCAAAATTGTCATGGGCGGCATGCAGTATTACCTCGGCCAGCAGGTCTACGACGTTGCCATGATGGCGGGCGGCTGCTCGGGCATGCCGGTGGGGATGGACCACATCGCCGCTAGCCTGCGCATCCATCCACCGTGGGGGAACCCTCGCCTCGCAGGCGCCGCCGGCGTGCGCTTCCGACCTTCAGGATTTGGAAGCACGGGGAGTTCGGCGGCAACGTGGAGAGGTTCTGAGGTCTGCTTCAGGGCCTACAGCATTAATTAGTTCTTCGACGGTCGATCAGAATATCAGACAGGAGCAATATTGGTCAAAAATTCGAATGTGCAACGGACTCATGCCGCCCGCCGCCGCTTAATTGGGCACTTGCGTACGGTGATCATTTAATGTTAGTAGTTTGGAAGATTGTTAGTGCTAGTTTTATATAGGTCAAGCGTTTGTTTTTCTCATCGAATAAAGAACATTTGATTTTCCTTTTAGTAGTATTCAAAACTTCCAGTCAAGGGTTCTTTTTAGTGATGGTTCCCTAAAAAATGGGTTTTAGTGATGCGTGATTTATTTTCCGTCATACTTACTTGAGTAATTATCATCTCCAATAGCGAACCTCTGGGCGATCGCTTGCGCTAGCCACCTCATCATTTTTACTATGCTAGCGAGAGAGAAAAATGAAAGGGGTAAAAAGATACGGACTCTACCGAGCGGAGATGCAATTGGGCAAAACCTAGCCTGGGGTCTCCGCACGATCCCCTTCTCTCTTCGACGCCGCCGCCTCCTTCCTCTCCCTCAATTCAACTAATCTCCTCACGCTACCGCACCTGCTCTAAGCGGCTCCTCTTTCCCGTACCGCCAGCCTCCCTCCTCTACATCTCTCCTCGTCAAGATGGAAATGGGTCGACTCGGCCCTGGCCCTGGCCTCGGCCTCGTGGCCCCAAGATCAATTTGATACTTCACCTATCAAAAAAAGAAAAGAAAAAAAACAAGACCGTTAGTCCTTAGAATAGAATAATAAAGAAAAAACAGGAAACCTACCAGCATTTGCTATCATCATGCCAACATACGTGCCAACCAACCACGTACTGAGAGTTGACAGGTGTAGTATGTGTTGTATGAAATGGTGCCCAACATCACCATGTTGCATCCTGCATGACTGGTCATCCATATCTGCATGAGCTAGGCTGTGATATACAAATAAGCTGCATGCTCACGGCATATAAATGAGCCGACTTCCAGCCTTGATCAATCATTTATGATAACAACACTGCCGAGCAAAGCAAGTCGGATGTATTTTAACCAAAAACTTTTTGGGTGTGTACCTTGGTCTTTGAGAACTGAGATATTGGAGTAAACCAAGCGTAAATTTTGTAAGATTTGCATGTATGACACAAGATGAATGCAATGAGGCCTAGACTCGTCCACGCCGCCGGCTAGGACCTCAAGAGCATGAAGGTGGCGCAGCGCTATGCGCTCATGAAGGCCAACATCGAGGGCCTCAAGCCGCTCCAGGTCGGCATCGCCGTTTGTGACCACCAAGGCCAGCAGGTCTCCTGGGAGTTCAACCTCCGCGACTTTTGCCGCCTCACGGACACGCACGACCAAAAGGCCCTCGACTACCTTGCCGACCGCGCCGTCAACCTCGACATGCTCTGCATGCTCATGGGCTCCGGCCTCATCGGCGCAGGACACAGGCGGCCGCTATCGTGGATCACCTACGCCGGTGCCTACTACGTAGCGTACCTGCTCAAAATTGTCATGGGCGGCATGCAGTATTACCTGGGCCAGCAGGTCTACGACGTTGCCATGATGGCGGGCGGCTGCCCGGGCATGCTGGTGGGGATGGACCGCATCGCCGCTAGCAAGCGCATCCATCCACCATGGGGGAACCCTCGCCTCGCAGGCGCCGCCGGCGTGCGCTTCCGGCCTTCAGGATTTGGAACCACGGGGAGTTCGGCGGCAACGTGGAGAGGTTCTGAGGTCTGTTTCAGGGCCTGCAGCATTAATTAGTTCTTCGACGGTCGATCAGAATATCAGACACGAGCAATATTGGTCAAAAATTTGAATGTGCAATGGACTCATGCCGCCCGCCGCCGCTTAATTGGGCACTTGCGTATGGTGATCATTTAATGTTAGTAGTTCGGAAGATTGTTAGTGCTAGTTTTATATAGGTCAAGCGTTTGTTTTTCTCATCCAAAAAAGAACATTTGATTTTCCTTTTAGTAGTATTCAAAACTTCCAGTCAAGGGTTCTTTTTAGTGATGGTTCCCTAGAAAAATGGGTTTTAGTGATGCGTGATTTATTTTCCGTCATACTTACTTGAGTAGTTATCATCTCCAATAGCGAACCTCTGGGCGATCGCTTGCGCTAGCCACCTCATCATTTTTACTGTGCTAGCGAGAGAGAAAAATGAAAGGGGTAAAAAGATACGAACTCTACCGAGCTGAAATGCAATTGGGCAAAACCTAGACTGGGGTCTCCGCACGATCCCCTTCTCTCTTCGACGCCGCCGCCTCCTTCCTCTCCCTCAATTCTACTAATCTCCTCACGCTACCGCACCTGCTCTAAGCGGCTCCTCTTTCCCGTACCACCGGCCTCCCTCCTCTACATCTCTCCTCGTCAAGATGGGAATGGGTCGACCCGGCCCTGGCCCTGGCCCCGGCCTCGTGGACCCAAGATCAATTTGATACTTCACCTATCAAAAAAGAAAAGAAAAAAACAAGACCGTTAGTCCTTAGAATAGAATAATAAAGAAAAAACAGGAAACCTACCAGCATTTGCTATCATCATGCCAACATACGTGCCAACCAACCACGTGCTGAGAGTTGACAGGTGTAGTATGTGGTGTATGAAATGGTGCCCAACATCACCATGTTGCATCCTGCATGACTGGTCATCCATATCTGCATGAGCTAGGCTGTGATATACAAATAAGCTGCATGCTCAGGGCCTATAAATGAGCCGACTTCCAGCCTTGATCAATCATTTGTGATAACAGCGCTGCCGAGCAAAGCAAGTGGGATGTATTTTAATCAAAAACTTTTTGGGTGTGTACCTTGGTCTTTGAGAACTGAGATATTGGAGTAAACCAAGCGTAAATTTTGTAAGATTTGCATGTATGACACAAGATGAATGCAACGAGGCCTATACTCGTCCACGCCACGGGCCAGGACCTCATGAGCATGAATGTGGCGCAGCGCTATGCGCTCATGAAGGCCAACATCGAGGGCCTCAAGCCACTCCAGGTCGGCATCGCCGTCTGCGACCACCAAGGCCAGCAGGTCGCCTGGGAGTTCAACCTTCGCTACTTTTGCCGCCTCACGGACCCGCACGACCAAAAGGCCCTCGACTACCTTGCCGACCGCGCCGTCGACCTCGACATGCTCTGCATGCTCATGGGCTCCGGCCTCATCGGCGTAGGACACAGGCGGCCGCTGTCGTGGATCACCTATGTCGGATTTGCCGAGCGGAGAAAAAAACGAAAGGGGTAAACAGGGACGGACTTTACCGAGCGGAGACGCAATTGGGCAAAACCTAGCCTGGGGTCTCCGCACGATCCCCTTCTCTCTTCGACGCCGCCGCCTCCTTCCTCTCCCTCGATTCTCCTAATCTCCTCACGCTGTCGCACCTGCTCTAAGTGCCTCCTCTTTCCCGTACGACCGGCCTCCCTCCTCTGCATCTCTCCTCGTCAAGATGGGAATGGGTCGAACCGGCCCTAGCCCTGGCCCCGGCCTCGTGGACCCAAGATCAATTTGATACTTCACCTATCAAAAAAAGAAAAGAAAAAAAAACAAGACCGGTAGTCCTTAGAATAGAATAATAAAGAAAAAACAAGAAACCTACCAGCATTTGCTATCTTCATACCAACATACGCGTGCCAACCAACCACGTACTGAGAGTTGACAGGTGCAGTATGTGTTGTATCCAGCATGACTGGTCATCCAAATGTGCATGAGCTACGTTGTGATATCCAAATAAGTTTCATGCTCAGGGCATATGAATGAGCCGACTTCCAGCCTTGATCAATCATTTATGATAACAGCGAACCAAGTGGGATGTATTTTAACCAAAAACTTTTTGGGTGTTTACCTTGGTCTTTGAGAACTGAGATATTGGAGTAAACCAAGCGTAAATTTTATAAGATTTGCATGTATGAAACAAGATGAATGCAACGAGGCCTGGACTCGTCCATGCCGCCGGCCAGGACCTCAACAGCATGACGGTGGCACAGCGCTATGCGCTCTTGAAGGCCAACATGGAGGGCCTCCAGCCGCTCTAGGTCGGCATCGCCGTCTATGACCACCAAGGCCAGCAGGTCGCCTGGGAGTTCAACCTCCGCGACTTCTGCCGCCTCACGGACCCACACGACCAAAAGGCCCTCGACTACCTTGCCGACTGCGGCGTCGACCTCGACATGCTCTGCGTGCTCATTGGCTCCGTCCTCATCGATGCAGGACACGGGCGGCCGCTGTCGTGGATCACCTACGCCGGTGCCTACTACGTAGTGTAGCTGCTCAAGATCGTCATGGGCGGCATGCAATATTACCTCGGCCAGCAGGTCTACGACGTTGCCATGATGGCGGGCGGCTGCCCAGGCATGCCGGTGGGGCTGGACCGCATCGCAGCTAGCCTACGCATCCATCTACAATGGGGGAGCCCTCGCCTCGCAGGCGCCGCCGGCGTGCGCGCGCTTCTGGCCTTCAGGATTTGGAATCACGGGGAGTTCGCCGGCAACATGGAGAGGTTTTGAGGTCTGCTTCAGGGCCTGCAGCATTAATTAGTTCTTCGACGGTCGATCAGAAAATCAGACACGAGCAATGTTGGTCAAGAATTCGAATGTGCAACGGACTCATGCCACCCGCCGCCGCTTAATTGGGCACTTGCGTATGTCGATCATTTAAAGTTCGTAGTTCAGAAGATTGTTAGTACTTGTTTTATATAGGTGAAGTGTTTGTTTTTCTCATCGAAAAAAATAAAATTTGATTTTCCTTTTAGTAGTATTCAAAACTTCCAGTCAAGGGTTCTTTTAGTGATGGTTCCGAAAAAATGGATTTTAGTGATGCGTGATTTATTTGTCATAATACTTAATTACTTGAGTTGTTAACATCTCCAATAGCGAACCTCTGGGTGATCGCTTGCGCTAGCCACCTCATCATTTTTACTGTGCTAGCGAGAGAAAAAACGGAAGGGGTAAAAAGGGACAGACTCTACCGAGTGACGACGCAATTGGGCAAAACCTAGCCTGGGGTCTCCGCACGATCCCCTTTTCTCTTCGACGCCACCGCCTCCTTCCTCCCCCTTGATTCTCCTAATCTCCTTACGCTGTGGCACCTGATCTAAGCGCCTCCTCTTTCCCGTACCACCGGCCTCCCTCCTCTGCATCTCTCCTCGTCAAGATGGGAATGGGTCGACCCGGCCCTGGCCCTGGCCCCGGCCTCGTGGCCCCAAGATCAATTTGATACTTCACCTATCAAAAAAAGAAAAGAAAAAAACAAGACCGGTCAATATATATCTCCTTGAAGAAGCTGGTCATCATCCGTGGCTCCCTATTACCTTTCTAAGATTTGCATGTATGAAACAAGATGATTGCAACGACCGCGAAGCCATCTGCAGTTACGCCGATGACCCATCCAGCGGCGATTACAAGCAATGCAATGTTCTAAATGAGCACGCTCTCGGCAAAAAGAGCAGTGACACCGTCACTGAGTTGGTGTTGTAGAAGATCAGCAGAGCAGGAGCTAGTGCTAGCGCTGCCCCGGGAGATTGAAGCAGAACACATGGCCGTGGAGAAGGGCACCACACCGATCCTCAGTTTGACGTCGCTCATGTTCATGTGCGAGGAGCTCCATGGGATATGCTCCTGGCACCTGGTGAGGAGTACGACCACGTGTTTGTGGGCGTCTGCCAAGGCAACCTCGTCGACCTTCGTGCTTCAGTCAGACTAAAACGCATGTTGAGAGGGCTTCATCGGCGGCACAACAAGCATGTAAGCGACTCCCTTATGACAACGATGTGATGTGTGCATTTTATGTATGTCTATAGACTGTAGTATGATATGTTCTCATTGCCCCATGCTGCCATATACATAAATAATGTATAGAGCTGCCATATGAGTCAGGGTGTAATAACCATATGAGTCGTATGCACATATCAAGTTCTACACAACACAAACAAAAGCTTAAAGAAAACACAAACCAACGGCAAACCTGCCCAGTGTGCTTTCCAAATGTCGACCAGTCCACCAGTTCTCGAAGTATGTTGAGTATGACGAAATGAGGAAACCGTGTCTCGGGAGAAGGGAATGCTTGGTTTTGAGTTTTGTGAGACGTCAATAACTCTCTTTTTTCTGCAGTATGTAAGGATTTTTCTAACCTTCTTTTCAACTAACTTGTGTCCTCAACGTTCTCTTGCTATATATACAAAAAAAAATCATTTCCTCATTAACTGCCAAGTTACAGAATTTTTAATGACGAGTAAATCAGAATTATGCTTCATTCTCTAAGAGAGGGTAAATTGTATATATCTTCTATTGCAATTTTTTGTTGGTAGCTTACCAAGCCGGCCACTTGGTAATAAATTGTATATATCTGTTCGAGTGACAAGGGGTTGTAAGATGGAATACACTGAAAGTGACCGTGCTAAATTTATAGATCAAAAGAAACTTTAGTATGTTACCTTGCTACGTTTATTTGATAAACAATCTTAAGGTACATGTAAGGATGCTGCCATGAGGCTCTTTTCTTTTTTCTCTCTCATTCACATGTTGCCTTGTTCTACAACTGCGAGGTAAAATATATAGAGTACAAAAGACTTTTCTTTTTCTCTCTTATTCACCTGATTTTTTTTATTTTTTTGCAAAAAAACTAGGCTTCTAATTGTACGAACATTTTTTTTAGATAAAAGGCGGGCTCGGCGGCTGCCGGGCGTCCTTGTGGCTCAGCTCCAGGTGTCCTGAGGCCATGGATCTGGATATCCATATCCTTTGGTTACGAGCATCTGGGGCCTGGCTCCTTGTGGCGGAGCGTTCACATGTGGAGTGTTAGGTGGACAAGTCGGTCTGGATCAAGGTGGGTGAGTGGGAATTCCAAAATGCTCTGGCGGCAGTCGAGCCATCGACGGCGGCGCCCGCGGGCATTGTAACCTTGTTGATGGTATTGGCGACACAGACGCAGTCCCACCCAAATCGCTCCAAGGGAAACCTTTGTTTTGTTCTGGTTTGGATGCTGGCGGCGCCTACCATCGTTTCCCCCTTGGAGGCAACGTGTGCGAGTTGGGCCTGGCTTTTGGGACCAGTGGAAGATGGTGGTGTTCAAGGAGGTGGAGCGATGTGGCATCTGTCTCCATGGCATGGCGCGGCATGGTCTTGGCGGAGGACGCTTGAGGATGGACGAGTGCAAGTT
This sequence comes from Aegilops speltoides, assembly GCA_021437245.1. Lineage (NCBI taxonomy): Eukaryota > Viridiplantae > Streptophyta > Magnoliopsida > Poales > Poaceae > Aegilops > Aegilops speltoides. The sequence goes on from CM038143.1 coordinate 465,830,828, forward strand.
GGTGGTGTTGTTTGGTGCCGAGGCGGCTTCAACGACTGGCCTGACAAGGATCAAGCGAATCTCTGCGCTGAAGATAGGTCGACGACTCGATGGTGGTGGCGGCTTCTAGACGATGTGCAAGTGGTGTGTGTTTAGGGTCTGTTGGACCGAATGTGTGCTCCCGATATGCCATGAGTGCAGCTCGTGATGCGCCCGAATCAGCTAGTGGGGTGTTGTTGTGTGATGGTATGATTTTTCACATTGTCGATTTTATAGGTGTAGCGTGGTGGCTTCAGATTATTTTATGTATGTTTTTGCGGGACTTTTATTGAATAATTTAATAAAAATAGTTGTGTGTGTGTCTTTTTGATGCAGATGTGAGTGGTTTCAACCTCCTTTTCATAAGAAAACAAAAACTAGAGCATGTTCTTTCGATGCACAAGGAGACAGTAAAAAAAGAAGGAAAAAAAGGAAGCCTACCGGCCACCTGCATGACTGGTCGTCCAAATGTACATGACCTAGGTGCGATATCCAAGTAAGTTCCATGCTCAGGACATATAAATGGGGCCAGCTTCCAGCCCCTGATCAATCATTTGTATAAATGGGACATATAAATGATTAGACAAGAGTGTTGACGGAGACCTTTCTCGAAGCGAGTGAGATGTATCTTAAGCCTTTTGGATGTGTACCTTACTACTAGTCTTTGTGAGGTGAGATGCTGGAGTAAACCAATTGCAAACTTTGTCAAGTGCCCGGCCAACATATTCAAATTCATAAACCTACTTGAAGAAGCTCGTTCCTACCTATTCTCCACGATTGTATTTCGAAGTTGGGTGCTAGGACCCTGTGGCCACATTCGCTTACAATGATGACCCGTTCAGCACCAACTATCCCATGATGCAGAAGCTGCGCAGCGTTCTCCTCGAACACACTCTCTCTCAAAGGAGCAGCGGCGCCTTTGCTGAGCTGATGCTGTCAAAGATCAGCAAGGTGCTCATGGAGTTAGCGTCGGCGCTGCCATGGGAGATGGAAAAGGCACGTCTGCCAGTGGAGAAGGGCACCATGCACATCCCCAGTTTGATCAACGCAGCACCACGTTCTTGTTTGTCAGTGAGGAGCTCCATCCGTGCGGTGTAGATCGATGTCCAACCACTGCTTACTACTCGTGGCTAGGTGTGCAGTAGAACATTATCAGTTGATTAGAGTCAGTTGCATGTCGTCCTTGGTTCAGTAATAAAATGGCTATGTGTTGTACGTGTATATTCCACCATGAGGATGATGTGATGTGTGCAGTTTATCCGTACTAATCAGCATGAGATGGGGTGTGATATTGATCATTGAATCAAATCTGCATGAGCCGGGGTGTGATAATCTCGCACACATGTCATGTGAGCGGGGCGTAGTTTTCTCTCCACGAGTATGCCTATGTTTCTCTTGTCTTTCTTCAAAGTCCCAGTTGGTGTTAGGAAAAGGCTAGACTTCTATCGATCCAGATTCTTCTGGCAGAGCGATGAGCTAAAGAGAAAATACAGACTCGCCAAATGGGATATCATCTGTCGACCAAAGGACCAGGGGGCCTTGGCATTAAGAATCTTGAAGTCAAGAACAAATGTCTTCTCATTAAGTGGTTGTATAAGTTATCAGTTGAGACTGATGCCACGTGGGCGCAGATTCTTTGCAGTAAGTATTTGCAGTCAAAAACTTTGTCTCAGGTGACAGTGAGACCGACGGACTCGCCTTTTTGGAAGGGGCTCATGAGAGTCAAAGCAGCCTTCTTTAATAGGACAAAGTTTTTAATCGGTAATGGCAATACCACGCGCTTCTGGGGATACTTGCCTTGGAGAAACGCCGCTGGCACTTCAGTATTCGTCCCTGTATAGTACTGTTCAACGACGTGACGCGTATTTTGCAATGATTCTGCAATCCATCCCCCTTAATATTCAGTTTAGGAGGACGCTTGTTGGCAACCGGTGGGAAGCGTGGCTTCATTTGGTGAGTAGACTGATGGAGGTTCAACTATCTCATCAGCCCGATCAGTTGTGCTGGAAGCTTACTAGGTCTGGAGAGTTCACAGTTAAATCGATGTATAGCGACGTCATCAACTCTAGCGCCATTCCTAGTTCCAAATATGTTTGGAAAGTCAAAGTTCCTTTGAAAATTAAAGTGTTTATGTGGTTTATACATAAACAAGTCATATTAACAAAGGATAACTTGGTAAAGCGCAACTGGACAGGATCTACTAGGTGTAGTTTTTGTGACCGGGATGAAACTATCAACCACCTCTTCTTTGATTGCCCGTTGGCCAAAGTTTTGTGGCAGACGGTGCACATTGCCTTTAACATTACTCCTTCGAATTCTGTCAGTATGTTATTTGGAACGTGGCTTATTGGGCTAGAGTTCGAAAGAGCTAGACACATTCGCATAGGAGTATGTGCTCTGTTGTGGGCAATTTGGAACTGCAGAAATGATTTGGCTTTTAACAGAACAACAAATATTCATTTTTGCAGGTTATATTCCGAGCCACTGCGCTGATTCGTATGTGGTCGTTACTCACTCCGACGGAGGCCAGGGAGCACGGGATATCTTCAACCGGTTGGAAATTGTAGTGGCATATTACCTAAGTGGTGAATACGTGAAATAATACTCGGGTGCCCCCCGCGTCGCCCTCCCCGAGCGAGGCGACCGGGGCGGTTCACCACCCCTCCCCCTCCCCGCGAGTCCCCGCGTCCTCCCCCTCACCGCTGCCGCCGGCGGCGCGGCAGGCGTTGCCAGCGGCGCTCGCAGTCTGCGGTGGCGGCCCTCCTTCTTCCCCGTCGCTGGACCCGGCTCGGGCGAAGCGGTCTGGCGGCGGAGCCTTCGCCGGGCGGCGTTCCGCGCGGATCTGGACGACGGCGGTGCGGAGGCGTTGCCCCTTGGCAACGGTGACGGCCCATGGCTTGCGGCGGCCGGCGGCGCCCGGCTGGCTCAGATCTTGGCCCTACGGGCCCGATCTGGATCGGGGCAGGCCTGCTTGGTGGATGCAGTGGGCTGTTCTCCGGTGGTTTCCGGCGAGCTCCTCGCGACAGGGACGGCGGCTGATGTGCCGTGACTGCTGCAGCACAGCGGCGGAGCTTCACGGGCCCACGCTGGGCCTGGCCGGACAGGGGGTCTGGTGTGCCTCTGCTGCTATGCCCGGTCTGCTACCGCCTAAGCTGGTGGAGGTTGTTCCCTCCCTCGTGGCTGCGGTGCTGCCGGTCCTTGTCTTCGGGTGTCTCGTTTGGATCCGGCCGGCCTCGCTTCGTTGGCCGTGGTGAGACGACGGCGGTGTCCTCGTGACTGTTTGGCGCATGTTGATGGGCGGCGGGTGTGGTGGAGCCGAAGGTTGGTCCTGGGTGGTGGGTGCGAGAGGTCGGGAGAAATCCATGTCGGGTCTTGCCGGCACCAACGTGGTGACGCCTGCGGGCGCCGCCATCCTTCTTGAAGGGCGTCGGGTGACCCTCTCCCCCCTCTACCCTCCGTGTACTGGGAGAAATCATAGGATTCGTCCGGGCAGCAGCGTCGTCATCGTCGCATTCCTTCTTGAAGGTGGTGCTTGGTACACGGCAACTCGGTGGCTTTGGAGCGTGGTGGTTATCTTCGGTGGGCGCAGCGATCGCGGTGTGCCGTAGTTTTCGTTGATCCGGCGTTGTTGGCATTTCTTCTCTTATTTTCTCTTGTTATTTCTTTTGGGTGTGCTTGTGCTGTTTGCCCCAGCGTGGATCGGATTGTTGTATCGGGTGGTTGCTATATCAATATAGCGGGCGTAAGCCTAATTCGGTATCTTCAACTGGTTTGGATGGCGGTCATGTAATAAGATAGGCGATTAGTTTTCCTATCTTTGTTATGCTAGCCGGTTGTGGCCTCTTGGCTTTTTGTTTTTGGCATTGTGGCTCTTCGTGAGCTTGCCGTTACTCTGTTTCAGACTGTAAAACCTAGTTGAACCTATTTTCTTATTTATAAAGGTGTCCGTATGCATCGTTCTGCTGCAGAGACCGAGGAGTCCCCTTTCGCAAGAAAAAATACGTAGTAAGTTATCTGAATTAAGAGATTATGTTCACGTGCAGGCTCCATCCATCCCCATCAAGGCAGCAGTTCTTCTGAATTCCAGGACATGGTAGGCAAAGCCTATTTGAGTTCCGTGTACCTACATGTTTAAGAAACGCAAATAGTTACCATCATTTCCTTCTCTGTGGATCCGGACTAAGACCGTGTTTCCTCAAAGTTCTGATATAATTTTGCGACAAACTGAATTTGTTAGAACCCAGATGATGAAGTAATCCCAACTGAAGACTCAGTCTTGTGCAAATCATCAAACAATACCCTGAGGTCCAAAAGATTCGCTATAGACGAGACTTGCAGATAAAAACAATTTAGTTGTTCCCGAAAGATAGAGATGGCGCAACTAACTATTTTCCGCACGAGGCATATTATTGTTTGAACTTTTGAGTAGATAAATCTACAAAGAATATGACCATCACCCATAGACTCCATAATTTTCTACTGATTCAGTTGACATTATTCCAACATGTCACCGCCCAGATATAAACTGTCATAATTTCAAGGGTAAGTAATTACCAAACAACTAAATACACGGCAACCAAATAGGCTACTATTCTAACGGGGTATCGTAGAAGTTTTGTAGGACAAGTCCACATTCCAGGGTTATAGTAGCAAATAACTCTAAACTTGCCACGGTAGCATAGGCCCTCACAAACTTAAACATGATTTTCCCACTTCAAATGGTGACAAGGAATACAGAAAATACACTAAGTTTACCTTCTCGCCAGCTATTGATCCGATCGTGTTGTCAGCTGCTGAGCTGTAGACTCTAAGAAACTCAGCTGACAAATGGAATGTAGTGCCATCTGCAAATTCAACCTCTACCTGAGAACAACCAGAAACATAGTTCAACTCACCAATATGAGATGGGATTTTTGTAGCGAGTTAGTATCAGTGAGAAATAACTTCCATGTCATTTCTACAACCAACTTTATGTATTGATGTTTATCATGATTAGACAATGTGAGATTTTCGTAAGTAATTGCTGTGTATAAGTCGGTTAAAGTTGCAGACAACAAAAATATCAATATCAGGATGCTCTAATGTCAATGTACATTTCTCATTCATCGGCATACAATCCATGTTCCATGAGACAGTTTGATCTAGGACGTCGATAACGCCCACACGTGTGGGCGTTAAGGGGTCTGTCCACACAGTTTGTGTGGTGTTTAAGAGGATCAGCCCACATGCCTACGTGTGGGCAAAACAAGTAATGCCCACACGTCTCTTTTTTTTCTCGCGGTCCCTCTTACATGCATGCGTGTGGGCAAAATAGATAACGCCAACATGCCCATACGTCAGACCTCCTACCTTATGGTCCCGCACGCCCCGCGTGACAGTCACCAGCGTCCCCGCAGTTGCCATGGTCTGGACCCTCTTCCATGCATGTTCATTTAACTACAGTTGCCATGGTTGCTCAATTGCAGTTGCCATGTATGGTCTAGTCTACTGCAGTTGCCATGATTTCAAAACTTTAGGAGTTGCCACCTACTAACACTAGGCAGTTGAGAGAGTTGCCATGTGCTCACAAGCACTCTAGGGCAGTTGCCATGTAAAACGGAAGAGTTGCCATCTGCTTACGTGCATGCTAGGGCAGTTGCCATGTACCTGCAAAAACACATGGCAATTCGTGTAAAAAAGAGTTGCCATCTGCTTACGTGCACACTAGGCAGTTGCCGTGTACCCTGTAAAACACATGACAACTGACATGTTCGGGTAAGAAAAAGAGAGTTGCCATCGGCTTACAAGCACACTAGTGCAGTTGTCATGTACACTGCAAAACACATGGCAACTAGCAGCTTGGATGTGGGAGAGGAGACGGGCGTGTGAGCGAGATGGTAAATGCCCACACACAATCCCTTGTGCGTGAGTGAAAACTGACGTGTGAGCGAACTGCTAAACGCCCACACACCGGCCCCTATGTGTGGTGAAACGGACGTGTGGGCGACCGGGTGAATGCCCACACACTAGCCCAGTCCTACGTGGCACCACAAACATGCCAAGATTCGTGCATCCATAAACGGACGCGGATCCACGCGTGTGGGCGAGATGCAAACGCCCACACGTGTGGGCGTTAGTGCTTCCGTTGATCTAACAAGCAATTGAGCAGGATACACCACGTACTATTCATACCAACCGAAAGGGACGAAAGGGGAATGTCATCCAGTCATGGGGAACGAGTTGGCTGCAACGGCTAGCTCCCGCGACCCCGCTCCACCCCACCAGCCCCCGCCGGTGGCGGTCGCTCCGGCCCCGTCGGCTACCCTCTCTACTCTGTGCGTCCCCCGTCACGCACCGCCAAAGCCCTGCGTCGCGCTCCCCCGTCGCGCACCACTGAAGCCCCCCACAGGCAGGTTCAGCGGAGAATGGGGGTCGTCGGCACGCGCCCTTGCCTACCACGGAAGCCGCGTTGTTGTGCTCTGTCCCGGTTCCCCTTGCCGGTGCCGTCCCCTGCCAGTAGTTGAAGCCCCCGGCGCCGAGCTCCGCGGGTCTCCCACAGCTCCTCCCAGCCCTGGCGGATCTGACTCCCGCCTCCCCACCGCATCCGCTGCCTCCGGCGGGCCGGTTCCCCGCGATGCCCCCGGTGCCCGACGAGTTCGTGGTGGAGCTCAAGCACCGGCCTGCTCCCCCGTGCGCCGCCGATGGTGATGTGGTCGAGGATGGGAAGCTTGCCCCGATGTCTCCGCCGGCGGGATTTTGTCTCCCGTGATGCGCAGCTTCAGCCTGGTTTCGTCATAGGTGAGGCCCCGACCGTGCAGTCGCCTCCAGCCGCCGCGAGGTCGCTGTTAAGGACCTGTCCCTACAGCCGCCTCCAGCCACCGCGCAAGGCCCCGAAGTTGGTGCGGATCCCCGGTCTCCAAATCTGGTAGCTCGTGGCACTGACAATGTCTGCATCCAGGAGATGGCGCTGCAGTCGCCCGCAGCTAGTGAGGAGGGCTCCTGTCGTGGTGTTGCTCGCATGTCATCGAGCGATTCCACGCCGCTTCCTTGCGATCCCGTAGAGACGGTGGACATGCTGCCAGGGGATGGTCCCTGGATCTCCGTGGGGAGAAAGCGTCACTGTGACCGTGAGCTCTGCAGCCAAGCTTCTGATGTCTTGGCCAGGAGTGGTGCGAAGCTTGTGCAAGCTGCTGACTTCAGGCGTCGAACTCACTACCGTTGTTTCTGTTGCTTGGCTCCAGACCACAAGACTACCTCTTGTCGTGACCCAATTCGATGCCTCGCCTGCCTGCGCTCTGGGCACCGTGAGAGGGATTGTCGTCGCCGTGACATTTCCTCTGTCAGAGCTCGCCGCAATGCGCGTGCCTCCCCAGCTCCACGTTCTCCTTCCTCATCCGAATGCTCTTGGGCTTCCGTTGTTGCCCCCGCAACGAACGCCCAACCTTCAGAGTGTGTGATGTCTTCTGAAGTGTGATCCCTGCGTGCCGAGAACGCACCAAACTAACTGCTCAGTCTGTCGAGTGTGTTTTTCTAGGCTATAGTGATGAGCATAAGGGGTACCGGTGTTGGGATCCAATCGGTCATCGGATGCGTATTTCTCGGGATGTGACTTTTGGTGAGTCTCGTCCATTTCAGTAGAGGATATCTCCTTTCTCATGTTTCCTGATACACCCCCTCTGTGCCTCGTATTCCTACTCCTCCTCCTCGTCCCACTATTGCAGATCCACCGCCACCTTCTCCTACGCTTTCTTCTCCTCCCTTGTCGCATGACTCTCCACCTTCATCACCGATGTCTTCCCCATCTCCATCACCTCAGGTGGTTCCATCTCGTCCCACCTTTCGCTTTCATTATAATCGTTGTCCACGTGTTGTGGATGATTCTACTGATGTGCCATCTACTTCAGGTGCGCCATCTTCCTCTTCCCAGACGACTTATGGTCTTCGGGCTTGACCTTGCCCTCCTCCTGACCGCTATTCTCCTAGTCAATATGGTCTTTTGGTTGTACTTGAGCCTACCTCTTATCGTGATGCTGTTGGTCATCCTGAATGGCAGTTTGCGATGGCAGAGGAGATTGTCGCACTTGAGCGCAACGGCACGTGGAATCTGGTTTCTCTTCCTCCTCGCGTTCGTCCCATCACTTGCAAGTGGGTCTATAAGATTAAGACCCGCTCTGATAGTTCTCTTGAGCATTATAAAGCTCGTCTTGTGGCTCGTGGCTTTCAGCAGGAGCATGGTCGTGATTACGACGAGACTTTTGCTCCTGTGTCCCATATGACCGCTGTCTGCACGCTTCTCGCCGTGGCCTCTGTTCACCACCAGTCTGTGTTGGGGAACGTAGTAATTTCAAAAATTTTCCTACGCACACGCAAGATCATGGTGATGCATAGCAACGAGAGGGAAGAGTGTTGTCTACGTACCCTCGTAGACCGAAGCGGAAGCGATCACAACGTAGAGGAAGTAGTCGTACGTTCTCCTCGCGATCCAACCGATCCCAGCGCAGTTACTCCGGCGCCTCCGAGTTCTTGACACACGTACAGCTCGGTGGCGCTCCTCGGGCTCTAATCCAGCAGAGCTTGGGAGGAGAGTTCCGTCGGACGACGGCGTGGTGATGATCTTGATGTTCTACCGGCGCAGGCTTCGCCTAAGCACCGCTTCTGATATGACCGAGGTGGATTATGGTGGAGGGGGGCACCGCACACGGCTAAGGAACGATCTCAAGGATCAACTTGTGTGTTCTAGGGTGCCCCCCTGCCCCCGTATATAAAGGAGCAAGGGGGAGGCCGGCCGGCCCTAGGGGCGCGCCAAGGGAGGGGGGAGTCCTCCTCCTAGTGGGAGTAGGACTCCCCTTTCCTAGTCCAACTAGGAAGGAGGAAGGGGGAAGGAAGGAGAGGGAGAGGGAGAGGGAAAGGGGGGCCGCGCCCCTCCTTGTCCTATTCGGACTCCCCTGGGGGGGGCGCGCGCCACCTCCTGGTGCGGCCCTCTCTCTCCCCTCTTGGCCCACTAAGGCCCATAACTTCCCGGGGGTTCCGGTAACCCCTCCGGCACTCCGGTTTTCTCCGGAAACTTCCGGAACCTTTCCGGTGTCCGAATATAGCCGTCCAATATATCAATCTTTATGTCTCGACCATTTCGAGACTCCTCGTCATGTCCGTGATCACATCCGGGACTCTGAACTCCTTCGTACATCAAAATACATAAACTCATAATATAACCGCCATCGAAACCTTAAGCGTGCGGACCCTACGGTTCGAGAACAATGTAGACATGACCGAGACACGCCTCGGTCAATAACCAATAGCGGACCTGGATGCCCATATTGGTTCCTACATATTCTACTGAAGATCTTTATCGGTCGGACCGCATAACAACATACGTTGTTCCCTTTGTCATCGGTATGTTACTTGCCCGAGATTCGATCGTCGGCATCCAATACCTAGTTCAATCTCGTTACGCAAGTCTCTTTACTCGTTCCGTAATACATCATCTCACAGCTAACTCATTAGTTGTAATGCTTGCAAGGCTTAAGTGATGTGTATTACCGAGAGGGCCCAGAGATACCTCTCCGACTATCGGAGTGACAAAACCTAATCTCGAATACGCCAACCCAACATCCGCCTTTGGAGACACCTGTAGTACTCCTTTATAATCACCCAGCTTATGTTGTGACGCTTGGTAGCACCCAAAGTGTTCCTCCGTAAACGGAGTTGCATAATCTCATAGTTATAGGAACATGTATATGTCATGGATAAAAGCAGTAGCAACATACTAAACGATCGTGTGCTAAGCTAATGGAATGGGTCATGTCAATCGATCATTCTCCTAATGATGTGACCTTGTTAATCAAATAACAACCCTTTGTTCATGGTTAGGAAACATAACCATCTTTGATTAACAAGCTAGTCTAGTAGAGGCATACTAGTGACACTGCTTTGTCTATGCATTCACACATGTACTATGTTTCCGGTTAATACAATTCTAGCATGAATGATAAACATTTATCATGAAATAAGGAAATAAATAATAACTTTATTATTGCCTCTAGGGCATATTTCCTTGAGTCTCCCACTTGCACTAGAGTCAATAATCTAGATTACATAGTAATGATTCTAACACCCATGGAGTCTTGGTGTTGATCATGTTTTGCTCGTGGAAGAGGCTTAGTCAACGGGTCTGCTACATTCAGATCCGTATGTATCTTGCAAATCTCTATGTCTCTCACCGGACTAAATCCGGATGGAATTGAAGCGTCTCTTGATGTGTTTGGTCCTCTTGTGAAATCTGGATTCCTTCGCTAAGGCAATTGCTCCAAATTGTCACGAAGATTTTCATTGGACCCGATGCACTAGGTATGACACCTAGATCGGATATGAACTCCTTCATCCGCACTCCTTCATTAGCTGCTTCCGAAGCTGCTATGTACTCGCTTCACATGTAGATCCCGCCACGACGCTTTGTTTGGAACTGCACCAACCGACATCTCCTCCGCTTAGTGTAAATCGTATCGGTCTACGATTTAGAATCGTCCGGATCGGTGTCAAAGCTTGCATCAACGTAGCCGCCACGATGAGCTCTTTGTCACCTCCATATACGAAAACATATCCTTAGTCCTTTTAGGTATTTCAGATGTTCTTGACCGTTGTCGATGATCCACTCTGGATTACTTTGGTACCTCCTGCTAAGCTTATAGCAAGGCACACATCAGTCTGTACACAAGATTGCATACATGATAGAGCCTATGGCTGAAGCATAGGAACATCTTTCATTTTCTCTCTATCTTCTCAGAGTGGTCGGCATTGAGTCTTACTCAACTTCACACCTTGTAACACGTGCAAGAACCCTTTCTTTGCTTGATCCATTTTGAACTTTTTCAAAATTTTGTCAAGGTATGTGCTTTGTGAAAGTCCAATTAAGCGCCTTGATCTATCTCTATAGATTTTGATGCCCAATATGTAAGCAGCTTCACCGAGGTCTTTCATTGAAAAACTCTTATTCAAGTATCCCTTTATGCTATCCAGAAATTCTATATCATTTCCGATTAGTAATATGTCATCTACATATAATATCGTAAATGCTCTGAGCTCCCCACTCACTTTCTTGTAAATACAAAGCTTCTCCAAAAGTCTCAGATGAACCCAAATGCTTTGATCACACTATCAAAGCGTTTATTCCAACTCGAGATGCTTGCACCAGTCCATAAATGGATCGCTGGAGCTTGCACACTTTGTTAGCTCTCTTTGGATCGATAAAACCTTCTCGTTGCATCATATACAACTCTTCTTCCGTAAATCCATTCAGAATGCAGTCTTTACATCCATTTGCCAAATTTCATAATCATAAAATGCGGCAATTGCTAACATGATTCGGATAGACGTGTAGACAAGAATATTACCATCAGCGTCGGTCTTCTTCTTGAAGATCCACTTGTTTTCTATTGCTTGCCGACCCTCGGCAAGTCAACCAAAGTCCATACTTTGTTTTCATACATGGATCCCATCTCAGATTTCATGGCCTCAAGCCATTTTGCGAATCTGGGCTCACCATCGCTTCTTCATAGTTCGTAGGTTCATCATGATCTAGTAGCATGACTTCGAACAGGATTGCCGTACCACTCAGGTGCGGATCTTACTCTGGTTGATCTACGAGGTTCTGTAGTAACTTGATCTGAAGTTTCATGATCAACATCATCAACTTCCTCACTATTTGGTGTAGATGTCTCAGAAACTGGTTTCTGCGACAAACTACTTTCAAATAAGGGAGAAGGTACAATTACCTCATCAAGTTCTACTTTCCTCCCACTCACTTCTTTCGAGAGAAACTCCTTCTCTAGAAAGGATCCATTCTTGGCAACAAATGTCTTGCCTTCGGATCTGTGATAGAAGGTGTACCCAACTGTCTCCTTTGGGTATCCTATGAAGACACATTTCTCCGATTTGGGTTCGAGCTTATCAGGTTTCAGCTTTTTCACATAAGTATCGCATCCCCAAACTTTGAGAAACGACAACTTTGGTTTCTTGCTAAACCATAGTTCATAAGGTGTCGTCTCAACGGATTTTGACGGTGTTCTATTCAGTGTGAATGCGGCCGTCTCAAGAGCATAACCCCAAAACGATAGCGGTAAATCTGTAAGAGACATCATAGATCGCACCATATCTAGTAAAGTGCGATTACGACGTTCGGACACACCATTACGTTGTGGTGTTCCGGGTGGCGTGAGTTGCGAAACTATTCCGCATTGTTTCAAATGTAGACCAAACTCGTAACTCAATATTCACCCCCACGATCAGATCATAGAAATTTAATTTTCTTATTACGATGATTTTCAATTTCACTCTGAAATTCTTTGAACTTTTCAAATGTTTCAGACTTATGTTTCATTAAGTAGATATGCCCATATCTGCTTAAATCATCTGTGAAGGTGAGAAAATAACGATATCCGCCACGAGCCTCAACATTCATCGGACCACATACATCTGTATGTATGATTTCCAACAAATCTGTTGCTCTCTCCATAGTGTCGGAGAACGGGGTTTTAGTCATCTTGCCCATGAGGCACGGTTCGCAAGTGCCAAGTGATTCATAATCAAGTGACTCCAAAAGTCCATCAGTATGGAGTTTCTTCATGCGCTTTATACCGATATGACCTAAACGGCAGTGCCACAAATAAGTTGCACTATCATTATCAACTCTGCATCTTTTGGCTTCAACATTATGAATATGTGTATCACTACTATCGAGATTCATCAAAAATAGACCACTCTTCAAGGGTGCATGACCATAAAAGATATTACTCATATAAATAGAACAACCATTATTCTCTGATTTAAATGAATAACCGTCTCGCATCAAACAAGATCCAGATATAATGTTCATGCTCAACGCAGGCACCAAATAATAATTATTTAGGTCTAAAACTAATCCCGAAGGTAGATGTAGAGGTAGCGTGCCGACCGCGATCACATCGACTTTGGAACCATTTCCCACGCGCATCGTCACCTCGTCCTTTCCCAGTGTTCGCTTAATCCGTAGTCCCTGTTTTGAGTTGCAAATATTAGCAATAGAACCAGTATCAAATACCCAGGTGCTAATGCGAGCTCTAGTAAGGTACACATCAATAACATGTATATCACATATACCTTTGTTCACCTTGCCATCCTTCTTATCCGCCAAATACTTGGGGCAGTTCCGCTTCTGTGACCACCGCTGCTTGCGAGAAGCACTCGGTTTCAGGCTTAGGTCCAGACTTGGGTTTCTTCTCTGAGCAACAACTTGCTTGCTGTTCTTCTTGAATTTCCTTCTTCTTCCCTTTGCCTTTCTTCTTGAAACTAGTGGTCTTATTGACCATCAACACTTGATACTCCTTCTTGATTTCTACCTCCGCAGCCTTTAGCATTGCGAAGAGCTCGGTATAGTCTTTACTAACCCTTGCATATTATAGTTCATCACGAAGCCTTTGTAGCTTGGTGGCGGTGATTGAAGAATTACATCAATGACACAATCATCCGGAAGATTAACTCCCGCTTGAGTCAAGTGATTGTAATACCCGGACATTACGAGTATGTGCTCACCGATGAACTATTCTCCTCCATCTTGCAGCTATAGAACTTATTGGAGACTTCATATCTCTCAATCCGGGCATTACATTTGGAATATCAACTTCAACTCTGGAACATCTCATATGCTCCATGACGTTCAAAACGTCGTTGAAGTCCCGGTTCTAAGCCGTAAAGCATGGCACATCGAACTATAGAGTAGTCATCAGCTTTGCTCGCGGACGTTCTTAACGTCGCCGGTTGCATCAGCGGCGAGCACGCACCTAGCGGTGCATCCAGGCGTAACTCTTCAGTGCAGCAATGAGGATAATCCTCAAATTACGGACCCAGTCCGTGTAATTGCTACCATCATCTTTCAACTTTGCTTTCTCAAGGAACGCATTAAAATTCAACGGAACAACAAAGACGAGCCATCTATCTACAAACAAACATAGACAAGCAAGATACTATCAGGTACTAAGTTCATGATAAATTTAAGTTCAATTAATCATATTACTTAAGAACTCCCACTTAGACAGACATCCCTCTAGTCATCTAAGTGATCACGTGATCCAAATCAACTAAACCATAACCGATCATCACGTGAAATGGAGTAGTTTTCAATGGTGAATATCTTATGTTGATCATATCTACTATATGATTCACGCTCGACCTTTTAGTCTCCGTGTTCCGAGGCCATATCTGCATATGCTAGGCTCGTCAAGTATAACCTGAGTATTCTGCGTGTGCAAAACTGGCTTGCACCCGTTGTAGATGGACGTGAGCTTATCACACCCGATCATCACGTGGTGTCTCGCACACGACGAACTTTGGCAACGGTGCATACTCAGGGAGAACACTACTTGATAATTTTAGTGAGAGATCATCTTAAAATGCTACCGTCAATCAAAGCAAGATAAGATGCATAAAGGATAAACATCACATGCAATCAATATAAGTGATATGATATGGCCATCATCATCTTGTGCTTGTGATCTCCATCTCCGAAGCACCGTCGTGATCACCATCGTCACCGGCGCGACACCTTGATCTCCATCGTAGCATCGTTGTCGTCTACGCCATCTATTGCTTCTACGACTATCGCTACCGCTTAGTGATAAAGTAAAGCAATTACAGGGTGTTTGCATTTCATACAATAGAGCGACAACCATATGGCTCCAGCCAGTTGCCGATAACTTCGGTTACAAAACATGATCATCTCATACAATAAAATATAGCATCACGTCTTGACCATATCACATCACAACATGCCCTGCAAAAACAAGTTAGGCGTCCTCTACTTTGTTGTTGCAAATTTTACGTGGCTGCTACGGGCTTAAGCAAGAACCAATCTCACCTCGCATCAAAACCACAACGATATTTCGTCAAATAGACTCGTTTAACCTTCTCAAGGACGGGCGTAGCCATACTCAGTTCAACTAAAGTGAGAGAGCAGACACCCGCCAATCACCTTTAAGCACGAGTGCTCGTAACGGTGAAACCAGTCTCGCGTAAGCGTCTGGCGTAATGTCGGTCCGGCCGCTTCATCTCACAATACCGCTGAACCAAAATATGACATGCTGGTAGGTAGTATGACTTGTATCGCCCACAACTCACTTGTGTTCTACTCGTGCAAAACATCAAACCATAAAACCTAGGCTCGGATGCCACTTTGTTGGGAACGTAGTAATTTCAAAAGTTTTCCCTCGCACACGCAAGATCATGGTGATGCATAGCAACGAGAGGGAAGAGTGTTGTCTACGCACCCTCGTGACCAAGCGAAGCAATCACAACGTAGAGGAAGTAGTCGACGTTCTCCTCGCGATCCAACCGATCCCAGCGCCGTTACTCCGGCGCCTCGAGTTCTTGACACACGTACAGCTCGGTGGCGCTCCTCGGGCTCCAATCCAGCAGAGCTTGGGGAGGAGAGTTCCGTCGACAAGGCAGACGCGTGGTGACGATCTTGATGTTCTACCGGCGCAGGCTTCGCCTAAGCACCGCCTGATATGACCGAGGTGGATTATGGTGGAGGGGGCACCGCACACGGCTAAGGAACGATCTCAAGGATCAACTTGTGTGTTCTAGGGTGCCCCCCTGCCCCCGTATATAAAGGAGCAAGGGGGCGGCCGGCCGACCCTAGGGGCACGCTAAGGGAGGGGGGAGTCCTCCTCCTAGTGGGAGTAGGACTCCCCTTTCCTAGTCCAACTAGGAAGGAGGAAGGGGAAGGAAGGAGAGGGAGAGGAGAGAGGAAAGGGGCCGCCCCTCCTTGTCCTATTCGGACTCCCCACAGGGGGCGCGCCACCTCCTGGTGCGGCCCTCTCTCCCTCTTGGCCCACTAAGGCCCATAACTTCCCGGGGTTCCGTAACCCCCGGCACTCCGGTTTTCTCCGAAACTTCCGGAACCTTTCCGTGTCGAATATAGCCGTCAATATATCAATCTTTATGTCTCAACCATTTCGAGACTCCTCGTCATGTCCGTGATCATATCCGGACTCAACTCCTTCGGTACATCAAAATACATAAACTCATAATATAACCGTCATCAAACCTTAAGCGTGCGGACCCTACGGTTCGAGAACAATGTAGACATGACCGAGACACGTCTCCGGTCAATAACCAATAGCGGGACCTGGATGCCCATATTGGTTCCTACATATTCTACGAAGATCTTTATCGGTCGAGACCGCATAACAACATCGTTGTTCCCTTTGTCATCGGTATGTTACTTGCCCGAGATTCGATCGTCGGTATCAATACCTAGTTCAATCTCGTTACCGCAAGTCTCTTTACTCGTTCCGTAATACATCATCTCACAGCTAACTCATTAGTTGTAATGCTTGCAAGGCTTAAGTGATGTGTATTACCGAGAGGGCCCAGAGATACCTCTCCGACTATCGGAGTGACAAAATCTAATCTCGAAATCGCCAACCCAACATCTGCCTTTGGAGACACCTGTAGTACTCCTTTATAATCACCCGATTCGTTGTGACGTTTGGTAGCACCAAAGTGTTCCTCCGTAAACGGAGTTGCATAATCTCATAGTTATAGGAACATGTATATGTCATGGATAAAAAGCAGTAGCAACATACTAAACGATTGTGTGCTAAGCTAATGGAATGGGTCATGTCAATCGGATCATTCTCCTAATGATGTGACCTTGTTAATCAAATAACAACCCTTTGTTCATGGTTAGGAAACATAACCATCTTTGATTAACAAGCTAGTCTAGTAGAGGCATACTAGTGACACTCTGTTTGTCTATGCATTCACACATGTACTATGTTTCCGGTTAATACAATTCTAGCATGAATGATAAACATTTATCATGAAATAAGGAAATAAATAATAACTTTATTATTGCCTCTAGGGCATATTTCCTTCAGTCTGTGTCTCAGCTTGATGTTAAGAATGTCTTTCTTAATGGTGAGTTATGTGAGGAGGTTTATATGCAGCCACCACCTTGGTATTCAGTTCTTGATGGCATGGTTTGTCGTCTTCGTCGCTCTCTCTATGGCCTTAAGCAAGCCCCTCGTGCTTGGTTTGAGCGTTTTGCCACCGTGATCACCGCAGCTGGTTTTCTCCCAGTGATCATGATCCAGTGTTATTTGTCCACATTTCTGCTCGTGGCCGCACTCTTTTTCTTCTATATGTTGATGACATGATCATCACTAGCGACGATTCTGAGTACATTTCCTTTGTCAAGGCTCGTCTTAACGAGCAGTTCCTTATGTCCGATCTTGGTCCTCTTCGTTACTTTCTTGGGATTGAGGTTTCCTCCACCTCTGATGGATTTTTTATTCCCCAGGAAAAGTATATCCAGGATCTTTTTGCTCTTGCGGCTCTTAGTGATGAGCGCACTGTTGAGACTCCTATGGAGCTCAATGTTTATCTTCGCGCTTCTGATGGTGAGCCCTTGTCTAATCCGACGTGTTATCGTCATATTGTTGGGAGCCTTGTCTATCTGTCTGTCACTCGTCCAGATATCTCTTATCCTGTTTATATTCTGAGTCAGTCTGTTTCTGCTCCTTCTTCAGTTCACCATAGTCACCTTCTTCGTGTTTTAAGATATCTTCGTGACACTATCTCTCATCGTCTCTTTTCCCCCGTTCTAGCTCGTTACAGCTCCGGGCCTATTCAGATGCTATGTGGGCTAGTGATCTTACGGATCGTCGTTCACTTTCTTCTTACTGTGTTTTTCTAGGTGGTTCTCTCATTGCCTGGAAAACAAAGAAACAGACTGCAGTTTCCCGTTCAAGCGCAGAGGCTGAGTTACGAGCTATGGCTCTTGCGACGGCAGAGGTGACTTGGTTACGGTGGCTACTGGAGGATTTTGGTGTTTCTGTTACTACACCTACCACCCTCTTGTCAGATAGTACAGGTGCTATCAGTATTGCGCGGGATCCCGTGAAGCATGAGCTCACCAAACATATTGGTGTTGATACTTCTTATGTGGGAGCTGTTGCGCAGGATCATGTTGTTGCTCTTCAATATGTGCCTTCTGAATTACAGCTAGCAGACTTTTTCACGAAGGCCCAGATTAGAGCGCAACATGGATTTCACCTCTCCAAACTCAGTTTTGTGGCTCCACCATGAGTTTGAGGGGAGTGCTAGAGTTATATTAGCGATGCCTTTTGGCCTTCTGTATTCTAATCTTTTGGTATCCTCTTGTACACATATATATGTTGGCTTTGGCCTCCTAATAACATCATTTGTTATTCTTTCCACTTCAACAGGGAGGACCTCATGGCGACAACGCGGATGTCCGAAGTAACGATATAACTGCAGCCCGTTGCTTTGCTCAATTGATGAGATGCGCCCGTACTTGATGATGTTCGCGAAATAGCATGTGCTTGAGTGATCAATCCAATATCCCGCGAAATCAAAGTGTCCGCTCAACCAGCATGAGGCAACCGGACGTGCAAAGTCATTTTTACCGGAGCCGGAAGCTACCGGTGGCCTTGCCACCAATGGCGTACGACATATGTAAAGTTGTGCGACCATATGCATGGGTATATGAAAGTATTTGATGGAGAGCACCTCTTGTACTTCTCATTTTACTCAAATCAATGTCAGGATAGTGCAGTACCTTTTTACATAGGTGGTAGGCATGCATGCATGCAACATCTCTCTTAAACATTTCCATGCATTTTTCTTTGTTTAAAATTTTGGATGTCCAATATCTTCAACAGTAATAATCTATCACTGGATTTTTTTATATATTCAAATTCTTCAACACATGATCTTCAAAACAAGACCAATCTTGAATATATTTAAATTAATTTAATTTTTGCTATTTCAATCATATCAAATTTTCAATTTCATTCATTTCAAATTTTGTTATTCGAAATAATTGTAATCAGTATTGAAATGATTGAAACCGTTTTATGAAGATAAACAATCATGCATAGGAAACATATTTCAACGTGAACTTGTTATTTTAAAGATGCGACACTAGTGAAATAATTTTTTTGAAATGACTAAAATCAGGTTTCTGAAATAAGTGAAATACGCTTTTTTAATTAAGTGAAACCAATGTTTTGAAATAAGTGAAATTGTATTTTTATAAATGAGCGAAACTGTTTCATGAAGCGAGTAAAATTGTTTTTTCAATTCATAACTTTTTGAATTGTGTGAAATAGGTTTTGGAAATACGTTTCAAGGTATTTCATAAATACGAAGTGAAATTAGTATTATAGATTTTCTTTGTATAGAGTGAATCAGTTCTCCAAATCAGTGAAATGTGTTGTTTCAAATCAGTTGGCCGCACGGGTCTCACGGGAGGAGGTGTTCGTCATCACACTGTGCACCTCACTTGGTGACCTCCTCCTAACCGTAAGCCGCGTGTTCGTCACGTATGGCTTTTGATGGCGCGTATGTTGTTGTTGTTCTGTCTGTCATTCAAAAGGTGGAAAGTTTCGGGGATCAATTGGCTGTTGAAATTGGCCAGTGCTGAAAGCTGGGGGACTCCAAACTTGTTCTGGTACAGAGCATCACAGCCTCCTCTGATCAGAAGGTAAATCATGGGACTGTTTTTCCTTACATATACGTACTGTCTTAAATGTTAATTTACCACAACCTGGTTGTCTATTTTCCTCTGCATTAGCCAAACAATTATATCGAGTGCCAGCTACTAATGGCCGGTTCTGTTGAAGTGTAAACTTCTGTTACAAGCTTGCAGGACAGCGTGCAATCTGTTATTCTGAGTACAGCGCATTGCGTTAAGGCTGCTGCTGTACATGCTTCTATATATATGAGTGCTAACTTGAATAAGCTGCAGATCATGGCAAAGAAGCCATGCTGGAGTATGGGCCCTTCCTTTTCCCTGAAGAAAGCAATAAAGGCTCTTCCAAAGATTAAAATTAACGACGACGATGAACTAATCGACGACCGAGGAGGACTTGAAGAGACCACAGCTTCCAGTTGGTATAGCCTACAAACCCTGTACTTTGTTTAATTTATAGGTTGAGCAGTTGTGGCAGGGCCGAGGCTGAGCAGAAGGTGGAGCAGCTGGGGCTCACTGCAGAGTAGATCGGTAACCCCGTGTCAGCTTGTGGCAGTGTAAATAAAATTACTGTTGGTAGACGTACAATGCCACTGGTGATTTCCACTTTTCATTGCACTTACATGGTTCTTCGTGAAATGGCAATTTCAGTGTGGGTTCGCCGGTTAGGCGATGCTTTCTGATACAATACAGGCCCATACGGAGGCCTCACACAGTTCAAGTTAGGAGAGAAGGTAATCGCTCTTTCTCATTCTCACTAACTAAATACTCCCTCCGTTCGGAATTACTTGTCATCAAAATGGATGTATCTAGAGCTAAAATACATCTACATACATCCATTTCAATGACAAGTATTTCCGAACGGAGGGAGTACATGAGAGGAGCTTGAGGATATGGGACGAGCTAGTTTTGATGCAATATACTTAACTCTTTGATCACCAGGTTACATTGTCTGACAATTTCCTTTCAGCCCACATTATGATGATGGAGAGCAGCCACAGAATAGGGAATTCCTTCCTCAGTTTGTTCATTTGTTAGAACGAAAGCTACATTTTTTTCGTGGTGAAGTATGGATGGTGTTCTGTCTGGACTCTGGAGTAGTATTAGTAGCTTGTCCTACAGTGGCAGTCAGTTCTTCCCGGGTTGAAGTGAGAGTGGATCATGTGAAAATGTGTATGTTTGCCCTTTATAGCGTGTTTGGAGTCATTCCGTGTGCAGCAAATCTTAGCTGGTTTGGTGTCTGTCCGGCCTGTTAGACTGATGGGGAGTCTACTATAACACCTAAAAAAATCTACATGTTCATAAGATGGGCCATATGCTTTTGACTGGATGGAAAAACTGTCTGTTACCCAAATAAAGAACAGGTAGCTGTCAATTAGACACTCTCCATATCTAAACAATGACTTTTGAATTCTTATCCAGAGATGTCGTAATGCTGGGAGACAAATGTGTGAAGAACTCATTGGACTTTGGTCATGATGATCAACTAATTCGTTCTCTGATTGCGCCGCTGCTAGAAAACTTCTCGCGTCTCTTGCTTCCCATTCTGTACAAGAACTTGGATTCCAAGAAGCACGCTAGCTGCACCTTGGTGCACGACACAAAAATCATGTAGCCCAGTAACTCCACCACGAAGATGTTGCACTGTCCGGTGCCCATCGCCCCCCTGTTGCCTCCCGCATGACTGATCCATCAAAACCTGCGTGATCTGGTGTGTGTCAATCAAATGAATGGCATGCTCAGGTCATATAAATAGCACGTAATTGCTCTCTCTAGAAGTCCAGGTCTTAGCCTATACCCGCTTTCTGTTCCTGATCTGCCGAGCCTTCTTTTCAGGGAAAGTGGGATGTATTTCAACTTTGTATACCACACATGTGGACTGAGATAATGGAGTAAACCAAGGTCCTCTAGTTAATTTGTGGAGAGTTCATGTCCACTGCCTAGCATTATTTGCTTCAGTGCAACAAATGTTCTACAAAACTCAAGTGTAATCTCTAGAGTCCAGCCCCCGGCTCAACTACTATGATCAGGTCGAGCGCGAGCAGGAGGGTGACGGGGCAATGCAGCTGAACAAGCCATCGGTGCCTCCATCAAGTCGTATCGCGCAGAATTAAACCACCGCCGTGAACAAAATGCAACTCAGGAGGCCAATGCAAGCGAGACCTCGTATTGTGCTTAGCTCGGGAAAATTGACCCCCGATGATACCTCCGAGACCTGTATCGCATCAAGCTTGTGAAAATCGAGCGCTGTGTGACTTATGAGGCAGTTGCAGGGCCCTCAACGATGCATGGGAAAGCTGTAGGATGACATCACTGCCACGAGGGTGGCGGCCGAAGATGCTGCCACCATTTTGTCCCCTCTAACATGACCAAGATTTGATTATGTGCAACTCTATTTTTAGTTACTAGTACAAATGCCCATGCATTGCAACGGGCAAAAAAAGTTTGAACATACTCCACGTGGCATTGCACAACACTTCTTATACCCTAATAGCATTTGTCGGGGCCTAATTCAGATCCACGGTCTCATCCCATGAAAGAGTAGTTGTGCATGAAACAGTCTTTCAAGCTATTTTTTTTTCTTTTCATAAAAACACATTTTTAAAGGTGTTTTGCTTTGTAATTTTTCAGAATATTTTAAAAAGATGATTCAATTTTTTGGTGAAAAACATTTTTTGGAAACTATATTTCCGACACACACAGACAATTCTCTCTCTCTCTATCTATCTCTCTGTTACTTACGAAAAGATGTACGGACTCGATCTCCCTTCCCGTAGTAGCAGGGTTTACGAAATACATTAAAATCAGCAGGATGTTAAGCACCGACGTATGCGTTAATTGAAATAAAATTCAGAAAAGCACTGAAATAAATCAAAACCTAATGTATGCTTCTTCTGCTAAACTTCAGATTGCTTCGAAGGAAAATATGAATACAGCCAACTTGTCTTGCTCTATTTTACACGGCTCACTGTTTCCATCAAGATGGACAATGCTAACATAAGCAGAACAGAATGTGACTAAGCAACAACCAATGCACTATCTTTAGGACAGCATTCAGACATGAATTGCAAAGACGCAGCATGGATAAATACCTTCACTCACAACTTGTTTTCGGAAAATCAAAACCATCCTTCTCCTCTCGCGCGACCGCGTCGTCCCCGCGGGCGACCGGCCGCGCTCCGGCGCCCCCCCTCCTCTAGAGCCCCCCCTTCCCTCCCTCCCTCCCCGCCGCCGTCGCCGGCACCCGCGGCCGGGCCTGGCCCCTGGTTCTTTGGCGGCGGCCTCTGCCCTTCCCTCTCGGTGCTCCCGGCCTGGCGGTGTCGCCGGGAGGTGCTCTTCGGCGGCGGTCCGGCGTGGCGGCGGAGATCTGGCGCGCGTGGGTGGGCGATCGGCGGCGGCGTCGCCGTTGGCGGCGGGCGGCGCGGCTGAACCAACCCGCTCGGCCAGATCTGGGCCCTTCAGCCCCATCTGGGTTTAGGCGGGCGGCGGGACGGGCGGGCGGCGTGGCCTCGAGGCGGCGGAGAGCGGCATTGACGGCTGGGCGGGCGGCGCGGTGCCGCTTGCTGCAACATGGCCGGCGGGGCTTTGCGGGTCCGTTGTGGACCTGGCCGGGCCACCCCTGGCCCGGTGTGCCCTGCTGCCACGTCCGGTCGGCGACCACGACGTCGCCGGGGGCTCGGGCCTCCCGCTCGTCGGCGGGGGAGGTGGTTCCCTCCCGTGGCTTCGGTGTGGTTCCTCCCGTTGCTTGGCGCTTCTTTCCGGCCTCCTTGGCCTCGTGGTGGTGTTCGCAGCGGGGCGGCGTGGATGTGTCCAAGACCGTGGTGGCGCGTGCTTGCGGGTGGCTTGATGGTTGGATGGCCCCGGTTCGAGTGGGTAGCGGTGCTTGGGGATGTGGGAGAAATCTTTGCCGGTTCTTCCGGCTCCGACGCGGTGTCACCTGAGGATGCCATCATTCCTTCTTGAAGGGCGTCGGCGCTACCCATCACTCGCTCCCCTCCGTATGCCGGGGGAAACCCTAGGACTTCGTCCGGCGGAAGTCGTTAGCGTCGCATTCCTTCTTGGAGGTGCTGCTTGGTATCGGCGGGCGGTGCGATGGCGTGTGGTGGGACGAAGGTGGAGGGCGCAGCGGTGGCGGATCATTTGTGCTTGCCGAGCTGCCGTTGTTGGCTTTTATTTCTTCTTTTTTTTCCCTTTTGGGCTTGTTGTGCCGTTCGCCCCGGCAGTTACCCTGTGATCGTGTGTCTGGTGCTTTATAATATAAAGCGGGGGGAAACCCTTTTTCGGTAATACCTTCACTCTTCTAAGTAGTTCATCATATCTCCGATGTCCTTGCAAAAATCTTTTTGTACAGTTGAAAGGACCCCTTACTTATTTCTGTGTTCAAGCTCATTAACTGCTGAATTATACAAATAACATGTAAGATTTTATCTCTCCTGATTAAAGCATTGACAATAAAATCTAGAATATCTCCTTATTTGCATGAATCTAATGCAACTTCAAGCATGTCCAATACACTCGTAATATTTAATCCAATTTTCTCCTTCTGACTCAAAGATCAAGAAGTATTTGATAGCATGAGGCCGAAGGAATCAAACACGACCTTGCACCGTTGAACGATAAAAAAATATTGTTGACATCGGATTTTGGCAAGATACAAAAGGCAAGTAAGATGGCCTCAAGTAAAAGAGTTTTCGGCATGCAAAGTTTCAGGTCGCCGAGTGGAATAACTTTGATGTTTAACTTATCGCCATTCGACCTTATCTCGGTGGCCGAAGTTGTACTCCGAGTGACAAAATTCAACATTCCGAGTGGTTTTCGGCCGACCATGCCTTCAAGACGATCTCGGATGAAGGAGTACTCTAAAGGAATTGTCTTCGTCTCATCGAGGCGATCGATTTTGATATATAAATAATCTCAATCCGAGTTCATATGCAAAAGTTAGAGGCAATACACTGCAGGCCGAAGCTGAGTGGAAATCTGGCGCAAAGTACCAGACGCCATGTCTGATGGGTCGCGCGAGTAATTAGGCCCTTAAGAAGTCCTTGAATCGAAAAACCTTCAACACGAAAAAGTTTCGTCTCGTCGAGCCGATCGATTTTCATATATAATTCGTCTCAATCCGAGGTCGTATGAGACTTGGGGAGACAAATCAAGATCAGGCTATGTTTTTGGTCGAGTGAAAGCTTACCATCCGGTGAAAACTCACGGTCGAGTGAAAACCTACCGATCGAGTCACCGGTCGAGTGAAAACCTACCGATCGAGTCACCGGTCGAGTGAAAACCTACCGATCGAGTCACCGGTCGAGTGGAAATTACCGATCGAGTAAAAGGTCGAGTGAAAACCTACCGATCGAGTAAAAGGTCGAGTGAAAACCTACCGATCGAGTAAAAGGTCGAGTGAAAACCTACCGATCGAGTAAAAGGTCGAGTGAAAACCTACCGATTCGAGTGAAAAGGTCTGGTCGAGTGAAAGACTAATATCCGAGTGGATGAGCTCAAATCCGAGTGAACCTGAACATGTGCCCAAAAGTTTATCAAGATGATCTCCGATGGAGAAGTGTTCAATACAGAAGTTGTGCGTATCATCAAGACGGTAAACTTTGGTTTTGGAGTCATCGTCATCAGAGATAATATATGGCCTGCAAATTCATTACAAGACTCGGATGATTCAGTCTACCGCAAGACCGAGTCCGACTGGAAGGTAAAGATGGCCTCGAAAAGTGTTCAAGATGACCTTATTTGAAAAAGTGATCAACATGAGAGTTGTTAAGTATCGTCGAGGCGCACAAGTTTGGTATTTGGACCATCTTGATCGGAGGTCATATGGAGGCTCGGCGGCCTGCACAAGGAGGAAGACAGAAGTTGGGCCAGATTCAGACTGAATCCGAGTTGGAATAGAGCTAGGACTCTAGGGCGCGAATTGATGTAATTTTTCTTGTAAGGAAAGCCTAGATGAATCCTTTACTTGTGCAGGAAGTCCAGCCGCCTCTTATATATGTTGGGGGTGACGGCCGATTGAACAACACACAATCGAACAAATCAATATACTACTTTTTCCTGTCTACTTTTATCTCTCCACGTTTTCTCTCTCATTCTTCGCTGTTCTTCGTGTTTGAGAGCTGCGAATCCCGAGGCTCTAGGGGCGGCGAATCGACCTAGGGCAGCCCATAGCCGCCGCAATCCTGACGGGTCCCTCCCGGGTCTTGTGGGTTTGGTCTGCAAAAGCGCCCGCCGACCGCCTTGCGTGTCGCTTGTTGTCGGTCGGGTCTCCTTCGACGTGAGCTGCGGTGCATCACCCCGGCGTCGAGGGTACCGTGGCGTGTTCGTGTGTCAACACACTTTTGGCGACTCCGCTGGGGATCGAAGATCAATCATCATCATCCACCATGTCCGATCTTCCCAAGCCATCTGAGGTGACACCGATAACATCATTAAGCCAGTCTTGATGAGATATCGGCGATCATCGCCAAGTCTATGAGGAGTACAAGAAGGCGGCGAAGAGAAGGATTTGCAGGAGTTCCTTGCAAAGTTCAAGAAGGATCGCCAAGGCAACATCACTCCGATTGAAGAAATCAAGTTCCTCCTTTGCAAGCCCAAAGAGTTAAACCCTCTGTAAGTACTACCTTTTCTCTGAGCGGTGGGCTGAGATTGAAAGTCGTATTGCTGATGGTAACAATCTAGTCTATCAAACTTTCATTGAAAATACTAATGCTCGAGAAGAATACATCTCAATCGACTAGTGGTAATGATGGTGTAGCTGCTAGTGTGCAAAACCCTAATCTGGCTTTACCTATCTCATCGGCGCCTCCGTGCGATGACTTATATCCTACCCAAACAAATCAGATTGTGGCTGCACCCATTAATCCTATTATGAGCATGCCAGGTTCGGTGGTGATGCCGAACCAAACCCTACCTACAGCTACAACCACTCGACCACTAGCAAATTATGGGTCGACAAACCTGCCACAGTTCCTACCTACAGCTAGTAACCCTACTCCTCCTATGCCCTTCGCCACAAGCTTCATCGTCCACTATGGATGATGGTTTAGCTAATCTTAGAGAGGAGATGGCTAAGATGCTTGAGAGAATTTTGGAGTTGAGTTACCTCGGAATCGGATATACCAAAAGCCGTACCCCGAGTACTTTGATGCTATCCGATGCCCTCCGGGATATAAAATTCCAGATTTTGTTAAGTTCAATGGAGAGGGCACAAAAACCACATGGGAGCATGTTAGTCAATACTTAGCACAATTGGGTGAGGCAGGCTCACTGAATGAGTTGAAAGTCGTTTATTTCCTTTGTCATTAAGCTGGTACCGCATTTTCATGGTTTTCTTCTTTACCACATGGTTCCATTCGAGTTTGGTCGCAGCTAGAGCAGAAATTTCATGATCACTTTTATAGCGGCGACAATGAACTCAAGTTGTCACATCTAACATCGGTTAAGCGAAGCATGATGAATCGGTCTCCGATTCGTCAAGAGATTCAGAGAGGCGAAAAACCGGTGTTTTAGTTTGGTGATAACCGAGAGAGACTTAGCAGACCTAGTCTTGAGTGGTTTGAGAACTCCCATTAGAGAAAAGCTAGAAGGCTACGAGTTCCTAAATATCAACCAAGTCTTACAAAGGGCTTTGGCTCAGAAAGCGAAGCAAAGACCTCAAAGAAGTGCATAGATACAAAGCCGATCGTCCAAAGGTGAATATGGTGGAATATGATAGTGATCACTTTCGGACGATGAGGGTGATGTTTTGCTACTGAATTTGTTTGGCCATCGAAGGCCAAACCCTTTACTTGCAATGATCTGAAACCGATTCATAAGAATCGTGATGAAGAGATGAAGTTTACTTTTAACATTGCTAAGTGTGATAAAATATTTGATGCTTTGCTGCAGGCTAAGATTATTAGAATATCTCATACTTTACCGCCGTTTGAAGAGCTGAAGCGGCGTGCTTATTGCAAGTATCATAACTCTTTTCTCATGCTACTAATGATTGCAATGTTTTTCGACGACAGATACAATCGGCCATTAATGATGGACGATTGAACTTTCTGAGATGCAAATTGATAAACAGCCCTTTCAATGAACACCATGGATTTAGAAGGAAGAAGTTACTCATTCGGCCGGAGGTAGCGAATCTGCTAATAAAGCTAATGTCATTGTTGGTGAGCCGGGAAAGACAAGGAGGCGACAAGGTCTTGGGGAGACATGTTGTGCTTGATAAGCAACCCGATGGCAAGGAAGTGATCAAAATCACCATCAAGAATCCTACACTCGGGGGGCAACCGCAAGTGCAAGAAAATACTCGTGTTAAATTTGTCAAGCCCAAGAGTCCAGAAGTTGGCAAGTGGAAGAAGAATGAAGTAAAAGTGCAACGCAAGCGGATCAAGCCAACTTTTGATATGTTGCTATCCAAATATGCTAATCAATCGGCTGGTCCCAGCTCTAACCGGCCATCACACTTGAAGCGACCAAGGTCACCATCAGATGATATGTTTAGTCGATATGCAAAACCGAGTGGACCAAGGGCACTATTTCCAGAAGAGCAGAGGCAATCTGTGTGGAGTCGACTTGATTACTCATATAATGGCCGATGAACATTGGTAACTATCGATCGGCTGGTCAACATATCGACCGAGTGGAAACTATCCTAGTGTAAGAATGCACCCGGTGGAAGCTATCCAAGTGAAAAATGTGGTCAAGTGGATTCCATCCGAGTGGATTCCATCCGAGTGACATCCATCCGAGTGGATTCCATCCAAGTAAAAAGGTGCGCCCGAGTGGAAATTTCATGCATCTGGAAAGTCGAAAAGAATGGCGTGTTAAGTCACCAAGTGTTGCAGCAGTTGAATCAGGAAAAGGCAAGGAGAAAATGGATGTCGACTCACTTATCCTGGGCACCGAAACATTCCCCATACAGCAGCCGACTGTGCATAACCACTCGACTGAGCCGATACTTTCTATCGCGCCAAAGCACTCGGCTAATGACCATGAAGCAAGCACCAGCCAGGTAAAGGTGAGAGATGCTAAATACACTCGACCAAAGTGGTGTCCTCCAGGGCTAACAAAGACACAGAAGAGGAAACTACAGAGGTTAAGGAGTCAAGAGATGGCGGAGCAGGAGGCCGAGAAGCAAAGGGATAAGTTGTTCAATGACACTCGGCCCATGGTTCCAGCAAAACAAGTGTGGAGGCCAAAACAAATACAAGACACATCAGCTTCTACATCTATCACAAAAGTGCCTACACCACCCAAGGAGGACGATGTGACGGCTATTACATCGTTTGCGACACTTCTTACTTCTCCTTCACTCGGCCAGATTCCAGAATCGGTCGATCCACTTGGAGAAGAGGCTGATATGTTGGACTATGAATCTACACCGGTTCATGAAGGTATGGATATCAATATGGTGTATTACTTACCTGCTGAGTTTCGTGCTGTAGATGAGGAAGGGGAGGTGGCTCAGCTGGATTTTGGCCCTAAAAATGCAATATTCGAGAAGCCAAAAGAACCAGTGACGCATCTAAAACCGTTATATCTCAGAGGTCATATCAATGGGTCACCGCTCACTCGGATGCTTGTGGATGGAGGTGCTGTGGTAAATCTTATGCCCTATTCGGTCTTCAAGAAATTGGGTTTGCCTGATGAAGAATTGATCAAGACCAATATGGTGCTCAACGGGTTTGAAGGCAAAGAGAAAACTGAAGCCAAAGGTGTAATGTATGTGGAGCTTACAGTCGGAAGCAAAACTTTGGCCTTGCATTCTTTGTCGCCGAGGTGCAAGGTAACTACTAGCGTTATACTAGGCCGTGATTGGGTTCATGCAAACCAGTGCGTGCCATCCACTATGCACCAGTTTTGATTCGATGGGTTGATGATGAAGTGGAAGTCATTCATGCGGATAACTTCGGCTGTGTTGCTTTGGCGATGCATCGGTGGATTAGCAACATCCCAATGCTACTTGCTTGACGGGCGTGACTTATCGAGTTTGATTTTCTCGGTCACGACCAAGAATGGTTTTGTGCCCGTGTCTTTAAAGCCGACTGAATGCAATCGGCTCCAAGGTATGATATGTTTAAATGGATCCTAATTCCGAGTGGTTACAAAAACGTCTTGCAAAATATCGGTCCAGCGAGAACGATATGTATGAGTCTATAGAGGAGTTGGATGACATGGATAAACTTGGACAAGGTTTTACATCGGCCGATCCGTTAGAAGAGGTAGATATCGGAGACGGATCAGTCAGTCGACCGACATTTATAAACAAAAATTTGAAAGCCGATTGTAAAGCTAAATTAATCGAGCTATTGAAAGAATATGTTTGTTGCTTTGCATGGGAATATCATGAGATGCGAGGTTGAGCCGAGAGCTAGTGGAGCATCGGTTGCCTATAAAGGCTGGTTTTAGACCTTATAAGCGATCGGCGAGAAAATTTAATCCGAAAACATATGACCGGATCAAGGAAGAGATCGATCGATTGCTTGAAGCTAAATTCATTCGACCTTGCGGTATGCGAGTGGATTTCTAACATTGTCGATGGAGAAGAAGGGATCCGGCAAGTTGAGGGTGTGCATTGACTTGAGAGATGTGAATAGGGCTACACCCAAAGATGAGTATCCCATGCCAATAGCCGATATGCTTATTAATGATGCTTCGGACATAAGGTTATTAGCTTTCTAGATGGTAATGCGGATACAATCAAATTTTATGGCTGAAGAGGACATGTACAAAACAGCTTTCCGATGTCTGGTTTCCTTGGTTTATTCGAGTGGGCGGTGATGACATTCGGATTGAAAATCTCAGGGGCCACATATCAAAGGGCTATGAATTTGATTTTCATGATTTACTCGGTGTCATACTTGAAGTTTATATTGATGATATTGTTGTCAAATCGGATGCTTTTGAATATCACTTGGCGATTTGCGTTTAGCTTTTGAAAGAATGAAAAGTATGGACTGAAGATGAATCCTTTGAAGTGTGCATTAGGCGTGTCGGTGGCAAATTTTGGGTTTCATTATTCATGAAGATGGCATCAAATCGATCCCAAAAGATAGAGGCCATACAGAAAGTGGAGGCTCCAACATGCAAGAGAGATATGCAAAAGTTCCTTGGCAAGGTCAATTATTTGAGAAGGTTCATAGCTAATCTGTCGGGGAAAGTTGATGCATTTACTCCTATCCTTGGTTAAAGAATGATGTTGATTTCACTTGGGGGGCAAAACAGCAAGAAGCCTTTGATATGATCAAGAATTATTTGTGCACTCCTCCGGTGATGAAAGCACCCAAGCATAGAGAGCCTTTTAAACTTTATATCGCAGCAGAGGAAGGTGTTATTGGTGCTGTTTTGACTCAAGATACCGAAGGAAAAGAGCATGCCATTACATATTTGAGCAGACGTTTATTGGACGCCGAGACAAGGTATACATTTATTGAAAAACTGTGTTTATGCTTATATTACGCTTGCACAAAGTTGAGACATTACCTAGTGCCGAGTGCTTGTGTAGTAGCTTGTCAAACCGATGTCATTAAGTACATGTTGCATAGGCCAATTCTTAGTGGTAGAATTGGCAAGTGGGCTTATGCTTTGATTGAGTATGATTTGGCTTATGAATCTCTAAAATCCATGAAAGGCCAAATTGTTGCTAATTTCATTGTTGAACATCGGATTAATGACAAGCATGAGGTTGATATGAACCTTGTTTCATTAGTGCCATGGAGATTATACTTTGATGGTTCAGTTTGTAGCAATGGCCAAGGTGTTGGTGTTGTTTATATATCTCCTCATGGTGCTGTTTTTGAAGCCTCATGCCGCTTAGAATATTTTTGCACAAACAATCAAGCTGAATATGAAGCATTGTTATTTGGTCTAGAGATGTTACTTGCTATAGGTGTTACACATATTGAGGCTTACGGTGATTCGTTACTAGTGGTGCAGCAAATATCCAAAGTCTTTCAGTGTTTGGACGAATCACTTAATGTTTATCTTGATAGATGTCTAGATATAATTTCTACTTTGGATTGTTTTAGCATTGCACATATATCTAGACATGACAATTGGAAAGCAAATGAGTTGGCACAACAAGCATCTGGATATCATGTTGATCATGGCATGTTTCATATTTCTCAAAGTCCGATGTCTTGTCTTACCAGTATAGAAGAGGCGAACCTGAACCCACCGATTGACCATTAACAAAAAATCTAGTGCAGGTGATAATTCCATTGGAGGAAGCCCATTGTTGCTTACTTGCAATCCGAGTGAAAGGGTGGACAGGGCTGTTCGGCGATGGCTTTTAAATATACTATAAGGGATGATGACCTTTATCGCCGAACAGTTGATGATGTTCTTTTAAAATGCTTGGATGAGGACCAAGCAAGAGTTGCTATGGGAGAGGTACATGAAGGTATTTGTGGCACTCACCAGTCGGCTCCCAAGATGAAATGGTTATTCTGACGTCTGGGTTTTATTGGCCGACTATGATTAATGATTGCTTGAGTATTATAAAGGGTGTGAAGCTTGTCAAAAGTTTGGTGATATTCAATTGGCTCCTGCTGCTATGTTACATCCTATTATCAAACCGTGGCCTTTCGAGAGGTTGGGGTTTAGATTTCATTGGACAAATCCACCGTCTTCCTCAAAGGGCATCGGTTCGTATTGGTGGCAACTGATTATTTCACTAAATGGTGCAAGCGGTACCTCTCAAGAACATGACACATACGGAGGTAATTCGATTCATAACCGAACACATTATTCATAGATTCGGTATTCCTCAAGCGTTAACTACAGATCAAGGTTCATCTTTTATGTCACACCAAGTCGGAGAGTTTGCCGAATCTTATAATATAAAGTTGCTCAATTCCTCTCCATATTATGCCCAAGCTAATGGACAAGCTGAGTCTAGCAATAAAATTCTAATCAAGCTCATCAAGAAGAAGATTGAGGATAATCCGAGGAGATGGCATGAGTTGTTGTCTGAAGCTTTATGGGCACACAGAATTTCAAGACATGGTGCTACTGAAGGTGACTCCATATGAGCTAGTATATGGTCGAGGCTGTTTTACCAAAGGAGGTAAATTTGAATGCTTTGAGAATAGCCAAACAAAATGATTTATCGGCGATAGACTTTTATAACTTAATGATGGACAATATTGATGAGGTTGCCGATAAGCGTTTGGTTGCTTTGGAGTCCATAGAGAGATAAGTTGAGGGTAGCAAGAGCTTACAATAAGAAAGTCAAGTTGAAAAATTTTCAAGTTGGTGATCTCGTTTGGAAAGTGATTCTGCCGATTGGTTCAAGAGATAGAAAATTAGGAAGTGGTCTCCAAGTTGGGAAGGTCCTTTTAGGATTACAAGAGTTGTTCCGGAAATTCATATTTGGTGGAATCAATACAAGGGCATTGTTACCCGAGCTCTCAGCGGAAAATATTTGAAAAAGTACCACCCGAGTGTGTGGCGAGGAAGCTGAGTAGGCAATGGCGATATCGATTATCGCCCTTAGCACAAACATGGCGATACATAATTATCGCCTTGAGGAAAATAAATGGCCGATGGAGTGTTGACATCGTCCTTAGAACAAACACCGTCCATATTATTTTTCGCGTGCAAGCATTGCCGAAAAACAGAGGGCATGTGTTGACATCGGATTTTGGCAAGATACAAAAGGCAAGTAAGATGGCCTCAAGTAAAAGAGTTTTCGGCATGCAAAGTTTCAGGTCGCCGAGTGGAATAACTTTGATGTTTAACTTATCGCCATTAGACCTTATCTCGGTGGCCGAAGTTGTACTCCGAGTGACAAAATTCAACATTCCGAGTGGTTTTCGGCCGACCATGCCTTCAAGACGATCTCGGATGAAGGAGTACTCTAAAGGAATTGTCTTCGTCTCATCGAGGCGATCGATTTTGATATATAAATCATCTCAATCCGAGTTCATATGCAAAAGTTAGAGGCAATACACTGCAGGCCGAAGCTGAGTGGAAATCTGGCGCAAAGTACCGGCGCCATGTCGATGGGTCGCGCGAGCAATTAGGCCCTTAAGAAGTCCTTGAATCGAAAAACCTTCAACACGAAAAGTTTCGTCTCGTCGAGCCGATCGATTTTCATATATAATTCGTCTCAATCCGAGGTCGTATGAGACTTGGGAGACAAATCAAGATCAGGCTATGTTTTTGGTCGAGTGAAAGCTTACCATCCGAGTGAAAACTCACGGTCGAGTGAAAAC
Source organism: Aegilops speltoides (assembly GCA_021437245.1). Lineage (NCBI taxonomy): Eukaryota > Viridiplantae > Streptophyta > Magnoliopsida > Poales > Poaceae > Aegilops > Aegilops speltoides. The sequence goes on from CM038143.1 coordinate 465,864,569, forward strand.
CTACCGATCGAGTCACGGTCGAGTGAAAACCTACCGATCGAGTCACGGTCGAGTGAAAACCTACCGATCGAGTCACGGTCGAGTGGAAATTACCGATCGAGTAAAGGTCGGTGAAAACCTACCGATCGAGTAAAAGGTCGAGTGAAAACCTGCCGATCGAGTAAAAGGTCGAGTGAAAACCTACCGATCGAGTAAAAGGTCGAGTGAAAACCTACCGATTCGAGTGAAAAGGTCTGGTCGAGTGAAAGACTAATATCCGAGTGGATGAGCTCAAATCCGAGTGAAACTGAACATGTGCCCAAAAGTTTATCAAGATGATCTCCGATGGAGAAGTGTTCAATACAGAAGTTGTGCGTATCATCAAGACGGTAAACTTTGGTTTTGGAGTCATCGTCATCAGAGATAATATATGGCCTGCAAATTCATTACAAGACTCGGATGATTCAGTCTACCGCAAGACCGAGTCCGACTGGAAGGTAAAGATGGCCTCGAAAAGTGTTCAAGATGGCCTTATTTGAAAAAGTGATCAACATGAGAGTTGTTCGTATCGTCGAGGCGCACAAGTTTGGTATTTGGACCATCTTGATCGGAGGTCATATGGAGGCTCGGCGGCCTGCACAAGGAGGAAGACAGAAGTTGGGCCAGATTCAGACTGAATCCGAGTTGGAATAGAGCTAGGACTCTAGGACGCGAATTGATGTAATTTTTCTTGTAAGGAAAGCCTAGATGAATCCTTTACTTGTACGGGAAGTCCAGCCGCCTCTTATATATGTTGGGGGTGACGGCCGATTGAACAACACACAATCGAACAAATCAATATACTACTTTTTCCTGTCTACTTTTATCTCTCCACCGTTTTCTCTCTCGTTCTTCGCTGTTCTTCGTGTTTGAGAGCTGCGAATCCCGAGGCTCTAGGGGCGAGCGAATCGACCTAGGGCAGCCCATAGCCGCCGCAATCCTGACGGGTCCCTCCCGGTCTTGTGAGGTTTGGTCTGCAAAAGCGCCCGCCGACTGTCTTGCGTATCGCGCTGTCGGTCGGGTCTCCTTCGACGTGAGCTGCGGTGCATCACCCCCGGCGTCAAGGGTACACGTGACGTGTTCGTGTGTCAACAAATATCCATTGATCTGTGGAGGTGGCCAGCTTGTAAATACATCTGGATAGTCAGACGGACAGTCCACTCACGACGTTGTTATCATCCAACAAGAGCAGCGACGATTCGCCAAATTCACCTTGGCCGCGCATATGAGGATCTGCAAGTATGGGCGAGAAGGAACAACATCAATCAGCAAGAGCCGGCATGAACAAATTCGCTGCAATCTCACATGTTGTCCTAAAGATAGTGCATTGGTTGTCGCTTAGTATACCACAAGGATGGAAGGATGGAGGCTCCCGCGGCCGCCCCCGAGCGCCTCCCCGCCGCTCCTCGGGCGCTCCCCGCCCGCTCCTCCGCGACCCGCTGCGGGTTGCCCGGCCGCCCTCCGCCGCCGCCGCCCGGTGCGTCGCCGGACCGGTTCTCTGGCTGGCTGTGCGAGGACCCCGTTCCCCCCTCCGTCGCCGCCCGATCTCGGGGCTCACGATCCCGACCGCCGGCCTCTCCCTCCCTGCCCGGCACAGGAGTGCAGCCCCACGCTGGGCTCGGCTGCCGGCCGGCGGTCTTCCCCCTCCCCTCGGCTCCTAGGAGCCCGCCCGTCTGCCCCCAAGCGGGGACACAGGCTGGCGGACCCCAGCATTGGCCTTGTGTCGCACTTAGGCGTGGCTGGGCGCTCCGACAGGCGCCGCCCGCTCCTCTGGCGCCGCCGGGTGCCGTCTCGGCCGCCGGGTCCCCGCCCCCTCCCCTCGCCGTCTTCCTCCTCTCCCTCGGCTCCCCAGCCCGCCCTCCGCGCCTCCCCTACCGTCCTTTCATCACGCGCCGGGACCTCCGGTCTCCGGTGCAGGTGGTCGAGCTCGCCATCATCTCCCCCCCTGCTCGCCCCAGCGCGGTGGCGCGCCCTCGGCCGGCGGTAGGGTTCGTGCTCCCTGCCCCGTCCGCGCTGGGCCTGTGGGCCGCCACGTTCGGGTGGCGGGTCTGCTGGGCCCTGGCCCGGGCCGGCCATTGGTCCTCCCTGACCCGCTGTTGGGCCTGCCCCGGCCTGCCTCGGACCGGCCCTCCAGGCTCCCCCGCTCCCCCTCCCGGCAGGGCCGGCCTCCTCCCAACCCTAGGCCCAAGTCGGGGGCTCCTACCACGATCTGGCCTCCATGCGGTTTTCCCCTCCCTCCCCCGATACGCGCCGCCACCCCTTCGCCTCTCCCCTCGCCTCCCGCCCCCCTGCTCTCTCCCGTGCTGCTCGCCGCCTCCGGTCCCCCGCCGGCCGGCGCGCCAGAGCCCTCCCCTCAGCTTTCCTCCGTTGCGGCTCCCACCCCCCCACCCCCGTCCCGTTCGGCCTCGCTGTCGCGCGCCATGCCGCGGTAGTGGACCGACTCCACACCCCGGGACAAGAGGAAGGCCGACGAACTCCACCGGGAGCCCGCCCGCCCCTCCCCGGATAGTCTCCGGCGTGAGGAGGAGCTCCGGCGGGAGCTCCGCGAGCTCCGGGACCGCCGCCGCTCCCCTCCGCGCCGTGAGGACCGTGGCCGTTCCCGTTCCCCTCGGGCGTCCCCGGGCGAACGGCGTGGTCGCCGGCGGTCCCCGTCGCCCTCTTCCCGCCGGGTCCGCTCGCCCTCTCCATCCCGCGCCGCGCGGATGAGCCCGCCCCGTCCCCGGGATGGGATCCTCCCCACCCCGGTCGAACCCCGTCGCTACATTCCGCCCCATGCCGCGGCCTCCGGGGGTGCGGCCCCAGCGCCGGCTCGGTGGGGCCCCATCATGATCGGGCGGTCCGCCAAAAAAGCGGCGCGGTGTGCGCGTCGCGCCGCCCGTGCCGCCGCCGGCGGGCCATGGCTCCGCTCCCGCGCCGGGCCCCGTCTCCGGCCTCCCTCGCCCCCCTGCTTCAACTGTGGGGTGAGGGGGCACTCTCAGGTCGCCTGCTCCAACCCCCAGTGCTGCTACCTCTGCAAGGACCCCGGCCACCCTGCCATACTGTGCCCGGATAGACCGGTGGTCTCCGACCTCATGATGTATGGGCACGGGATCGAGGGGCTGGGCTTCTTCCACCTCGAGGTCCCGGATGCTCCCCCGCCGTCTCCCTCCCTCCAGGCGATCGTCACTGTGGTAGATGGCGTGGCATCCCCGGAGATGATCGAGGCGGAGCTCAACCACCTCTACCGACACCAGTGGGACTGGGTGGTCACTCCTATCGCCAGTCACATCTTCTCTGTCGTCTTCCCGGCGCTGTCACCTCGGCTACATAGCAGCGTAGTGGCGGATCACCCTCGCCCTCAACCAGGTTGGTGGTCGAGATCTCGAGCCCATTCTCGGCCTTCAGGTGTGGCCGTCCTCGACACCGCTGGATCCTCATCTCGGCCTGCTGATGTGGCGAGTCTGAGCTCGTCATCCGCCAGATGTCCGCCTCTGGGCAAGGTGGTGGCCGTGGATGAGCTCTCCTCCGCAAGGAGGAGGAGGTCCGGGTCAAGGTGAAGTGCCTCGACTCCACCAAGCTTCGCGCCTCTGTTCGTGTCTTCTTCAACGACCAGGGCTTCGACATCAGGATCGCCCCCGAGCCCCCCAACCACATCGGGCGCCCCCGCTCCTTCGACACTGGCCCCCCCGGTGGCAACCCGGGGGCAGGTGGGGACTACCACGGCCGTCACCGCTCCCGCCGCTCGGACGAGGAGGGGGCCTCTGAGGACTCCCGCTCCCCTTCCCCCTCGCCCCCACGCCCGGCCAGGGGCCCAGGACGAAGGTCGCCCTCCTCCCTCTGTTAGCTGACACTGCTCTCGCGCCGGTCTCCTCCTCCGAGGGGAGTGACATCTCCAGTGTGGGCATGGTGGTCTACCCTGCCTCCTCCCCGCGCTCTCCCATGTCGTCCCTTGCCATTGGGACGGCCTCGACAGACATGATCCGCGACGACTCCTCCTTCCCTGTGGGTGCGGCGGCGCCTGTGGAGGGGGTGACTTCTCCGACGGCTCCCCCCCTCCCCGGCCGCATGCGCTCCACCGGACCTGCTCCCCCCTTCGAGGGAGGGTGCCTTGGCCGCGCCCTCCCCCCTGCTGGACGGGCCAGCCCCGACACCGTCGCCCCCCCGTGCCGCGTCGCCACCGCCTCCTCCACCTCCGGCAGATCCGCCACTGTCTGAGCCTCTCCCCTCCGGATGCGCCGGGACTGCCCAGATGGCGTCTCCGCCTTCGCTGGTTCTGCGGGAGGGGGAGACCCGTGTGCTCACTCCGGTGGCGGCCCAGCCTCCTCCCCCCTGCTCTGCAGCGTACTCCCGTCGCGGCAGGTCGACCTCCTCCCCGGTGGTGGCCTCTCGCCCGGAGTCTTGCGGCTGGATCTGCCCACCGGAGGTTCCCAGCCCTGCCCATCCGTGAGCGGGCTAAGATCCGAGCGGCTGCTCGTAACACAGGAGCAGTCGCCCCGTCCCCCCTCCGCCCGTCTTGCTCCTTTTCTGCACTAGAATCTATCCCACTTGGCAACCTCGCCAAGGTGGCCTCCGACTCCACGATTATTTTCAGGGGGGAGGTTGGCCCCCCTTTAGTTCAGATAGCTGCCATACGGGCGCGCAAGATCCTGGAAGGGAAGCTTGCCGAGGCCCGTGCTGCTCTCCTTTCCCCCCCGGACGCCCCCGCGAACGGGGAGCCTCCCTCTGCTTCCCAGCCACGGCTTCCGGCGCCCCAACCTCCGGTTGAGATCCGTGGCCGTACTCGCTCCCGCACTGCCGCCCTCCACGCGCAAAGCGCTTCCCGTGTGCTGGGGTCAAGCAGCCCCCCGATGGCCCCCTAATGCGGGCCCTCTTCTGGAACATCCGCGGCTTCGGCCATAATGGTCGCCGCCGCCAACTAGTGGAGTACATGCGCGAGGAGCACATTGACATCGTTGCTATCCAGGAGACCATGCGTCATGAATTCTCGCTTCCCGAGCTCGATCGCTTGAGCTCCCACCTCTTTGCGTGGCACTGGCTCCCTTCTAGTGGGAGCTCAGGCCACTCGGGTGGCATCCTTTTAGGCGTGAAGGATGCCACATTCGAGGTGGGTAGCATGGACTGCGGAGAATTCTTTGTCAGCATGGAGCTCTTTGAGCGATCCCTCAACTTCAAGTGGGAGATCATCATTGTCTACGGTCCTGCCGACCGTAGTAGGTCGGCGGCCTTCCTCGCTGAGCTGCACCTAAAGATCTCGGCCGCCACCCTCCCCGTGGTGGTGGGTGGTGACTTTAACCTGCTCCGCACGGCAGATGACAAGAACAACGGCAATGTCTGCGTTGCCAGGATGCAGATGTTTAATGACTTCATCGCCGACCTCGCCCTTAGGGAGATTGATAGGATTGGTGCACGGTTCACCTGGACCAATCGGCAATCATCCCCGACCCAGTCCGTTCTGGACAGGGTCCTTGTGTCCCCGGACTGGGACTTCCGCTGCCCCCTCTCCTCCCTCCGGGCCATCACTAGGATTGGCTCGGACCATGTCCCCCTCCTTCTCTCTTCAGCGGACGAGCATCCTCCGATCCCACCTCGGTTCCGCTTCGAGACCTTCTGGATATCCCAGGCGGGCTTCACTGACGCCCTGTCCGCCCGGTGGATTGAGGCCCGGGATCACCCCCACCCCCGTCCTCCCTCGGCGACTGACACGTGGCACTTCTGTGCGAAACGTGGTAGACAGTTCATGAAGGGATGGGGCGCTAACCTCGGGCGCGATGCCAGAGAGCGCAAGAAGGCTCTTCTTGCCGCGATTCAGGCTCTTGACCTCCGGGCCGACTTGGTGGGTCTGTCCCCGGATGAGTGGCTCGCCCGGTATGACCTCGAGGACAAGCTCTCTGTGATCTACTCCGACGAGGAGGCCTATTGGCGCATTCGGGGCGCCCAGAAGTGGGTCCTGAAGGGTGATGCGAATACCGCCTACTTCCAGGCAATCGCAAACGGTCGCCGTAGACGCAACACCATCCCCCTCCTTTGGGATGGGGACACTCTACTCCAGGACCCGCGCGACATCCGGTCTCATGTCGATGGTTTCTATAGGTCCCTTTTCTCTGCCACTCCTCGGAGCGGCATTTCCCTCGCCCACGATTGTTGGACCGGCTCTCGGTTAGTCTCCAGGGCAGAGAACTCTGCCTGACGGCCCCCTTCTCCGAACAGGAGGTGTGGGAGGCTATCAAGGGTATGAATGCTGCCTCGGCCCCTGGCCTTGATGGCCTCCCGGTTATCTTCTTCCAGACTTTCTGGAACGTGATTAAACCAGAGGTCATGGCCATTTTTGAAGAATTCTTTGTGGGTGCTATCGACCTAGGGCGCCTCAACTATGGGATCATTTCCCTTATCCCCAAGGTCCCTGGGGCATCCGACATCTACCGATTACGGCGATCCTTTGTCATTAATGTGATTTTCCGGATCTTGGCTAAAGGGTACGCCAATAGGGTGACCCTGCTTGCTGACCGGATCACGCATCCTAACCAGACGGCCTTCACGAGGTCCTCCATGAGGTCCTCCACAAGGTCCGGACCAAACGCCTTAAGGCGGTTTTTTGAAGATCGACTTCCACAAAGCCTATGATTCGGTCAGCTGGCCTTTCCTCAGAGAAGTCCTTCTTCGGAAGGGCTTTGATGACCGCTGGATCACTAGGGTCATGCAGCTGGTCTCTTGCGGTCGCACGGCGGTTAACATCAACGGCGAGGTTGGCCCCTTCTTCCCCACCCTCTGTGGGGTTCGCCAGGGCGACCCCTTCTCCCCGTTCCTCTTCAATATGGTGGTGGACGCCTTGGCGGCCATTCTGGATAAGGCTAAGGCTGCTGGCCACATTAGGGGGATCACCCCGCATCTCTCTGGGGGATCCGGGATATCCATCCTTCAGTATGCTGACGACACGATCATCATGGTCGAAGGCTCGGAGATGGACATCGCCAATCTCAAGTTCCTCCTTCTTTGCTTCCAACAGATGTCGGGTCTCAAGATCAACTTTGATAAGAGCGACGTCATGGTTTTGGGCTACTCCCCCTCTGAGTCTCTGGCCATCGCCAATCGGCTTAATTGCTGCTTGGGCTCGTTCCCCACCTCCTACCTGGGGACCCCCATTAGTGACTCGCGCCTCTCTGCCGCGGACCTGCGGCCCGCTATCTCTAGGCTACAGACCCGGTGTGAGCCCTGGCAGGGGAGATGGCTCTCGAAGGCGGCCCGAACTATTCTCATCAATTCCTCCCTATCTAGCCTTTTGCTGTTCCTAATGAGCTTCTATAGCCTCCATGAGTCCCTTCATAAGGAGATCGCCAAGATCCAGTCTCGCTTCTACTGGGCTGGTGAGCATGATAAGCAGAAGTACCACATGGTCAGCTGGCCGGACATCTGCAAGCCCCGGGAGCAAGGTGGCCTGGGCATCATGTGCTCTAAGCGGATGAACATTGCGCTCCTTTCCCGCTGGCTCTGGCGCATTGCCCAGGGTCATGGCGGCCTCTGGCTGGACATTATCCGGAATAAATACCTTCGGGGTCAACCCCTTGCCTTCTGCCAGAGATCGGGCGGCTCCCAGTTCTGGCAGTCCATTGTTCAGCTCCTCCCGGTTCTCCGCATTGGGACCTCCATCTCGGTCGGCTCTGGCCTCTCGACTCTCTTCTGGTATGATCGTTGGGCCGGTGACTCCCCCTTCGCGGCCCGCTTCCCCTCCCTCTTCTCTATCGCCGTTGACCCCATGATTTCGGTCAACAGGGCCCTTCTTGATCTGGGGCGCCTGGCCTTTCGTCGTCCGTTCGGGCCGGCGGATTCCGCCGCCTGGCGTGAGTTACTTGACTGCGTCGCGCTCCATGAGCCTCTGGTGGATGACCGACCAGACCGCACCCGCTGGCGGTTAGAGCCGGCGGGCGTGTTCACCACCAAGTCGCTCTACTCGGCCATCGCCCCTTCCTCCGCTCCTCTTCCCTTATCTATGGTCTGGTCCGTTCGTGTGCCACTGAAGATTCGCATCTTCATGTGGCAATGGATCGTGGTAGGCTACCATCTGGCGTGGAGGTGCGCAAGCGCAATGGCCCGGGGCACCGGTATCTGCCCGCTCTGTGGCGTCCCGGAGGACTCGAACCACATCTTCTTCTCTTGCGTCGCCGCCCAATTCCTCTGGAGCTGCTTTCGCGAAGTCATCGGCGGGACTTGGTGCCACGCCAACTTCCCAGACCTGTTTGATGAGCTCCAGCTGTCCCCCGCATCCTCGCGCCACATTAGGTGGCTTCAAGTTGGGGTGCTGGCCTGGACGCTGTGGACCGTTCGCAATAAACTTGTGATCCAGCACGCTCCCCTCCGTCGCTCTACTGACGCCCTCTACAAATTCTCGGGTTTCTTGCAGCTTTGGCGGCCGCTTAGCCGCCCCCCGGACCGTGACGCCATCTCCGCCTTCATCGCCGACATCCGATCGATGGCCGTCCGCCTCTCTCCGCCGCCCCCGCCGCCTCCGCCGGAGCCTGATTAGCCACCTCGTGGGTGCGCTGCGCTAGTGTTTTGTGTTTTCTTCTTTTTTGGGCTTGTTGAGCTGTGCCCTCAGCAGAACCTTTGTACTGTGATGTGTGACTTGTGTGTGTGGATGTGGACCTATGTGGGATGTATGCTTTGTGGCGGTTGCTTTATTTATAAAGCGGGGCGAAAACCTGTTTCGGTAGTATACCACAAAATTGCAAGAGCCGGTATAAACAGATGAGACATGAACTTGAGGACTTGTTTTTTATACCACAAAATCTGGTGTTAGTATTGCTGAACAACGGATGCACGTACACGAAGGTTGCTCCTTTATTGATTCCTAACGCGCTGAGGCTGCTCGAGCTTATCCTCTTCACTTCGCCATCCCGTTTCAGCACCTCCCTACACACAACCCCGCCACCGTAGCCCCTGGCCAGCGCTGCCTAGCTTGGCTCCACACGGCCGCCGTGCAGCCGTCGGCGCGAGGGACTGAGGCACTGTCCTAGGTGTCGTGGTAGCCAGCGTCGTGGTGGGCTCGGTAGAGCACGGGCGGAAAAATGACAAAATCTGCTTTATGCGTGCCACTCGCTTCACTTATATTCAATTCTGAGAAACCTTGAAATAAGGTTATCCTCATCTCTATAAGGTGCATATGCGGATGGGTTGCCACGGGTTGAATTATCTTTATTTGGATCATGAAGTGTTGGTGTGAGAAGCTATCCTAACATCCTTCATTGATGCATACTTAAGCTCTGCACTTCCTTCGAATGAAAGAGTGGTGATGCATGAAATAGTCGTTTAGCGGGGGAAACATACAATATGGTTCTTACAGGTGCATGGAATAGTCTTTTAGCGGGAGAAACATACAATATGATTCTTACAGGTGCATAGTATAGTCCCTTAGCTATCCGCATTCGGTTGCATTTTGCAAGAAATTTGACGAAAGTGAACAAATTTGAGAGATATTTAGACAAATCGGACATATTAATTCATACTTGAATAACTTTTAGATAAAACGTGACGCTTTTCATCTAGACTGGAGGACACTTATTACATTTTGACTTATTTTAACTAAACCGTACTCTAAACCTAGTCTAAATCACTATAGGCCCTTTCGCCCATTTTGGCGGCCATGAGCCGAATCTGAAGCTCGGCTCTGCCTTGTACCCTCTGCCTTCGCAGCCTGCAAGCAGCTAATCGGCTAACGAAAGGGCGGTGGCCTTCCTGAGACCAGAGTGTCGGCGACCCCCCATGCTGTACTCTTCCTCACTGTCGGCGGATATGATCCTTACAGGTGCATGGAATAGTCCCTTAGCTATCCGCATCCGAAATTTGACGAAAGTGAACAAATTTGAGAGATATTTAGACAAACCGGACATATTAATTTATACTTGAATAACTTTTAGATAAATCGTGATGCTTTTCATCTAGACTGGAGGACACTTATTACATTTTGAGTTATTTTAACTAAACCGTACTCTAAACCTAGTCTAAATGACTATCGGCCCCCACTCGCCCATTTTTGGCCGGCCATGAGCCCCGGGAACTGAAGCTCCGGCTCCGCCTTGTACCCTCTGCCTTCGCAGCCTGCAAGCGGCTAATCGGCTGACGAAAGGGCGGTGGCCTTCCTGAGACTAGAGTGTCGGCGACCCCCATGCTATACTCTTCCTCACTACCGGCGGCGCCCTTGGACGTGCCGACTTCGTGATCGTTGCGCTGGGGCGCGGATGTGGCGGAGCTGGCAGCGTCACCATCGTCCTTGCTCTTGTCGTAGACTTCACCGACCGCATCGTGGATCTTCTTGAAGGCGGCTTCTAGCTTCGCTTGACGTTAGTGGTACCACCAGCGGCCGCGACGGATTTGGCAGGCGGTGCGATAGGAGTCACTAGTGTCTCTTGCTTGGCCTAATCCACGTCCGGCGCCATTGTCGTGCTAGCGGCGAGGTGCTCCACCGCATTCCTGTTCCGGATGAGGGTCGACGCTGGAGATGCCCTTATGTACTCTCTGAGAGTTTACGAAAAAAAGTAGATCCTGATGATCCGGACAATTGCGGCCGTTTTGAGGTCGATGTTGGAGATGCCCTTATATACTCTTTGAGAGTTTAATTCATCTATAGTATTTTATAACATAATCAAAATATTCGAATTCTAATGATTTTTTATTATGTAGTTTTTCTTATCGAAGGTCCTTTGATTTGTAATTCATTCCCAACGTTTTTTTTTCTTTTGCACTATTAAGGCCAAACGCAAGAAAATATCTCCATACTTAGGCTGATAAAAACAACATTGTGGTCGAGCGACCTGCACGTAGACTCCCCATCAGGCCATCACGTGTACCTCCACCGCTTAGCCTATCCATCCGTCTCCAGCGAGATGCATCTGTATGACTGTATCCCTCTCATCCCCATCCATATGTGCTTCCACCGATATGTGCAGCCGTTGCTTCAACGCTGCAGAGCCAGCGGGATTTGCTGCAGGATTTGTGTCAATTTTGTGGCTGCATGCAGTTCCCACAGCATCTCTTTTCACCGGAGCGCCCGCAGCCCGATCCCCTCCCCTCTCCTCCGTGTATCTCTCTCTCTCTCTCTCATTTCCTCATCTCTCGATCTAATTCTGTCGAGTGCATTTGCAAGCCGATGTGAAGCCTGGTAGTTTTTAATCATCAAATGCCATCTCGTCAAGGCGCTGCTTGGCCGCTGCGTGTCATCAGGATCAATATGACTCTTTTGGCTAGCTCCGTGTTTACATGCGTCTTCTCGTCTAGCTAGACAGCATTACGGTAGACCACAACTCCTCGTTTGAACTTGTCAAGTAGCATGCGTCTTCTCGTCTAGCTAGACAGCATTACGGTAGACCACAACTCCTCCGTTCCTAAATAGTACAAGTCTTTGTAGAGATTTTACTATAAACTACATACGGAGCAAAATGAGCGAACCTACACTCTAAAAAGCATCTACATACATCCGTATGTGGTTTATAGTGAAATCCCTTCAAAGAGTTTGGGAACGGAGGGAGTAGCATGCTTGTTCGTCCTTGCTTGCACATGTATGTGCTAGTCCTGTTTGATGTGTTTTTTCTGTCTGTCTGTTTATTCCCAAAGTAGCTGATTGATATTCCAGACAAATTCGGAACGTATTTGAACAAGTGAGAATCAGTCTAAGAGGGCGAGGTGAGACTATTCAAAGCAAATATCCTTTCCATTGTCAAACCGACGTGCTAGCCGAGTTGGTCGCTGCCTTAGCACATGGCTCGTGAGGTTATGTGCTTGATCCCCACAACAAGCAATATTTGTTGACTGTTAGCCCATAAGAGAACGTTTCATCTAGCCCGTATATAAGAGAAAAGCATGTTTGTATGGGGCATTGCTTTATGGCCTAAATTCGTCACCGACATACCACCCTTGATTAGTATCACCTCGTTTATATTATGATTTTGTCCATACAAATTGCAAAAGCGTATTATGACATGAAAAGAAAGCGTATTGTGACGATGAACCCGACAAAGTCAATCCGTGCTTTAGATGTTTGTGCGGTTCATGTACCAATAATTCCACCCAAAAGTCCAAACTGTTGAAGAAGGTTCGGCAATCCACATGTACTTCAACAATATTCATGATAAGAAGATTTGGCTTTTGCAATGTTTAATTATGTTTAGTTAAGTCTATGCTAGGCTTGAATTTTGTTTCAGCCATGCGTAATTATGTAGCTGGAAGTAATGTTTAATTATGAAGTAGATCGTTAAACTATGTTCATATACTAATTGTGAAGTGTTATGTTCATATGAATTGACAAAGCAGGAGGATTATTTTTCAAAATGTATTTATAGGTTTGAAGTTTTGAGCATCGATTAGAAGCTATCCTCCCAATACCTAGGTTTTAAAGGGATTTCAAGTTTTGGGGTTAGCTTTTTAGGAATTGAGTTTTGCCAATCGATTAAAGTTGCCCTTAACGTAAGAAGATCTTTGCAAACATACGTAACCCAATATTGGAATGGGTTGTCATGTTCATGTATGTCTTGTTTGTCGTGCGTATTCTGTGGCCTAACAGAGTGTGTATTCACCTCTCTATGTGTTCGTTTTGTTTCTGACTATTTCATTTGGGTCTATATCTGTGCGGAAAAAATGGATACATGCACTTTTGCAGTATCAACCTTTTGACTGGTATCCAAGGCAGAGGTGGAGTCCTTGGGCCTCATCACTGGTGACTGCCTCACCGGTAGGCTGTGAGATATGTGTGCAGGAGTGGAGTGTCGCTGTGCCATCGCTGCTATGCCGCACGCCAACACACGTTGGGAGGTGGCCGCTGGGTTGTCAGCTCTACCTATGGGGCTGCACCATAGGGTTTCACGTTCCTCGTGGATTGAACTCTGGCTCAAGTTCCTAATGACCCACATCCTTGTGCAGTTGTGCTAGGGTCGAGGCTGAGCAGAAGGTGAAGAAGCTGGGGCTCACTGCAGAATAGATGGATAACCCCATGTCAGCCTGGGGTGGTGTAAGTAAAATTACTATTGATGGACATACAACGCGATCAGGGATTTCCACTTGTCATTGAACTGAACTGACTCAAGTCACTTTTTTTTTTTGAAAAGGACGCTTACCTCCAGCCTCTGCATCAATCGATGCATGCAGCCATATTATTAAAATCAAAACAAAGTCTTAAGTTCCACGGAAACTCAAAATCTGAGCAAGAAAGATAAACAAATCTGTAAGCGACATACCCGGCGAGAAAGCGAGTCCTTACCTACTGATTATATTGTAGTACATGATTTTTTCGTGAAACAGGAATTTCAGTGTGGGTCAGGCCATGCGTTCCAACGTGTTCATGTTATAGGTAGCAGGAATTAGGATTCTGGCACAGAAATCATGTAGCCCAGTAACCACACCACGAAGATGTCTGCACTCTGCAGCTTCAAGGGTACATACATACAGTATATGTCTAACAGCCCTAGCCGAGTCCTCCTCCCAACCCTAGCCGCCGCCTCCTCCCAACCCTAGATGCCCCTCCTCCTCACCCTCTCCCCTCCTCCCTCCCTCGCCGCCGCCTGAGGCAGCCGTCGGGCAAGCCCGAGGAGCCAAGGATGGTGGCGGTGGGGCCTCAGTTGCCCTGCTCATGTGTGGGGAACCCCGGATCTGGAGCGGCGGCTCCATTGGCAAGGCACGGCCAACTAACAGCCGTGCGGGTGGTGTATCCGGTGTCCCGGCCACGCGGGCGGCAGGATCCGGTGGTCGCTGGCGGCCGGCTGCGGCTTCTGCGACAGTCGGTGTGCGCGATCTAGCGCGTCCCTTCCTCCCCTGTTCGGTGTGCGGGCCAGCCTGGTCGGGCCGCACTTCCTCTTGGTCGTCGGTTCTGTACAGGAGGTGCTGCTGATGGCGGAGATCTAGTTCGGGCGAAATCCCTGACCGGCCACGCCGACGGTGACGCCCGAGGGCGCCGTTTGCTTTCTTGGAGGCGTCGGTATGGACTGATCTCCTCACTTCATATTCCCCTAGGTTTCCCAGGTGAAAGCCCTAACTCTGTTGGGCGGCGGCGGCGCTCACGGCGTCGTTCCTTCTTGAAGCGCCGCTTTGGGAACCTTGGGGTTGGGTGGCGCTTGTGGGTGGTGGGCGACATCGGTGGTGCGGCCCTTTTCTAGCATGGATTTAGTCGCTGCCTTAGCACATGGCTCGTGAGGTTATGTGCTTGATCCCCACAACAAGCAATATTTGTTGACTGTTAGCCCATAAGAGAACGTTTCATCTAGCCCGTATATAAGAGAAAAGCATGTTTGTATGGGGCATTGCTTTATGGCCTAAATTAGCCACCGACATACCACCCTTGATTAGTATCACCTCGTTTATATTATGATTTTGTCCATACAAATTGCAAAAGCGTATTATGACATGAAAAGAAAGCGTATTGTGACGATGAACCCGACAAAGTCAATCCGTGCTTTAGATGTTTGTGCGGTTCATGTACCAATAATTCCACCCAAAAGTCCAAACTGTTGAAGAAGGTTCGGCAATCCACATGTACTTCAACAATATTCATGATAAGAAGATTTGGCTTTTGCAATGTTTAATTATGTTTAGTTAAGTCTATGCTAGGCTTGAATTTTGTTTCAGCCATGCGTAATTATGTAGCTGGAAGTAATGTTTAATTATGAAGTAGATGCGTTAAACTATGTTCATATACTAATTGTGAAGTGTTATGTTCATATGAATTGACAAAGCAGGAGGATTATTTTTCAAAATGTATTTATAGGTTTGAAGTTTTGAGCATCGATTAGAAGCTATCCTCCCAATACCTAGGTTTTTAAGGGATTTCAAGTTTTGGGGTTAGCTTTTTTAGGAATTGAGTTTTGCCAATCGATTAAAGTTGCCCTTAACGTAAGAAGATCTTTGCAAACATACGTAACCCAATATTGGAATGGGTTGTCATGTTCATGTATGTCTTGTTTGTCGTGCGTATTCTGTGGCCTAACAGAGTGTGTATTCACCTCTCTATGTGTTCGTTTTGTTTCTGACTATTTCATTTGGGTCTATATCTGTGCGGAAAAAAATGGATACATGCACTTTTTGCAGTATCAACCTTTTGACTGGTATCCAAGGCAGAGGTGGAGTCCTTGGGCCTCATCACTGGTGACTGCCTCACCGGTAGGCTGTGAGATATGTGTGCAGGAGTGGAGTGTCGCTGTGCCATCGCTGCTATGCCGCACGCCAACACACGTTGGGAGGTGGCCGCTGGGTTGTCAGCTCTACCTATGGGGCTGCACCATAGGGTTTCACGTTCCTCGTGGATTGAACTCTGGCTCAAGTTCCTAATGACCCACATCCTTGTGCAGTTGTGCTAGGGTCGAGGCTGAGCAGAAGGTGAAGAAGCTGGGGCTCACTGCAGAATAGATGGATAACCCCATGTCAGCCTGGGGTGGTGTAAGTAAAATTACTATTGATGGACATACAACGCGATCGGGGATTTCCACTTGTCATTGAACTGAACTGACTCAAGTCACTTTTTTTTTTTTGAAAAGGACGCTTACCTCCAGCCTCTGCATCAATCGATGCATGCAGCCATATTATTAAAATCAAAACAAAGTCTTAAGTTCCACGGAAACTCAAAATCTGAGCAAGAAAGATAAACAAATCTGTAAACGACATACCCGGCGAGAAAGCGAGTCACTTACCTACTGATTATATTGTAGTACATGATTTTTCGTGAAACGGGAATTTCAGTGTGGGTCAGGCCATGCGTTCCAACGTGTTCATGTTATAGGTAGCAGGAATTAGGATTCTGGCACAGAAATCATGTAGCCCAGTAACCACACCACGAAGATGTCTGCACTCTGCAGCTTCAAGGGTACATACATACAGTATATGTCTAACAGCCCTAGCCGAGTCCTCCTCCCAACCCTAGCCGCCTCCTCCCAACCCTAGATGCCCTCCTCCTCACCTCTCCCTCCTCCCTCCCTCGCCGCCGCCTGAGGCAGCCGTCGGGCAAGCCCGAGGAGCCAAGGATGGTGGCGGTGGGGCCTCAGTTGCCCTGCTCATGTGTGGGGAACCCCGGATCTGGAGCGGCGGCTCCATTGGCAAGGCACGGCCAACTAACAGCCGTGCGGGTGGTGTATCCGGTGTCCCGGCCACGCGGGCGGCAGGATCCGGTGGTCGCCGGGCGGCCGCGCGCTTCGCGACACGATCGGTGTGCGCGATCTAGCGCGTCCCTTCCTCCCCTGTTCGGTGTGCGGGCCAGCCTGGTCGGGCCGCACTTCCTCTTGGTCGTCGGTTCTGTACAGGAGGTGCTGCTGATGGCGGAGATCTAGTTCGGGCGAAATCCCTGACCGGCCACGCCGACGGTGACGCCCGAGGGCGCCGTTTGCTTTCTTGGAGGCGTCGGTATGGACTGATCTCCTCACTTCATATTCCCCTAGGTTTCCCAGGTGAAAGCCCTAACTCTGTTGGGCGGCGGCGGCGCTCACGGCGTCGTTCCCTTCTTGAAGGCGCCGCTTTGGGAACCTTGGGGTTGGGTGGCGCTTGTGGGTGGTGGACGACATCGGTGGTGCGGCCCTTTTCTAGCATGGATTTATGTTCGTTGCTTGGAGTTCGAGTCGCGTAGGTGGAGGTCGTCGGCTGGCGTCGTGGTGGCGTCAATGGCGGAGGACCTGCCAGGGCTCGCATAGGTGGAGGTCGTTGATTGGCGTCGTGGTGGCGTCGATGGCGGAGTACCTGCCAAGGTTGTCACCTCAATCTGCTCTGAAGATGGACCAGTGAAAGATGGCGGCGACGACACATGTGAGTGCGGCAGACCGGTTTGAGCCCCGGATCCGGCGGATGGCTCGATCGGGGCCTCCGGCTTTAGATGTTAGGCTTAGGTGAGAGGTATGCGTATGTGGCCCAGCTTGCACCCCTTCATCATTTGAATAGGAGTAGCGGTAGACGCTGCCAAGATGGTAATTCAGGCATATTGTCGTTATCTTTTGTAAGGTCCTCAAGAATAATCAATAAAATGGTCGTATGCATCTCCCAGATGCAGAGGCCGGAGGTCATCCTTCTTTTCGAAAAAAAAACATACGGTATACGTTGTATGGGGTGGTGCCCATCGCACCATGTTGCCTCTTGCATGACTGATCTGTCAAAATTTGCATGATCAAGTCATATAAATAGTACGTGGCTGCTTTCTCAAGTTCAAGTCCTAGCTAGCCTATAGCCCTATATATACCAGCTTTTCTGGCCTGGCCTGCTGAGCCTCCTTTAGGTGGAAAGTGAGATGTATTTCAGCTTTGTATACGGCAGCGTCTGTAGACTGAGATAGTGGAGTAAACCAATGCCCTCTAATGAATTTTTGGAGAGTCCCCATCCATTGCCTAGCACTATTTGCTTAGGTGCAACCATGTTCTACAAAACTGAAACTACGATATCTGGAGTCCAACCCCCAGCTCACTTACTATCAGCAGAGGATGACAAGGTCATGGAGGAGAAGCAAGTCATCTTTGCCTTTGCCGAGTCAGTAACACATGGAAGTCGCCGCTCGTAAGCAACTTGTCGCCCACGGGCACCACACTATGAAGACTTCCAAGGCCTCGCATTGCGCCAAGCTCCGGGAAATCGACCCCCGCGAGCAATGCGTTGCCGAGGAGTGCCGCGCAATCAAGGCCTCTCGGGCCTCGTATCGTGTCAAGCTCTAATACCTTGACAACCGTGCTGCCTACAAGGTACAGCTAGAGCCTAGAATGAGGCATGGGACGAGCGGAAGGAGGACATCAACGCGGAAAAGGCAGAGGAGTAGGAGGCAACAATCGCAAGGCCGGCGGCCGAAGACGCCATCGCCATTTTGTCCTCTCCCAACAAAGCCTAGATTTAGTTTTTTTTAGCTTTATGATTTATGTTTATGTTAGGCAAGATTGACTTTGGTGATGTTTAATTCTGTTTATTTAAGTTTATAGTAGGTTCGTCTTTTATTTGAGTTACATTCAAATATGTAGCCCGAATTATGAAACAGGAAGTGATGTTTAATTATATATGAACTATACTTATAAACTATGTTCATATGCAAGGGATCGTATGTTAATTATGAAAAGACATATTCATACAAATGCACGAAGTGGGAGAAATGTTTTTCAAAATGTGTTGTTGCGGCTTAAGATTTGAGCGTCGATTAGAAGCAATCCTCCCAATGTTCCAGATTTTTGGGGATAGCTTTATAGGGATTGAGTGTGGATAGTCATTAAAGTTTTTCTTTAATAAATAGACCCAAAGGACATCTTAGACCTGATTAACATCGAGAAAAACAATTGCCAGTACAATGGATAGACAACTAGACGTAGAACGACCAGTAAAAAAGAAAAATTAGACTAAAAAGCATATCGGTCTTCTTCTTCCTCTGATTGTACGCCGCCTGCCGAAGATTGAAAAATGCATTGAACCAACAACAAAGAAAAGCGACACCTGCAAACACCCTCGCTATACAAGGCTTTGAAATCTGGGTTCTTTTCTGTGAGTAAACTGTACAAGCAATTGATGGGACCTTCAGATGTTCATCACCTGTTTAGAGATTTATGGAAAGCAGCAAGCAGAATAGGGCACAAAATTTTCTTCTGGCTGATTTTACATGACAGAACTAGCACCAGAAGTCTCCTCAAAAGGAAACATTTCATGTTACAAATTTATGAATGTGCTCTCTGCCAGGAATATTGAGGAAACTTCAACTCATCTTCTTTGGGATTGTCAGTTTGCCTTGTCTTGTTGGGACATCATTGATCCTAATAGGCACAGAGGTCCATCTGCCTATGATGATATTATGTTCCTCAAGCAAGCTCTCCCACCTCAAATTGCCATGGATATTGTGATCATGGGATGTTGGAACATATGGATGCAAAGGAATGGAAATATTTTTAGAAACATCACCCAAGTCTGGAAGCTTGGAAACAAGAACTGCTTCATGATTTATCTCTAGTCAAGCACAGAACAAAGAGAAAGAACATTGCTAGTCTGGAGCAATGGATGACCTCCCTCTCGCCTTAAGTTTCTAGTTTTTTCAAATTTTACAATGTTAGAGAAAACTGGAGTTGGATAGCTTTTTTATTTCCTGCTTTGTTTTGTTTCTTTAGTTTGTACATATTTTTATTATATACGAAAATTACCATAGAACAATTGTTCTACGGTTTCGGGGTCAAAAAAAAAATACAAGGCTTTGAAGACCGCAATAGCTGCCATTAAAGTTGCATGTTCATGTTAATATGCATATAAGTCAAATCCATAAAACCACCGCAAACTATGTCGTCATTAGCTAAAAAAACACCACTTTTAGGTGCTGGTCGCAAAACGCACCAAATGCAACGTTAATCATTGAACAAAGTCATGCAGGGCCGAAGCCACCCTACGCCGACAATTGCCGTGGACATGAAGGCCCAGACCGCTTGAAGGAAACCAAGTTCATAAACCTACTTGAAGAAGCTAGCCGTTCCACATGACTTCCCATTAATGTGATACAGTTTTAAGATTGTCAAACACCAACCGGTATCGATCTCTATATACAGCAGCTTGCATCAAGTTGGATGAAGCGGGCACACCTTTTACAAGTGAAATGAGGATGTGCAATGATCGTTGCCTCGCAGCCTTGTGAAACTAACAGACGGTGCATACTGTGATAGAGGACATTGGTTTGATTCAACTTGACGTGGATGTTTCACACATAGTATGTATGCAATTATTAATTTTTCTCGAATATGCACGAGTGTGCATATCATATATTAAAGAAGGAAAGGCATAGATGCCTCCACTGGTCAATTACAAGCGTGGCGATTGCTCACACATATGTACTGTTGGAAATATGCCCTAGAGGCAATAATAAAAGTATTATTATATTTCCTTGTTCATGATAATTGTCTTTTATTCATGCTATAACTGTATTATCCGGAAATCGTAATACACGTGTGAATACATAGACCACAATATGTCCCTAGTGAGCCTCTAGTTGACTAGCTCACAGATCAACAGATAGTCATGGTTTCTGGCTATGGACATTGGATGTCGTTGATAGCGGATCACATGATTAGGAGAATGATGTGATGGACAAGACCCAATCCTAAGCATAGCACAAAGATCGTAGTTCGCTTGCTAGAGCTTTTCCAATGTCAAGTATCTCTTCCTTAGACCATGAGATCGTAACTCCCGGATACCGTAGGAGTGCTTTGGGTGTATCAAACGTCACAACGTAAATGGGTGACTATAAAGGTGCACTACAGGTATCTCCGAAAGTGTCTTTTGGGTTGACACGGATCGAGATCGGATTTGTCACTCCGTAAACGGAGAGGTATCTCTGGGCCCACTCGGTAGGACATCATCATAATGTGCACAATGTGACCAAGGGGTTGATCACGGATGATGTGTTACGGAATGAGTAAAGAGACTTGCCGTAACGAGATTGAACAAGGTATCGGTATACCGACGATCGAATCTCGGGCAAGTAAAATACCGCTAGACAAAGGGAATTGTATACGGATCGACCGAGTCCTTGACATCGTGGTTCATCCGATGAGATCATCGTGGAACATGTGGGAGCCAACATGGGTATCCAGATCCCGCTGTTGGTTATTGACCGGAGAACGCCTCGGTCATGTCTACATGTCTCCGAACCCGTAGGGTATACACACTTAAGGTTCTGGCGACGCTAGGGTTATAAAGGAAGTTTGTATGTGGTTACCGAATGTTGTTCGGAGTCCCGGATGAGATCCCGGACGTCACGAGGAGTTCCGGAATGGTCCGGAGGTAAAGATTTATATATGGGAAGTCCTGTTTTGGTCACCGGAAAAGTTTCGGGTTTTATCGGTAATGTACCGGGACCACCGGGAGGGTCCCGGGGGTCCACCAAGTGGGGCCACTGGCCCCAGAGGGCTGCATGGGCCAAGTGTGGGAGGGGACCAGCCCCAGGTGGGCTGGTGCGCCCCCCCCACCAAGGCCCAAGGCGCCTAGGGTTTGGGGAGGGGGTGCTTCCACCTTGCTTGGGGGGCAAGTTTCCCCCTCTCCACCCCTTGGCCGCCCCCCTAGATGGGATCTAGGGCTGGCCGCCGCCCCCTAGGGGTGGAAACCTAGGTGGGGGCGCAGCCCCCTCTCCCCCTATATATAGTGAGGCATAGGAGCAGCCCAACACATGAGTTTATTCTCCTCTTGGCGCAGCCCTACCTCTCTCCCTTCTCCTCATATCTCGCGGTGCTTGGCGAAGCCCTGCTAGACTACCACGCTCCTCCATCACCACCACGCCGTTGTGCTACTGCTGGATGGAGTCTTCCTCAACCTCTCCCTCTCTCCTTGCTGGATCAAGGCGTGGGAGACGCCACCGGCTGTACGTGTGTTGAACGCGGAGGTGCCGTCTGCTCGCACTAGGATCTCCGGTGATTTGGATCACGACGAGTACAACTCCTTCAACCCCATTCTCTTGAACGCTTCCGCTTAGCGATCTACAAGGGTATGTAGATGCACTCTCCTTCCCTCGTTGCTGGTTTCTCCATAGATAGATCTTGGTGACACGAGGAAAATTTTGAATTTCTCTCGTTCTCCCAACAAAGGCATCGTGAGCTAGGTCTATTGCGTAGATTCTTTGCACGAGTAGAACACAAAGTAGTTGTGGGCGTTGATTTTGTTCAATATGCTTACCGTTACTAGTCCAATCTTGTTTCGACGGTATTGTGGGATGAAGCAGCCCGACCGACCTTACACGCATTTCGTGAGACAGTTCCACCGATTGACATGCACTTGGTGCATAAGGTGGCTAGCGGTGCCGCCTCCCACTTTAGTCGGAACGGATTCGATGAAAAGGGTCCTTATGAAGGGTAAATAGCAATTGGCATATCACGCTGTGGTTTTATGAGGTAAGAAACGTTTTGCTAGAAACCCATAGCAGCCATCGTAAAACATGCAACAACAATTAGAGGACGCCTAACTTGTTTTTGCAGGGTATGCTATGTGATGAATGATATGTGATGTATGAGATTGATCATGTTCTTGTAATAGGAATCACGACTTGCATGTCGATGAGTATGACAACCGGCAGGAGCCATAGGAGTTGTCTTTATTTATTGTATGACCTGCGTGTCATTGAACAACGCCATGTAATTACTTTACTTTTTTGCTAACCGTAGCCATAGTAGTAGAAGTAATAAGTTGGCGAGACAACTTCATGGAGACACGATGATGGAGATCATGGTGTCATGCCGGTGACGATGATGATCATGGAGCCCGAAGATGGAGATCAAAGGAGCAAAATGATATTGGCCATATCATGTCACTATTTGATTGCATGTGATGTTTATCATGTTTATGCATCTTGTTTACTTAGAACGACGGTAGTAAATAAGATGATCCTTACAAAATTTCAAGAAGTGTTCTCCCTAACGTGCACCGCTGCTAAAGTTCGTCGCTTCTAAGCACCACGTGATGATCGGGTGTGATGGATTCTTACGCTCACATACAACGGGTGTAAGACAGATTTACACACGCCAAACACTTAGGGTTAACTTGACGAGCCTAGCATGTACGCACATGGCCTCGAACACGGAGACCGAAAGGTCGAGCATGAGTCGATAGTAGATACGATCAACATGAAGATGTTCACCGATGATGACTAGTCTGTCTCACGTGATGATCGGACACGGCCTAGTTGACTTGGATCATGTAATCACTTAGATGACTAGAGGGATGTCTATCTGAGTGGGAGTTCATAAGATGAACTTAATTATCATGAACATAGTCAAAAGATCTTTGCAAATTATGTCGTAGGCTCACGTTTTTGTTCCACTGTTTAGATATGTTCCTAGAGAAAATATAGTTGAAAGTTGACAGTAGCGATTATGCGGACAGTAGAAAGCTTATGTCCTTAATGCACCGCCATGTCTTGCTGAACCCCTAACGCTGCTTGTGGATGTTGCGAACATCGAACATACACGCTTTGATAACTACGTGATAGTTCGCTTAAACGGTTTAGAGTTGAGGCACCAAAGATGTTTTCGAAACGTCGCGGAACATATGAGATGTTTTGAGGGCTGAAATTGAGATTTCAGGCTCATGCCCACGTCAAGAGGTATGAGACCTCCGACGATTTTCTTAGCCTACAAACTAATGGAGAAAAGTTCAATCGTTGAGCTTGTGCTCAGATTGTCTGAGTGCAACAATCACTAGAATCGAGTGGGAGTTGATCTTCCAGATGAGATAGTGATGTTTCTCCAAAGTCATTTCCACCAAGCTGCTAGAGCTTCGTGATGAACTATAACATATCAGGGATAGATATGATGATCCTTGAGGTATTCACAATGTTTGACACCGCGAAAGTAGAAATCAAGAAGGAGCATCAATTGTTGATGGTTGGTGAAACCACTAGTTTCAAGAAGGGCAAGGGCAAGAAGGGATACTTCTTGAAACGGCAAATCAGCTGCTGCTCTAATGAAGAAAGCCAAGGTTGAACCCAAACCCGAGACTAAGTGCTTCTGTAATAAGGGGAACAACCACTGGAGCGGAATTACCCTAGATACTTGGTAGATGAGAAGGTCGGCAAGGTCGATAGAAGTATATTGATATACATTATGTTAATGTGTACTTTACTAGTACTCTAGTAGCACCAGGTATTAGATACCGGTTCGGTTGCTAAGTGTTAGTAACTCAAATAAAAGCTACGGAATATACGGAGACTAGCTAAAGGTGAGTCGACGATATGTGTTGGAAGTGTTTCCAAGGTTGATGTGATCAAGCATCGCACGCCCTCTACCATCGAGATTTGGTGTTTGAGTTGAGCATAGACATGATTGGATTATGTCTATCGCAATACGGTTATTCATTTAAGGAGAATAATGGTTACTCTATTTATTTGAATAATACCTTCAATGGTCTTGCACCTAAAGGAATGGTTTATTGAATCTCGATCGTAATGATACACATTTTCATGCCAAAAGGTATAAGATAGTAATGATAGTACCACTTACTTGTGGCAATCGCCATGTAAGTCATATTGGTGTAAACGCATGAAGAAGCTCCATGTTGATGGATCTTTGACTCACTCGCTTTGAAAAGTTTGAGACATGCGAACCATGTCTATTGGTGTATACGCATGAAGAAACTCCATGCAGATGGATCGCTTGGACTCACTTGATTTTGAATCACTTGAGATATGCAAATCATACCACATGGGCAAGATGACTAAAAGGCCTCGCTTTTCAAAGAAATGGAACAAGATAGCAACTTGTTGGAAGTAACACATTTTGATGTGTGCAGTCCAATGAGTGCCGAGGCATGCAAATGAATATCGTTATGTTCTTACTTCACGATGATTCAAGTAGATGTAGAGTATATTTACTTGATGAAACACAAGTCTGAATTATTGAATGGTTCAAGTTATTTCAGAGTGAAGTTGAAGATCATCGTGACAAGAGGATGAAATGTCTATGATCTGATCATAGAGATGAGTATCTGAGTTACGAGCTTTGGCACGCAATTAAGACATTGTGGAAATTGTTTCACAATTAATACCTCCTGGAACACCATAGTTTGATGGTGTGTCCGAACATCATAGTTGCACCCTATTGGATATGGTGCGTACCATGATGTCTCTTATCGAATTACCACTATCGTTTATGGGTTAGGCATTAGAGACAACCACATTCACTTTAAATAGGGCACCACGTAATTCCTTCGAGATGACACCATATGAACTATGGTTTAGAGAAACCTAAGCTGTCATTTCTTAAAGGTTTGGGGCTGCGACGCTTATGTGAAAAAGTTTCAGGTTGATAAGCTCGAACCCAAAGCGGATAAAATGCATCTTCATAGGACACCCAAAAACAGTTGGGTATACCTCCTAATTCAGATCCGAAAGCATTAGGGATTGTTTCTTGAATCGGATCCTTTCTCGAGGAAAAGTTTGTCTCGAAAAGTTGAGTGGGAGGATGGTAGAGACTTGATGAGGTTATTGAACCGTCACTTCAACAAGTGTGTAGCAGGGCACAGGAAGTTGTTCCTGTGGAGCCTACACCAATTGAAGTAGAAGCTTATGATAGTGATCATGAAGTTTTGGATCAAGTCACTACCATACCTCGTAGGGTGACAAGGATGCGTAGTACTTCAGAGTGGTACAGTAATCCTGTCTTGAAGGTCATGTTGCTAGACAACAATGAACCTACGAGCTATGGAGAAGCGATGGTGGGCCCAAATTCCGACAAATGGTTAGAAGCCATGAAATCCGAGATAGGATCCATGTATCAGAACAAAGCATGGACTTTGGTGGACTTGCCCGATGATCGGCAAGCCATTGAGATAAATGGATCTTTAAGAAGAAGACGGACGTGGATGGTAATGTCACCGTCTATGAAGCTCGACTTGTGGCAAAGACTTTTTTCACAAGTTCAAGGAGTTGACTACAATGAGATTTTCTCATTCGTAGCGATGCTTAAGTCCGTCGGAATCATGTTAGCATTAGCTGCATTTATGGAATCTGGCAGATGGATGTCAAAACGAGTTTCCTTACCAGTCTTCATAAGGAAAGGTTGTATGTGATACAATCCAAAGTTTTTGTCGATCCTAAGGATGCTAAAAGGTATGCTGGCTCCAGCAATCCTTCTAAGGACTGGAGTAAGCATCTCAGAGTTGGAATGTACGTTTTGATGAGATGATCAAAGATTTTGGGTTTATACAAAAGTTTATGAGAAACTTGTATTTCCAAAGAAGTGAGTGGGAGCACTATAGAATTTCGATGAGTATATGTTATTGACATATTGTTGATCGTAAATAATGTAGAATTTCTCGAAAGCATATAGGGTTATTTGAAAAGTGTTTTCAATGGAAAACCTGGATTAGGCTATTTGAATAATAAGCATCAAGATCTATAAGATAGATCAAAATGCTTAATAGTACTTTCAAATGAGCACGTATTTTGACATGATCTTGAAAGTGTTCAAGATGGATCACCAAAGAAGGAGTTCTTGCCGAGATGTAAGGTATGAAGTTAAGACTTAAAAGCTCGACCACGACAGAATAGAGAGAAAGGACGAAGGTCGTCCCCTATACTTCAGACGTAGCCTCTATAGTATGCTATGCTGTGTACCGCACCGGAAGTGTGCCTTGCCATGAGTCAGTCAAGGGGTACAAGAATGATCCAGGAATGGATCATTGGACAGCGGTCAAAATTGTCCTTGGAGTAAATAAGGGCATGTTTCTCGATTATGGAGGTGATAAAGAGTTCGGCGTAAAGGGTTACGTCGATGCAAGCTTTAACACCTATCCGAGTGACTCTGAGTAGCCAACCGGATACGTATAGTGGAGCAACCATTTGGAATAGCTCCAAGTGGAGAGTGGTAGCAGCATTTACAATATGACCTGGAGATTTGCAAAATACATACGGATCTGATTGTTGCAGACCCGTTGACTAAAAACCTCTCTCACAAGCAAAACATGATCAAACCCCAAAACTCATTGAGTCTTAATCACATGATGATGTGAACTAGTTTAATGACACTAGTAAACTCTTTGGATGTTGGTCACATGGCGATGTGACCTGTCAGTGTTAATCACATGGCGATGTGAACTAGATTATTGACTCTAGTGCAAGTGGGAGACTGTTGGAAATATGCCCTAGAGGCAATAATAAAAGTATTATTATATTTCCTTGTTCATGATAATTGTCTTTATTCATGCTATAATCAGTATTATCCGGAAATCGTAATACACGGTGAATACATTGACCACAATATGTCCCTAGTGAGCCTCTAGTTGACTAGCTCACAGATCAACAGATAGTCATGGTTTCTGCTATGGACATTGGATGTCGTTGATAACGGATCACATCATTAGGAGATTGATGTGATGGACAAGACCCAATCCTAAGCATAGCACAAAGATCATGTAGTTCGCTTGCTAGAGCTTTTCCAATGTCAAGTATCTCTTCCTTAGACCATGAGATCGTAACTCCGGATACCGTAGGAGTGCTTTGGTGTATCAAACGTCACAACGAATCGGGTGACTATGAAGGTGCACTACTGTATCTCCGAAAGTGTCTTTTGGGTTGACACGGATCGAGATCGGATTTGTCACCCGTAAACGGAGAGGTATCTCTGGGCCCACTCGGTAGAACATCATCATAATGTGCACAATGTGACCAAGGGGTTGATCACGGATGATGTGTTACGAACGAGTAAAGAGACTTGCCGTAACGAGATTGAACAAGGTATCGGTATACCGACGATCGAATCTCGCAAGTAAAATACCGCTAGACAAAGGGAATTGTATACGGATCGATCGAGTCCTTGACATCGTGGTTCATCCGATGAGATCATCGTGGAACATGTGGAGCCAACATGGGTATCCAGATCCCGCTGTTGGTTATTGACCGGAGAACGCCTCGGTCATGTCTACATGTCTCCCGAACCCGTAGGGTCTACACACTTAAGGTTCGATGACGCTTAGGGTTATAAAGGAAGTTTGTATGTGGTTACCGAATGTTGTTCGAGTCCGGATGAGATCCCGGACGTCACGAGGAGTTCCGGAATGGTCCGGAGGTAAAGATTTATATATGGGAAGTCCTGTTTTGGTCACCGGAAAAGTTTCGGGTTTTATCGGTAATGTACCGGGACCACCGGGAGGGTCCCGGGGGTCCACCAAGTGGGGCCACCGGCCCCAGAGGGCTGCATGGGCCAAGTGTGGGAGGGTACCAGCCCCAGGTGGGCTGGTGCGCCCCCCCACCAAGGCCCAAGGCGCCTAGGGTTTGGGGAGGGGGTGCTTCCACCTTGCTTGGGGGGCAAGTTTCCCCCTCTCCACCCCTTGGCCGCCCCCCTAGATGGGATCTAGGGCTGGCCGCCGCCCCCTAGGGGTGGAAACCTAGGTGGGGGCACAGTCCCCTCTCCCCTATATATAGTGAGGCACATGAGCAGCCCAACACATGAGTTTCTTCTCCTCTTGGCGCAGCCCTACCTCTCTCCCTTCTCCTCATATCTCACGGTGCTTGGCAAAGCCCTGCTAGACTACCACGCTCCTCCATCGCCACCACGCCGTTGTGCTGCTGCTGGATGGAGTCTTCCTCAACCTCTCCCTCTCTCCTTGCTGGATCAAGGCGTGGGAGACGTCACCGGGCTGTACGTGTGTTGAACGCGGAGGTGCCGTCTGCTCGCACTAGGATCTCCGGTGATTTGGATCACGACGAGTACGACTCCTTCAACCCCATTCTCTTGAACGCTTCCGCTTAGTGATCTACAAGGGTATGTAGATGCACTCTCCTTCCCCTCGTTGCTGGTTTCTCCATAGATAGATCTTGCTGACACGTAGGAAAATTTTGAATTTCTGCTACGTTCCCCAACATGTACACACCACTCCACCTAGTACACAAAAACTACTACTCCCCACTAATCCACCTCGCTAAACCCGCAAACACGAAGTCAAAATTTGCTTTCATCAGTCCCGAACGCGCCCAAGTCCTTCCTTCCGCCTCTATTATACGCATGAGCTGGTGAAGCGATGGCAGCTCTCCATCAAACACCACCGCGTTCCGATGCTTCCACAGCTCCCATAGTGCCAATAGTAGGATAGCATGTAGATCTTTTGTGCCCATCGTATTCAACCGTTGCTTCGTACAATAGCCAAGATTTCAGTGAATCTTGCGGCGTTGGTGTCCACTCCGGCTTCCCCAACGCCGTGCAGACCGCCTCCCACATCGTTCTGGCGAAGACACATGTTAGCAGCACATGGTCTATTGTCTCCTCCTCTTGGTCACAAAGTGGGCACTTGTCCTGGTGCGGCAACCCTCTTCTAGCAAGCCTGTCTGACGTCCAACCTCTATTGCGCAAAGCCAACCACGTAAAGAACTTGCATTGTGACGGAGCTCTTGATTTCCACGTTAACTCTGCATTAGGAATCACCTCCCGGCCCCAAAACTTGGCAGCGTACGCTGATCGCACAGAGTATTGCCCACTTGCTTCCCAGGACCAAGTGAAAGCGTCCTGCCCAGTCTCCATAGGTTCCCATACCTGCACTCTTTGCCAAAGCTCTACGAACTCCTGCAATGCATTTGGGTCCAGGTCAGGGTTAATGCAGGAAGCCCAAGAGCCATTCGACGCCACCTGCCCTAGCCGGCTCGTCCTCCTAACACGGCTTGGGACCAAGCTGTAGATGACCGGTGCTACTTCCTGAATCCTCCGCCCATCAAGCCATCTATCCTCCCAGAAAAGCGTGTCCACACCATCATGCAGCGTGCACCTTGTTGCCGCTTGAAAGATTTGCATCGAGTCCTTAGGCACTTTGTAACGCCCCGGGTTCAATGCGCCAGGTGTCCGCCAGTTATTCGCCGTCGTTGCCATGTCATTTGCTTGCGTGTTGCACTTTGTCATGTCATCATGTGCATTTCATTTTGCATACATGTTCCTCTCATGCATTCGAGCATTTTCCCCGTTGTCCGTTTTGCAATCCGGCACTCCTATGTCATCCGGCGTCCCCCTTTTTGCCTCTTCTCTTGTGCGGGTGTTAAACGTTCTCGGAATGGTATGAGGTTTGCCAAGTGGCCTTGGTATAGCACCGGTAGACCGCCTGTCAAGTTTCGTGCCATTTGGAGGTCGTTTGATACTCCAACGGTTAATCGGGTAACCGTAAAGGCCTCTTTTGTGTGCAGCCCAACACCCCTTCCAAAGTGGCCCAAAACCCATCTAACTCCCCTCCATGCTCTCGGTCGTTCAATCACGATCGCGTGGCCGAAAACCGCACCTCATTTGGACTCTCCTAGCTCCCTCTACCTATAAAATCACCTCCCCCTCCGAAATTCACGGTGCAAACCCTAGCTTCTTCCTCCTCCCGCCGATGGACACGTCCGCCCGTCGACGGACATGTCCGCTCCGCCCGCCTCCGCCAATCGCAAGGCCACGGGCGCCGCTGCTCTCAAGCGCCGCGCCCGCCCTGGCCCACGCGGCCATCCCGCGCCGCTGCCGCAGGCTGCCGCCGCCTGGCCACCGCCAGCGCCCTCCTCCTCCGCCGATGCTGGACGCGCCCACGGCCCGCGATGACGACCCCGCCCGCCGCCGCCGATCACATTTTCTGCTTCGCCGCATATGGTTTGGCTCTCGCCCGACCACTGGTCGCCCCAGCTAGCGCCCTTCGATCATGCCTCCGCCGCTTCGCTCTGCCGCCGTTCGCCACGCACGGGCTGAAAGCCGCCTCCGTCGGTGACTATCCTTGTTCTCCACCTCGCCGCCCGCCGTGCCAAGCCCCGTGCCGCTTCGGCCCCCCGCCGGATCCGGACGGACCGCCGGATCCGCCTCCCTCCGGCTTCCTCTCCCTCAACTCCGGCGAGAAGACCGGCGAACCTCGAAGTCCGTGTCGTAGAACCCTAGATCTGGAATTTGAGGTCGACCCCGTTTTCTCACTAAGTCCCAGATTATTGACATTATCATGCCAGGTTTGACCTGCTGTATCTCTGCATCCGTAGCTCCGTTTCATGCGTGTAATATGTCAAATTGTTCATCTCGACGAGTTCTTCATTTCATTCCATTGCATCATTTTCATTTGAGATCATCGTGATGCCCGAAATGCTGTTGGAAGAGTGCATGTTGCTGTTAATCTGTTGAAACTGTTATAACTTGCTCATTTATCATTTTTGCCATCTTTGATGTGTGCATCCTATGAGGTTGATGTCTACATGTATGTTGGTCTATGCCATGCCATCTTTCCAGGGGTGCCAACCATGTATTTTTCTGAGTTGTGTGCTGAGTGTATCAAGCTTGCTAAGTAGGGTAGTCTTTGTTGTCAGTTTTCTGACAGATTCTGTTATATTTTGTTGCTATGTAAACATGTTGCTACTAATCATTCTATGCATAATCTGGAGATGCTCTATAAACATGTTTTGATCTACATGTTATGCTCTATCCATTCATGCCCTTGGTTGCAATTATAGCCTGCTGGAACATGTTGTTATCTTGCTCCAAAGTTGCTTGATAATATTGCTGTCAGCCTGTTTACATTAAGTTCAGTTGTTTCCATGTGTTTTCCTAGTGATCTATGAACCCTATGACCTTGCTCTTGCCATGCTTAGCTTCATAAACATGCCTTCTTCTGTTTGTTGCCTTGCCATGCCATGTATTGCTCTGTGGTGAGTGGTTCAAGCTCACCAACATGCTTACTTATTGTTGTTCCTGCCATGTTTGAATCTGTAATATAACTTGCCATGTTTGCATGGGTGCCATCATATTTTCTATGCATTTTTGGCTCATGGTCAGTAAGGACTGTTGTTCTATGCATTTAGTAGTATCATGCCATGCCTTTGTTTGCCATATTGTAACATGTTGTTTGCTTGCTCTAAACATTGCAACCTGATGTTATTTCTGCTAAAGTTTGAAACTGTTATTATTTGCAATATCTCCATGTCCTTTTGAGCATGTTCTAGTTGTTTCTGGAGATAGCTCAGTGTTCATGTTTTGTTATGCTTTACTAGTACTTCATGCCCATGCCTTTTGTTATTATGTTGGGGTGCTGTAGCATGTTGTTTTGATGCTTGCAATATGCCTAGTTGCTGTTATGGACAGATTGTTGCTATGACTTGTATAGTGTGTGTGTGTGTTGAACCATTGCTCCGTTTTGAGTGTGCTCTATATGAAACTTACTTGATTTTGCATGTAGCTTCATATTATCATGTTGCATCCTTGTTTTGAGGTGTTTGCTTGATGTTTGGGTGCATTTTGCATCAATGCCATGTTTAACTTGTTTTGCTCATATCTTCTAGGCCGTAGCTCCGAATCTAATGAACTTTATATGTAACTTGACTAGAATTTCGTGTAGTTTCTCTTGGTGTTCTTTAACTTGCTGTTTAACAACTTGAACATAAGGTTTATTCAGTTCTGGACCAATTTCAAAATTTGCATATGAGGACTTACCGGAATTGTTATATGTTGTTCCCGGCCTCACTTAAACTTGCCTTGATGTGTTATTCTTGTTTGCATCATCTCTTGCCATGAGTAGCTTCATGTAGCCTTGTCATGCATCATGCTTGTTGTGCATCATGTCTTGCCTATGTGTGGTGTGTTTACCATGTTGTGTGCTTCTTTTCGATAGTTCCCGTTTTGTTGCGATCGTGAGGATTCGTTCGCCTACGTGTGGTTCGTCTTCGTGGCTTCATCTTCTTCATGGACTCGTTCTTCTTCCTTATGGATTTCGTGCAAGATGACCGCTACCTCGATCCCACTACTATCATTGCTATGCTAGTTGCTTCGTTCTATCGCTATGCTGCGCTACCTATTACCTGTTTATCAAGCCTCCCAAATTGCCATGAACCTCTAACCTTTGACACCATTCCTAGCAAACCATTGATTGGCTATGTTACCGCTTTGCTCAGCCCCTCTTATAGCGTTTCTAGTTGCAGGCGAAGTTGAAGATTTCTCCATGGTGGACAGGATTTATGTTGGGATATCACAATATCTCTTTTATATTATTAATGCATCTATATATTTGGTAAAGGGTGGAAGGCTCGGCCTTATGCCTGGTGTTTTGTTCCACTCTTGCCGCCCTAGTTTCCGTCATACCGGTGTTATGTTCCCGGATTTTGTGTTCCAACGCGGTCGGGTGATTTATGGGACCCCCCTGATAGTTTGCTTTGAATAAAACTTGTCCAGCAAGGCCCAACCTTGGTTTTACCATTTGCCTCACCACCACCTACCTTTTCCCTTGGGAGTAATTAACCCAAGGGTCATCTTTATTTTAGCCCCCCCGGGCCAATGCTTGTCTAAGTGTTGGTCCAAACTAGAGCCACTTGCAGCGCCACCTTGGGGAAACTTGAGGTCTGGTTCTAGTTGTACGTACTGCTCATCCGGTCATGGCCTGAGACGAGATACGCGCGGTTACTATCAGGATGTCGGCACGCTGGGAGGTCTTGCTGGTCTTGTTTTACCATTGTCGAAATGTCTTGTAAACTGGGATTCCAAGACTGATCGGGTCTTCCTGGGAGAAGGTATATTCCTTCGTTGATCGCGAGAGCTTGTCATGGGTTGTTGGGACACCCCGCAGGTATAAACTTTCGAGAGCCGTGCCCGCGTTATGTGGCAGATGGGAATTTGTTAATGTCCGGTTGTAGATAACTTGACACCAGATCCGAATTAAAACACATCAACCGCGTGTGTAGCCGTGATGGTCCCTTCTCGGCGGAGTCCGGGAAGTGAACACGGTCTTTGGGTTATGCTTGACGTAAGTAGGAGTTCAGGATCACCTCTTAATCATTGCTAGTTGACGACCGTTCCGCTGGTTTCTCTTCTCGCTCTTATTTGCGTATGTTAGCCACCATACTTGATTAGCCGCTGCTGCAACCTCACCACTTTACCCCTTCCTTTCCCATTAAGCTTTGCTAGTCTTGATACCCATTGTCGTGGATTTGTCACGGCAGATGTCCTAGCGTAAGGACTTAGTCGTGGAGCCATCGCTACGGGTTTACTTGAAGGGGTTAAAGCGGACACAAAGACACAAGGATTTTATACTAGTTCGGCCCCTTCGATGAAGGTAAAAGCCTACGTCTAGTTGTGATGGAATTGATGTAGTCTCGATGGCTAGGGAGCAAACAAGCTTCGCCTAGGCTCGAGTTGTGGTTGTCTCTCCCTTGAACCGTCGCCGGGTCGTCCCCTTATATACACGAATGACGTCCGTCGGTTCATAGAGTCCCAACCGGTTCATACTCGTATCCCGGCTGGTATCTCTCTATTCCTAACTTACAATACAAGTTATACATCAGGCCGGTTTACGGCTACAAGTTCTAAACCGACTACAGGCCTTGGGCCTTTCTCTGCTTATACCACTAACGGAGTTAACTCGGCCCAAGCTGGCCGGTTTGCACCTAGTGGTAATATCCCCAACACCCATGGTAATGGGATTGCTGAGTCCTCGTGGCTCACAGATTACTACAACAACAGTTGCAGGTACAGGTTATGTGATGATCATGACACGAGAGCGATGTTGCTTGTTTTGGAGTTTCTTCTTCTGCTTCTTCGATCAGGGGATAGGTTCCAGGTCGGCAGCCTGGGCTAGCAGGGTGGATATTGTTTGAGTTTCTGTTTATGTATCATCCGTAGTTGGATGTTGATCTCTTGTATGATGATGTTGTATTCGTGTGTTGTATGCCTCTTGTATGTATCCCCATCTATTATGTAATGTTGATGTAATGATATCCACCTTGCAAAAGCGTCTCAATATGCGGGTCTATCCTTGGTGGGACCTTCGGGTTCCTTTTGGATAGGGTCGCATATTGGGCGTGACAAGTTGGTATCAGAGCCTCGACCGACCTTAGGAGCCCCCTTGATTGATCGTGTAGTTTGGCCGTTGTTGAGTCTAGAAGAAAACTGTTTTCGGAGTCTAGTTATATCGGAGAGTAGGAATTCTTTTTACTCCTCAGCCCCTTCGTCGCTCTGGTGAGGAATCTTGACGTAGTTGTTTTGAATTACTCCTCTTCCCATTCAAATTTTTCTTTAGGATCACGTGGTTAGTTTCGTGAGTTGTCCATCCTCTTTTGTCCGGTGCATTTCTCGTCAAGTTGACTCGAGCCTCTTCTTCTTTGCCAAGTTCAATCCTCAGTTGTTGTTTTTCCCACCCGCCCACCCTTCTTATTCTCGGAACCGGAGTCCGTTATCGAGTATCCATCCTACTCGTGCGAAGTCTTTGCTTTATTTCCTCAATTATTTCAACCGGTGTTTTCTCTTCAAGATATTCGTTGTTTTCCCCTTCCAGTTGTCTTTGTTTTCCCGCCCTCCCACCCTCTTCTTCCCGGAGTCTGACTCTCTCTCGACCATCTATTTCATTCGTGCGGAGCCTCTTCAGTCTTTCCTCAATTATTTCTACCGGTGAATTCTTGTCTCGTTCGTCATTCTTCATCCCTTTCTTCTCCGGTGGACTCAATTCAAGTTTTTTTCGGGTGATTACATTCTTTTCCTTGGATCAAGTGTTTTCCCCTTGCTCGTTCGCCTCTCGCCAGTTTATCCTTCCGGAGTGCTCAAGACATCTCAGGAGATTCGTCTGTGTTCGAATTAATTTGAGGTGGTCACCTCATTGAAATATTTCATTGTTCCGGTGCTTCATCTATCTGTTCAACAATCCTTTCCAACGGTGTTTTTCTCTTCAGTGGGCCCTAACCCACAGGTCTTTTCCCAGGATCTTACCTGACTCTTCTAATTCCCCCGGAGTTATTCTCAAATTCTTGTCAATCGTGACGTAAGAATGGATTTCATCAGTCAGATGCCTTCCCAAGGTCGATTTCAAATCATTTTCATTGTTGGCTCAACCTCTTTGCTTTTCATTCTCCCGGAGTATCTCAGTAATTTTGGTGGTGTTTTCTCGTCGTCATTTGAAGACCGAAGAAGAGTTTTTCCTCTAACTCTTGTCCGTTCCCCGGAGATTTGCGGTGCTAGCTCGATGTTATCCTATCAAATTGTTTTCCAGTCGTGCAAATTCTTTTCATCCATCCGGAACATTTCTTCGTTCTAAGTTTTCAGTTTCGTTCGTCTCAATATTCTTCCGGTGCTTCGTTCAAGTATTCATAATCAGCTCATGATCTCTTTATTCTTTTGCATCTAAATCCCCTCAAGCTTATTTGTTCTTCTAATTCTTCCCGGTGATTCATTCTCTTTCGTCAGTCATTTCTGAATTCTTACGGTGGTTCGTTCAAGATTCTTTTCCTTGATTATCATTTAATTCATTCGTTCTTTCCAATCCTACCGGTGATGCATGAAGACCTTCTCAAGTTTGCGATATGTCACTTCTCAATCCTTTTCAAGAAGAATAAGTAGTATGCAAAATCCATTGCATGTCATCAATTTAATTTGATGAAGGATAAGCATACAATAAATCTTATTCTTATTTCATCCGAGTGAGTAATCCCCTTCCTTCGGAGTTTGTTCTTGATGAATAAATTCTAGTTCCAAGTGTTCTCCATCTTTTCTTTTCCGGAGTTCAAATTTTCCTCGGCCATCTCGTCGGAACCTCCATCTGAATCATCGCAAGGCTTGAATCTTTATTCTTTCATCCTTCATTTTATTTCGTCATCCTTTTGTTACCGGAGTTCTTCACGGTGGTTCTTCATGATTTAATTCATTCTTCAAGAGTACCTCAAGTTCCATTCCATCCTCTCAAGTTCGTTCTAATCCTCCCTATCGGTGTCAAAACCGGCGGATCTCGGGTAGGGGGTCCCGAACTGTGCGTCTAGGCGGATGGTAACAAGAGACGAGGGACACGATGTTTTTACCCAGGTTCGGGCCCTCTCGATGGAGGTAAAACCCTACGTCATGCTTGATTAATATTGACGATATGGGTAGTACAAGAGTGGATCTACCACGAGATCAAGGAGGCTAAACCCTAGAAGCTAGCCTATGGTATGATTGTTGTCATGTATGTTGTCCTACGGACTAAAGCCCTCCAGTTTATATAGACACCGGAGGAGGCTAGGGTTACACAGAGTCGGTTACAATGGTAGGAGATCTACATATCCGTATTGCCAAGCTTGCCTTCCACGCCAAGGAAAGTCCCATCCGGACACGGACGGAGTCTTCAATCTTGTATCTTCGTAGTCTTGAGTCCGGCTGTCCGGACACCCCTAGTCCAGACTCCTCAAGAGTAGCCCACGAACCAGGCTTCAATGACGATTAGTCCGGCGCGCATAATGTTCGCTATTGCAAGGCGGGTTCCTCCCTTGAATAATCCAGAGAAGATCATGAACACCAGGATAGTGTCCGCTCGCAAAATAAATTCCACATTCCACCGTAGAGAGAATAAAATGTACACTTAGTTCAATCTGCGACGATTACACGGCATGACATCACACCACTACCAAGCCTTTGTTTGAATCGCTTTTTACTATACCACCTTAGCACGCTTAGCGGTTGCGATTTCTTGGCACGCCTTGTCGAGCAGAGATCGTGTTCCCTTATTCCGGATTCTCATCAATACGCGTGGGTAACCCAACTGCTCCGTGCCGCCACGCCTCTCTATCGAAGGTGAATCCCAAACGGTCACGGAGACGGCCCTTGGTATTTCATCCCTTTATAAGAGGACCAAGGCTCGCCCTTGTTCTTCAATCTCGATCGAATCTCTTCCCGCCCCCGCCCAACACCCAGAGCCTCAGATTCGAGCGCCGGATCCTCAACCATGTCCGGCCCGACCTCCAGAAATGGATGCCCTCCTCCGCCACGGAGGAGGACATATTGAAGTTACGTGAAGCTGGCACTGCCTACGAGGTTTCAAGATGGTTGCCTGCCCAAGGGCAGGCCGTGCCCACCCCGAGCCCGTGAATACGCTGCTTCAGATCCCACCTCCGCCGGGTTTAGGCTTCCCGGCTGCACCCCTTCGTGAGAGGGCTCTGCTCTACTATGGGCTGGACTTTCACGACTTGGTTCCGAGTCCATCCTCCACATCTCCGCATTCATTATCGCTCATGAAGCCTTCCTCCGCTACTCCCCACTTCGCATGTGGTGAAGACCTTCAAGGTGGAGCCAAGATGATCGGGGCGCTCAGCGGAGTCGGCGGGCGCCATAAGCAAAAGTCCAATGCCCGGGTCGAAGGTTCCTTCCAAGAGGAACTCGGACCGTGGCAAAAGTGGTTCTATATCATCGCTCAAGGGCAGCAGTAAAAGCCGCCTTCATTCCGCCTGGGACCTCCATGCCAGCTAATGTCGTGGGTCAACCAAGGGCTCAATTGGGGCCGTCCAAGACGTGCCC
Organism: Aegilops speltoides; assembly: GCA_021437245.1. NCBI lineage: Eukaryota > Viridiplantae > Streptophyta > Magnoliopsida > Poales > Poaceae > Aegilops > Aegilops speltoides. The sequence continues at coordinate 465,902,227 of CM038143.1, forward strand.
TCACCGCAGGGCCGGATTCGAGATCTCCGAGCGAGGGAGATCGACCGATCAAGGTGATGCAGTTATGCTAATCGTGCATCTTCGCCTCGCAAACGCCGCCCTCTCCGCCTATGGGAGTTCAACCCGGAGGGACCTCGGATTCTCCAACACTTTATGGGTGCGACACCCGTGGAGATGTACAAGTTGTTCTTCGGACCGCAGGTGGTGTGTCCGGATTTAGCCGAGGATGCAGGCCTAAACCGCGATCGCCCGGATACTCAGGTAAATAGCTCAGAGTCCGGACATTCTGTTTATGTGCCTTTCCAGAGTTCGCCTCCTGACCCCTTGTTCTTTACAGGAATGGGTGGCGCGATCAAGGCTGATAAGATGTCCGCCCTCCCAGAGACCGTGACCGAGCCCGTGGCTGGTCGAATGTTGGAGGTCGCGCCACGTAAGGGGCTAAGGGGAAAATAAAGGAGCTAATATTTCACCCAAAGGGGCGACTGAAGAGGGGGGAACCAAGAACCCCTCCCTTCAGGGGGAGAAGAGGACCACCTCCGAAGACCCGGAGGCCAAAGCCCCTAAACGTGGGAAGAGATCTTCCCCGGGGGGTCCGGCGTCCGGAAAGAATCCGGATGCACAATCATCGCCAAAAGATCAGCCCTCCAACGAGCCATGAGTATGAAAAGAGGGAATTAATTAGTAGGGAAATACCTTCATTTATGCTTCTGTGGGTAACCGAAATATTTATATTGCAGTTCAGATCTGCAGCCTTCTCAGATGAGTTCATCTTCGGGGGACCTTCTTCCGGAGATGATGGAGAGTGATACACCTCCATGTGCAGCGCCGTCAGATAAGGCGGGCGAGCTCAAGTATCGCACGGAGGGTATCCCCGAGTCCGAGGGGCCGAGAGTTCGCACCCAACAAAGATCCGCCGGAGAACTAAAAAATCTGCTTGAGAGGGCGCCCATTTCGAAGATCACCGTGCGCTGATGCGTATGGTGGTTGGAAGGATTTCGTCCGCCGAGAGCGGATTATGTAATGCCGCCATGAGTTTGTCTGGCGGGATTTGAGGTATGCGAGAATGACGCACCTTTTGTATTTTAACAGCTTTCGCACATAAAATGCGCCTCAGATAGATAGTAGCCCCGACTCGTAGGTTGTCGGAAACGACAATGCGCGTCGAGGATCGAAATTCAAGTAATGAATACCGCTGTCCCTATGCAGGTGGCGGATAGTCCGAGGGCCAGCCGGACTAATGAGTTTGCCGAATTAAGTCGGCAACTTGACATGGCGGATGCTGATATCGCATTTGTCAACCAAATGACTTGACGAGTCGCAAGGTAAATAAATTCTCCGCAGTCGCTTTATTTAAGGGGGTCGAAGCCCTCCTCTGATAAATTGTATGCTGTTGTACAGACGATGCTGCTGCTGTGGAGAGCCTTCGAGCCGAACTTGCTCGAGCTAAGGAGCAAGCCCGAAGGAGTGACGCGGCTGCCTCGAGGGCAGCTGAAGAGTTGCAAGCCGAAAAGGCTGCGCACTGCCTAAGCAGGGCGGAGGTGGCCGAATTGGCCATGAAAGTAAAGGATGCTACCGACCGCAATGAGGCTCTTGAAAAGGAGCGCTTATCGGAGCGGGAAGACTGAAGAAGGCCACCGCCGGTTAAGGATGCCCGCCTGCAATGCGGGCTATGAAGGAGGAACTGCGCCAGTCGAGAGATCGTGGCTGGCAAGCCTTCTCTCGCTGCGCCGCCGTTTATGGATGGAAAGTATGCTCAATTTGAGCGGTCAGGAGTCCGGAGGATCCGTGATATGGACTTAGCTGCAAGTGCGGCTAATGTCATTAAGCACTTCCGAGCCGGGAGGATCACGAGACGGAAGAGCTATATTGGTCTCAATTCCACAATCCGGATCGCTCACTTCCGCTGACAGACCGTTGGCCGAATGGGCCGAGCTAAATAGATTGTCCGGACTTGCCATGATCGACATCGTGGCCCATGTCCGCCGAGAAGGTCCAAGGCGACGAGCTACTTCGCTTACTACAGCAATTCCTTGAGCGGTGCCGCATATAAAGGACATGAAGCGGTCGGCCTGCATCGAGGGCGCATGGATGGCTCTTGCCCGTGAAGGCGCGCACCGTCCGGAGATGGATGCCACCGCTGTTGCCTCCCTGTGGTTCGGATGAAAGCCGGCTCCTCGCCGAGCACTACTTCAGGGAAGTTATGCGTGGCGCCGGTAATAGAGTCGCAGTTGCTCGAAAATATCACGCTCAAATGAACGATTAGCTTGTAAAACGATGATTATGTTATAACTGCTTTTTATACTTGTGCGCCCAAGTAGTAAAACTTCTCTGTCGGCCGCTTACGATACATTTGTATAACTTGAAAGATTGCGTCTTCGGCTTTCAGCCCCCACGCACAGGGTGCGGGGGTGTTCGCAAAAATAGTGCGTTTTCACACTTAATCCGACGTCTCGGTCCTGTTTAAGGAGGTGGTAGCGTAGCGAACTAGGAAATCCGGACTATAATGCTTTATCACCTTCACTTAGCCAGCGGAGCTCGAGGGTGGGGCTACGATATAGCCCCTGGTGGCACCGCACATCTCCGTATTCGGGGTGCGTATGTGCCTGACCGGGAAATGGTCCTTCATCAAAGCGGGGAATTCTAAACATTCCGGTGGTCGATCGAGTGGTTGACCAGTCTCACGATGTATCATGACACCGCCGCTTTCATCGAGGTGCTCGCCAAATTAACCGGGGCACAATCGCAGAGTTCTCCGGTGCCGCTGTTAGCGGTGATACGGAACGAAGGCAGCAAAACACGGAGCCGGGCAAACCCAACATTTGACCAAAGACATGATTCGAGCTGATGCATATAATGCCTAATCTCGAGATGCCGAACACTCCCTAAGGTGTTCGGTCTTTATAATAATGGGCGAGATGCCCTAAGCCCCTAGTGTCCGTGTATGGGCATGGTCTTCGACGCGCCGATGCCAAAACGTCAGTTCGCGTTGGCTATAGGAAGAAGCCAAGGAGAATAACAACAAGAGACAGAAAAAAGGTTTACGCAGGTCTTAATCAAAAGAATCTCACAACGGGTCCCTACTGCACGCTCTGCTACCGTGTCTCCGCTATGCCGTTATCTCGACGGGTATGCACGTTGTTCATCTCGAGAAAGAGAGGAACGCTTAGTTGCAGAGACAATTCGTGCGAAAAATATGTGTAAAATAAGAAATATAAATAATTAAAGCAGGGTTTGTATGAACCCGCGGTTGTTTAGCGCCGCAGCCCCCGTGAAGGGGTATGCGGCTAGGGAGCCCTAGCCTCTTCAAGCTGGATTCGTTTATCCGAGTCCGGGTCTTTAAGTGACCCTCGACTAAAATGACGCCACGCGACCGGCATCTTGAGTGTAAGAGACGCAGAATGCGGTATTGCGTTGAAGCGACAAAAGCCTTTCGTCCCAAGAGTGCTTGATATTCACTTTCAAATGGGACGATATGAAAAATTAATTTTTCGCCGAAAATTGTTCGCGATCCAAACACGACTTCTAGTAATATAGAGTCTGTGCACTTGGCGAAGGGCCTGGCGCCACCCTTTGAAGGAAGTGCGGCTGTGCCAATTTTGGTAGGGTCTATCCCCATCCTCAGATTGTGTTTGAATATAGCAGGTTTAAGTCATCGCCTCCGCCCATTAGGACGTTAGTAAATTGTAATCCGCCTATTATGGGATTCAATATCGGGAGTCCGCCCCGCATTTCAACGCTTCGAATAGACCAGGTGGTCGAAAGTGATTGGTTTTGATATCCAATCTCTACGGTCTCTTTGGGTTGGACCGCTGAAGCTCTTTTTAGAAAGTGCCACACTATTTTTCCGTATTATCACATGAAGTGAGTTTATCGCTTTGACCCCTTGTGGGAAAGTCTTTGTTTTCCGTGCTCACTGGTGGGGTTTATCTTCTTCGCTGACGCGCGAGCCCCTTTGTGTTCGGCATTTAGTCGGCCGGACTGTTTAAAACCCAACAATCCTCGTGGGTCTGATTTGCGAGCCTTCCGGGTACTGTGGATTTGACATATCCGACCCAAAATCTTGTTTGTTGGATAATTCGCCACCGCTATCCTTAAGAGGCTGTGTTTTATTATTGGGCCATGAGCTTTTGAATCCGCGCTGACTCGCCGCGCTCTTGGGGCTTTTTTCTTTATTCCGGCGCTGCTCTTTTTCTGCGCGTGATTTTCCGCTTCCATCTCTTATCTCGATGTACTTGGGTCGCTGGTGTTGCATCGTGCCCGCATGTAAGCGGGTCATGAGGTTTGTTAGTGCGGACATTGTCCTCGGTTTTCTTGACCGAGGTGCTCGGCGAGCCATTCATCTCGGACATTGTGCTTGAAAGCTGCTAAGGCTTCGCGTCCGGACAATGACTATTTGGTTCTTTTTCGAAGGAACCTATTCCAGAATTTCCGTCTTCGACTCTCCGGCTATTTGAGTTATATGACTTAGATCATCTCAGATCCGGAGGACGGACATAAGTCCCTTGAAAATTTGCTCTAAACGCGTCCTCGAGCTCTTCCCAACTTCCAACAAGTGTTTTCGGGAGGCTTTAAGCCAATGACGGGCTGGCCCTTTGAGCTTGAGGGTAGGTATTTTATGGCGTGAGATCGCCTCCTCGCCATATGTATATGTAGTATATAATCTTCTATCCGCATCTGTGGTCTGTTGTTCCATCGTAGGCCTATATGTTTATGGGTTTAAATCCTGCTGGGAATTCATGGTCCAAAGACTCGCCGCTGAAACATAGTGGGTGTGCGGCGCCTCAGATTTGTGTGTGCCGCTATCATCGACACTTGACGTGTTGCCTTTCTCCTCGGGCCTTCTCCTTTGGCCTGTAGATGGATCTGGCTGGGCCATCTATCCTTCCAAGTTCGTTGGTTGGTTTATGTGTGCGCCATTGCCGAATTTGGCCTATCATCCGCCGCCTATCCAACCAGCAGCCCTTTATTTTTGGACGGTGGGGGCTCTATGGCCTCCTCGTCCGATTCTCGTAGCAGCTTGCGCCGGGTAGCTCTTTGATTGGTGGCCATTGCCGATTTATCTGTGGTTTTGAGCACTTTGCTCCATCTCATTCTGAGTGTGTCTTCCACTGTTTTGAGCCTCCGTTTTTCCTTCTTCAGGCTTTTTGCAGTACTGACGAGTCTTTTCCGAAGGTTCTTGCTCTCCGGTGGTGTGTCCGGCGTGAGGTCGTCCGGACTGTTGTTTTCACCAGGCCTGGACTGATTATCTGACTTGTCCTGGTCGGACGGTTGCTTATCTGTGTGTTCGTCATCCGTTTGTGAGCCCTGCCGTATTGCGGGCTCTTTGGGAGCGTTGTTGTCGAGGCGGGACTTAGGACGGCGCCTGCGCCGCCGCTTTTGGTCGCTTATCGGCGGGTCATCTTCTGCCGCCGCCCGTTGGTCCTCAATCTCTCTCTCCTTTGGGGTGTCTACCATATATATGTCATGTGACGAGGTAGTCCTCCGTGCCTTATAGGCTCGCTTTCTTGTTCGCTCAAAGATTGTCGCTCTATTCCGCCAATGTCTTCGAGTCAAAGTCTAGCATGTCGGTTAGATCGTCGACAAGGGCTACAAAGTGGGTGGTGGGTGGGCTCAATTTCTTCATCGTCTGCATTCCAACCCTCCCGCCATAGTCCGCCAAGACTCTCCGATAACGAGATGCTTTAGTGAATTCCAGATATCGCCGAAGGCGAGCATTGAAGATGTCCGCGGCGGTGAATTTATAACCGCGCCTAATCCGGATCGATTGGTAGGCGCGGAGGTTCAGAGTCCGCAAGGAATCCGCGCCGGAATCACGAAGTTTCATGGGGACAAGATTGGTGTTTGGGTCCATCGCCGTGGATGTTGTAGCCCCTGTATGCGGCGTTTATCCACCGCCTCGATCCGGGCGATCGGCTCCGGCTAATGGTCGGCAGATCCGTGTCACGCCACCAAGGCACTGCTCGGCGGCAGAGCTAGATCATGCCCATCGCCACAAGGCGGCGCTGCTGGTCAGGCTCGAGTCCGTCAAGATCAAGTCTCCGCGACATCGCCATGAAGTTTAAGCTTCCAAATCTGACCGACGCCGGGGCGAAGCTTTTGATCTGCTTCCGATGGCCAAGTGAATTGGCCCACAGGCGGCCGCCAATCTGAAGATCTGCTGGGGAGAAAAGTCTCACCGGATAGCGTTGCTGGTTGAAGATGCCATCGCCTATCGGTGACGACACGCAGGAACTCTCAATGAAAGCACCAATGTCGGTGTCAAACCGCGGATCTCGGTAGGGGGTCCCGAATCAGCGCCTAGGCGGATGGTAACAAGAGACGAGGGACACGATGTTTTTACCTGTGTTCGGCCCTCTCGATGGAGGTAAAACCCTCACGCCCCGCTTGATTAATATTGACGATATGGGTAGTACAAGAGTGGATCTACAACGAGATCAAGGAGGCTAAACCCTAGAAGCTAGCCTATGGTATGATTGTTGTCATGTATGTTGTCCTACGGACTAAAGCCCTCCGGTTTATATAGACACCGGAGGAGGCTAGGGTTACACAGAGTCGGTTACAATGGTAGGAGATCTACATATCCGTATTGCCAAGCTTGCCTTCCACGCCAAGGAAAGTCCCATCCGGACATGGGAAGGAGTCTTCAATCTTGTATCTTCGTAGTCTTGGAGTCCGGCGGATATTGATAGTCCGGCTGTCCGGACACCCCCTAGTCCAGGACTCCCTCACTCCCATTTTCAGCCGGAGTGCTACCTAAATTCATTTAGTCTTATTCGTTTCTTTTCTCATTCTAACCACTCCGGTTAGAACGAGTCATTTCAGACTCTATCTGATTCTGTGAGCTTTCGATTCTCACCATTCTCGTCGTTCCTCTCTTCTTCTAGAGTGCTCTCGATTCTTTGCTTCTTCTCTTGAGTTCTTGTTTCGCCTCATCACTTTTCCCTTCCGTCTCGGTCCTAAGATCTCGGGACGAGATCTTTTGCTAGTGGAGGAGTGTTGTAACGCCCCGGGTTCGATGCGCCAGGTGTCCGCCAGTTATTCGCCATTGTTGCCATGTCATTTTCTTGCGTGCTGCACTTTGTCATGTCATCATGTGCATTTCATTTTGCATACATGTTCGTCTCATGCATCCGAGCATTTTCCCCGTTGTCCGTTTTGCAATCCGGCACTCCTATGTCATCCGGCGTCCCCCTTTTTGCCTCTTCTCTTGTGCGGGTGTTAAACGTTCTCGGAATGGTATGAGGTTTGCTGCGCCTTGGTATAGCACCGTAGACCGCCTGTCAAGTTTCGTGTCATTTGGAGGTCGTTTGATACTCCAATGGTTAACCAGGTAACCGTAAAGGCCTCTTTTGTATGCAGCCCAACACCCCTTCCAAAGTGGCCCAAAACCCATCTAACTCCCCTCCATGCTCTCAGTCGTTCGATCACGATCGCGGGCGAAAACCGCACCTCATTTGGACTCTCCTAGCTCCTCTACCTATAAAATCACCTCCTCCAAATTCGCGGTAAACCCTAGCTTCTTCCTCCTCCTGCCGACGGACACGTCCGCCACGACGGACATGTCCGCTCCGCCCGCCCGCTAATCGCAGCGCGCCACGTGGCGCCGCTGCTCCCCCCGCCGCCCGGCCGCTCCCGCTCACGCCCACGCGGCCCATCCCACCCGCCGCCCGGGCCTTCGCCGCCACGCCCTCCACCTCAAGCCACGGGACCTCGCCGCCCCGCCCGCGGCGACGACCCGCCCGCCGCCGCCATCGCACCGCCGCGCGCCAAGGCTGTCGGCTCTGCCCGCTACTGCCGCCCCAGCGCCGCCGACCATGCCTTGCCTCTGCTGGCTCAGCTCCGCCGCCGTCCGCCAGGCTGAGCCGCCTCACGCCAAGCGACCATCTCGCCCTCCACCTCAAGGCCGCCCATTCATTCGCCAAGGCTGTCGCCGGCGTCCCCGGCCGGATCCGGGACGGGACCGGCCGGATCCGCCTCCCTCCGGCTTCCTCTCCCTCAACTCCGGCGAGAAGACCGGCGAACCTCGAAGTCCGTGCCGTAGAACCCTAGATCTGGAATTTGAGGTTGACCCCGTTTTCCCACTGTCCCAGATTATTTACATTATCATGCCATGTTTGACCTGCTGTATCTCCGCATCTGTAGCTCCATTTCATGCGTGTAATATGTCAAATTGTTCGCCTCGACGAGTACTTCATTTCATTCCTTTGCATCATTTTCATTTGAGCTCATCTCTATGCCCGAAATGCTGTTGGAAGAGTGCATATTGCTGTTAATCTGCTGAAACTGTTATAACTTGCTCATTTATCATTTTTGCCATCTTTGATGTGTGCATCCTATGAGGTTGATGTCTACATGTATGTTGGTCTATGCCATGCCATCTTTCCAGGGGTGCCAACCATGTATTTTTGTGAGTTGTGTGCTGAGTGTATCAAACTTGCTAAGTAGGATAGTTGTTGCTGTTTTCCTGACAGATTCTGTTATATTTTGTTGCTATGTAAACATGTTGCTACTAATCATTCTATGCATAATCTGGATATGCTCTATAAACATGTTTTGATCTACATGTTATGCTCTATCCATTCATGCCCTTGGTTGCAATTATAGCCTGCTGGAACATGTTGTTATCTTGCTCCAAAGTTGCTTGATAATGTTGTTGTCAGCCTGTTTACATTAAGTTCAGCTGTTTCCATGTGTTTTCCTAGTGATCTATGAACCCTATGACCTTGCTCTTGCCATGCTTAGCTTCATAAACATGCCTTCTTACTGTTGGTTGCCTTGCCATGCCATGTATTGCTCTGTGGTGAGTGGTTCAAGCTCACCAACATGCTTACTTATTGTTGTTCCTGCCATGTTTGAATCTGTAATATAACTTGCCATGTTTACATGGGTGCCATCATATTTTCTATGCCTTTTTGGCTCATGGTCAGTAAGGAACTGTTGTTCTATGCATTTAGTAGTATCATTCCATGCCTTTGTTTGCCATGTTAAGTTCCTGTAACATGTTGTTTGCTTGCTCTAAACATTACAACCTGATGTTATTTCTGCTAAAGTCTGAAACTGTTATTATTTGCAATATCTCCATGTCCTTTTGAGCATTTCTAGTTGTTTCTGGAGATATCTCAGTGTTCATGTTTTGTTATGCTTTACCAGTACTTCATGCCCATGCCTTTTGTTATTATGTTGGGGTGTTGTAGCATGTTGTTTTGATGCTTGCAATATGCCTAGTTGCTGTTATGGACAGATTGTTGCTATGACTTGTATAGTGTGTGTGTGTTGAACCATTGCTCCGTTTTGAGTGTGCTCTATATGAAACTTGCTTGATTTTGCATGTAGCTTCATATTATCATGTTGCATCCTTGTTTTGAGGTGTTTGCTTGATGTTTGGGTGCATTTTGCACCAATGCCATGTTTAACTTGTTTTGCTCATATCTTATAGACCGTAGCTCCGAATCTAATGAACTTTATATGTAACTTGACTAGAATTTCGTGTAGTTTCTCTTGGTGTTCTTTAACTTGCTGTTTAACAACTTGAATATAAGGTTTATTCAGTTCTGAACCAATTTCGAAATTTGCATATGAGGACTTACCGGAATTGTTATATGTTGTTCCCGGCCTCATTTAAACTTGCCTTGATGTGTTATTCTTATTTGTATCATCTCTTGCCATGAGTAGCTTCATGTAGCCTTGTCATGCATCATGCTTGTTGTGCATCATGTCTTGCCTATGCGTGGTGTGTTTACCATGTTGTGTGCTTCTTTTCGATAGTTCCGCTTCGCTATGATCGTGAGGATTCGCTCGCTCACGTGTGGTTCGTCTTCGTGGCTTCATCTTCTTCATGGACTCGTTCTTCTTCCTTGCGGGATTTCAGGCAAGATGACCGCTACCCTAGATCTCACTACTATCATTGCTATGCTAGTTGCTTCGTTCTATCGCTATGCTGCGCTACCTATTACCTATTTATCAAGCCTCCCAAATTACCATGAACCTCTAACCTTTGACACCATTCCTAGCAAACCATTGATTGGCTATGTTACCGCTTTGCTCAGCCCCTCTTATAGCGTTGCTAGTTGCAGGCGAAGTTGAAGATTTCTCCATGGTGGACAGGATTTATGTTGGGATATCACAATATCTCTTTTATATTATTAATGCATCTATATATTTGGTAAAGGGTGGAAGGCTCGGCCTTATGCCTGGTGTTTTGTTCCACTCTTGCCGCCCTAGTTTCCGCCATACCGGTGTTATGTTCCCGGATTTTGCGTTCCTAACGCGGTCGGGTGATTTATGCGACCCCCCTGACAGTTCGCTTTGAATAAAACTTGTCCAGCAAGGCTCAACCTTGGTTTTACCATTTGCCTCACCACCACCTACCTTTTCCCTTGGGAGTAATTAACCCAAGGGTCATCTTTATTTTAGCCCCCCCGGGCCAATGCTTGTCTAAGTGTTGGTCCAAACTAGAGCCACTTGCAGCGCCACCTTGGGGAAACATGAGGTCTGGTTCTAGTTGTACGTACTGCTCATCCGGTCGTGGCCTGAGACGAGATACGCGCGGCTACTATCAGGATGTCGGCACGCCGGGAGGTCTTGCTGGTCTTGTTTTACCATTGTCGAGATGTCTTGTAAACCGGGATTCCGAGACTGATCGGGTCTTCCGGGAGAAGGTCTATTCTTCGTGATCGCGAGAGCTTGTCATGGGTTGTTGGGACACCCCGCAGGTATAAACTTTCGAGAGCCGTGCCCGCGGTTATGTGGCAGATGGGAATTTGTTAATGTCCGGTTGTAGATAACTTGACACCAGATCCGAATTAAAACGCATCAACCGCATGTGTAGCCGTGATGGTCCCTTCTCGGCGGAGTCCGGGAAGTGAACACGGTCTTTGGGTTATGCTTGACGTAAGTAGGAGTTCAGGATCACCTCTTGATCATTGCTAGTTGACGACCGTTCCGCTTGTTTCTCTTCTCGCTCTTATTTGCGTATGTTAGCCACCATACTTGCTTAGCCGCTGCTGCAACCTCACCACTTTACCCCTTCCTTTCCCATTAAGCTTTGCTAGTCTTGATACCCATGGTAATGGGATTGCTGAGTCCTCGTGGCTCACAGATTACTACAACAACAGTTGCAGGTACAGGTTATGCGATGATCATGACGCGAGAGCGATGTTGCTTGTTTTGGTGTTTCTTCTTCTGCTTCTTCGATCAGGGGATAGGTTCCAGGTCGGCAGCCTGGGCTAGCAGGGTGGATATTGTTTGAGTTTCTATTTATGTATCTTCCGTAGTCGGATGTTGATCTCTTGTATGATGATGTTGTATTCGTGTGGCATTGTATGCCTCTTGTATGTATCCCCATCTATTATGTAATGTTGATGTAATGATATCCACCTTGCAAAAGCGTCTCAATATGCGGGTCTATCCTTGGTGGGACCTTCGAGTTCCTTTTGGATAGGGTCGCATATTGGGCGTGACACACTTTGATCTGAAACTCACTCCACGGTCTGTCCTTATCCGTCCTTTGCAGCCAAGGCCATCTAGCTTGCATTGCCACATTCAACCATCGCAGGTTGGGCAACCCAAGGCCTCCTGCCCATTTAGGGGCACACACCACATCCCAAGCAACCGCACAGTTTCCACCATTTGCTTCCCCTTTCCCACACCACAAGAAACCTCGACACACCTTATTCATGGCTGTCACTGTCTTGATAGGAAGATCCAATGCCATCATAGCATGTATGGGCATCGCACATAGAACAGATTGCACCAATGTAAGCCTACCACTTTTAGGCATGAGGGAAGCCTTCCACTTTGGCAGCTGATTCGCCATCTGATCCACCAAATATTGTAGCTGTGTTGCCGATTGCTTTCTTATGGACAAAGGCAGCCCAAGGTAACGCACCGGGAAAGGTCCCACTGGACAGCCAAGCTCCTCACTCGCCATGGCAATGCATTGCTCCGAACACCGTATGGGAAGGGCAACTGACTTCCTCATGTTTATGCGCAAGCCTGACGCCTCACCAAAGATATCAAAGATGCATTTGCAGATTGCAAGATCCATTGGTTCTGGCTTGCTAAACAGGACTACATCATCCGCAAATAACGAGAGTCTCTTCTTCATGCCCGATGGCCCCAACGGCTGCAAAAAAACCCATGTTGGCTGTCCACTCGAAAAGCATGTGAAGTGGCTCCATCGTGAGGATGAATAGCATCGGTGAAATAGGGTCCCCCTGGCGCAACCCCTTGCAGTTGAAAATTGTGCGATCCGGGTCACCATTCAACATTATCCTGGTGGTGGACGTTGCCAAAATCCCACACACCCAAGATCTCCACCTCGAACCGAACCCAAACCGCTCCAAAACTTCCAAGAGAAAAGGCCATTGAACCGAGTCAAACGCTTTCGAAATGTCGAGCTTCAAAAGAACAGCGGTGTTCTTCAAAGCATGCAAACGACGAGCCATGCTCTGAACTAACATGAAGTTGTCATGCAACGATCTACCTTTGACAAACGCACTTTGATGGTTCCCAACAAGTTTTGGCAGCTCCACCACAAGCCAGGAGGCTAGAACCTTCTCAAAGATCTTAATAGCTCCGTGCACAAGATTGATAGGCCGGAAGTCTCCCACATCCAATGCCCCATTCTTCTTGGGCAGGAGAGAAACTAGCGATTTGTTGATTGTGGCCATTCCTCTCACATCTCCATTATAAAAGCATGCCATAGCTGCCATGAAATCCTCCCGAATGATATGCCAACACGTGGCATAGAAACGCCCCGTGAACCCGTCCGGCCCTGGTGCTTTGTCTTGTGGCATCGATTTCAGGACCTTCTCAACTTCCCCGTGAACACGTATGTATGCAATTATGGGTGAAGACCGAAGGCCCTCGACATGCAACTGCCCCGACCCAGTTGCATGTGCACTCTCAACACGTAACTCATCCCGACCCCGTTGCATGTCTAGCCTTAACCCAAAACTTAGTCGACTCAGTTGCATGTCCATCCTCGACACGCAACTCGCCCCGACCCAGTTGTATGTCCATTTGTCCATCCTCGACATGCTAATTTGATTATTGATTTTTTTTCCTCTATCGTGCAACTTTGTGTATTTCCAAAAATGTTCTCCGTGTTTAAAAACATGTTCATCACGTATTTATAAAATGATCACCATGTATTTATAAAATGCTCATCATGTATTTTTTAAAATTGTTCATGAACTTTGTTGTGTGTTCAGAGCATGCGCCCGTTTTCACCTCATAGTACCAGAAACAGTTGATTTTCTTATACTACTAGCTTGTGTGTTTCAGCTATCAGAATGTAATAATCATGTAACATAAGTGGAACCAACGAGATTCGACATGGTTCTGTAGACAAACTAACACACTGGTTTTGTATTGTACTGGCATTTCAAATTCGCTAGTATTGTTCGACGTATCAAGCCAGATTGTTAGGAATAAGCCACGCATGAGTATGTGCTCGTGTGTGTGATCTGTGTGCATGGGTGTGACAGTGTGCATGCAAGATTCTGTTAGTGCACGCCCTGATTAGCTAGCTAGTTTGTTAGCTTGGCCGGGTCGCCGGACAAGCGCGTATGGGCGCGTACGTTTCGGTGAGAGAGTTAGCTAGCAAGGTAGGCGATCCGTGCGCGTCGTGGGCGCGCACGGCCGGGCATGAGGATCCTACGGGCGGGGTGGGCTGTGCGTCGTGCGCCAGCCGGGGTATAAATTCTGTAGACCGCGGGACGGTTGTAATGCACTGAGTTGATCCATGTAGACATTGCAAAGAGAAGAAAGATTCGGGCGTTCGTGCGCCCATGGCGGCGTTCGTGCACCGGCCCGAGAAACTTGTGTCCACTGTGTTCATCTCCTTTCTTCTTTCTTGTTCGAGCGAGTGAGTTGAGAGGGAGAGGTAGCTAGAGTTGCCGTTTGGCAACAACATTTGGTATCATGAGTTGGTTCATCTTGGGCGTCGTTCTTCTTGCCGGAGGCGTGCCGGCGGTGGCGGAGTTCGCCGGCGGCTGCGCGATGCTCCGGGCCGTGTGTCGGCCTATGGAGGTGCGCGGCGCGGCGAGGAAGCCGCGGTGGCTGCGGCGAGGAAGCCGCGGTGGCTGCAGCGGCACGGTGAGGAGGCCGTGGAGGACATGCGTGGTGGCTGCTTCAACGACGACGACAGTGCGGCGAGCGCGTCGCGGCGGCTCGGCGCGACAACGGTGGAGGCACGTGGCACAGAGCCGCGGCCCTCGTGTCGGATGCATCAGGCGCATGTATGGGCGCGCGCCGGGCGTGTCAGGCGCGGCGGGACCGTGGTGTAAGGTGTTCGTTGGCGAGCGGGGGTGTGCGCGTTGAGCTGGTCCATCACGGGCTCGCCGCGCCCAGACGTGTGCGTGATGTCGGAGCGGGCGCGGGCAGAGCGAGCGGGACGGGCGCTCGACGTGGGCTGGGACGTGGGTGCGTGCCCGGTGCGTCCCTGGGTATAAAACCCCCGTGTACGTTGTAATGGCATTGCCCGGAGTCGAGTTCGAGCTCGAGGGAATCAAGGCCGTTGGTGCGCCAGGAAGAGAAGCTGCGGCGTGTGTCGCCGGAGATGAAGAAGAGCGTTCTCCGTGGCAGTCGACGAGAGGCCGGAGTCCTGTCAAGATGGGCGGCGAGGTCGTGGCTTAGAGGGGAGAATGTTAGGAATAAGCCACGCATGAGTATGTGCTCGTGTGTGTGATCTGTGTGCATGGGTGTGACAGTGTGCATGCATGATTCTGTTAGTGCATGCCCTGATTAGCTAGCTACTCCCTCCGTTCCTAAATACTTGTCTTTCTATAGATTTCAACAAGTGACTACATACGACGCAAAATGAGTGAATCTACACATTAAAATATATCTACATACATCCGTATGTTGAGTCCATTTAAAATGCCTAGAAAGACAAGTATTTGGGAACGGAGGGAGTAGTTTGTTAGCTTGGCCGGGTCGCCGGACAAGCGCGTATGGGCGCGTATGTTTCGGTGAGAGAGTTAGCTAGCTAGGTAGCCGTGGCGTGCGCGTCGTGGGCGCGCACGGCCGGGCATGCGGATCCTACGGGCGGGGTGGGCTGTGCGTCGTGCGCCAGCCGGGGTATAAATTCTATAGACCGCTGGACGGTTGTAATGCACTGAGTTGAGCCATGTAGACATTGCAAAGAGAAGAAAGATTCGGGGGTTCGTGCGCCCACGGCGGCGTTCGTGTGCCGGCCCGAGAAACTTGTGTCCACTGTGTCCATCTCCTTCCTTCTTTCTGGTTCGAGCGAGTGAGTTGAGAGGGAGAGGTAGCTAGAGTTGCCGTTTGGCAACAACACAAATAACCCTGATGTTGTGGCATGCATTTTTGGGGGCTCCGGTACATACGTTCAACATGCCGCGCTTGCGGCTGGCCTTCATGTGGGTCGGTGGCATCATTTGATTTCGTAACGACATACACAAAACCCGGCCACATAAGTTCATTGGACATTGTAGATGCAAGTGTACACAAAAATGCCTACATGGATTTTGTAGCAGCTAAACCTGTTTCTAACATATTCCTATTCTTTGTGGACAACCTCTACTAAAAAAACACAACCCACAAATGCAAAGTCGTAGCATATCGAAAATAGAAGAAAAAGGACGAGAAAATCAAGCCCAATCAGACCTCAGCACAGACAACAAAAACAAGGGAAAAGGTGTGAATCGGGCCTCAACACATAGGTGGCATCAGTGAGAGGGGCATTCTCTCTCTTTCAGAATAGGGCATTTTCTTCTTGCTCCGGCAATGTTAACGCAACACGTTGTTAATCGTCGAACTAAGTAACCACCAAGTTGAAACGGAAACAATGGCCAAAAAATCATGTACGGCACCAGAACACACGGGGGAGAGTTGTTAAACAAATTAAACGAGAGGAGTAATTATAACAATTTTGGTATGGCTACTCATAGTATCATGCATATGATCCTAGTGTATGATACTACCTTCATAGTGTATAGTACTACTACTATTATAGAATAGTATCATAGATGCTCATATTATTGCCATGCGTGACACAAAATAACATAACATTTAACTTGATACGGTATTTACCTATGTTACTCTAACCATCTTTTGTTTTAATTATTTACCACATCAACATGTTTGTTATTCTCGAGTGCATGATACCGGCTATGATACCACCACTATGGCCAGTCTAAAGCACATCTAAGTCTTATGTCATTAATTTTACGCCGAGATTCGTGTGGATATTTTTTTCCTTTTTTATGCTTGATTGACTCACTTATATGTATAATTTTAAATAGCCGACTATAGCTCCGTTATAGCCTTTTCAACAGGGTGTCACTAAATAGTCGCCTTCATAAATAGCCCGCTATAACTGATTTAAAGGCCTCCGCTATTTTTCATAGTCCGTTATTTAAAACATTGCTTATATGTGCAATAACTTGTGCCCTATAAACCGAGAGCAAGGTCATTCAATCTTGAAAGGAAGGAAGCGGCGCCGTACACGATGATGAGCTATCGTTTCTCCCAGCATGGTTCTTCATAGCGCCGCCGTTCTTCGCCCACTCTCGTCCTGCTCTGGGATAGTTGTTATGAGCAATACACGGCCGTTCCTGACAGTGGTTGCTTCACTTTGGATGTCGAAGATGACATGTTTGGGATCTGCTTCGTTTCGGTGCGGCTGGCCGTTGCCAGCGGTAGTCTTCGCCGCCGATGGCTGGCAGAGAACCGAGATGCCACTTCCGGCTGATATTGTTCACAAGATCTCCTGTCTGATTTTTATTTCAAAACGAGGATGATCTCCAGCCTTTACATCTGTACGATGCATGCAGCCATTTTATTAATTATTCATAAAGACCTTACAAAAAAAAATCTATCGCTACTCCTATCTAACTGATGAAGGGGTGCTGATAGTACGACCCGAATATCAAACAGACCTCGCATCGAAGCCTACCATCTAAAACCCGAGGCCCTAACCAAGCCACATTGCCGAGTCTGGGGTGCACACCCGTTTGGCGCCCTCTTAGAGGTTGTCGCTGCCGTCTTCCGCCGATCCATCTTCAGAGCAGGTACCGACGCATCAATTGCCAGGCCTGCAGTTGATGCCACCACGGCGCTAGACAACGCCACCATTCTACGTGCGTCCATCATCACACATCCGTCGCCAAGACCCTACTAGTTGTGCCACGCCGCAGACTCCACATCGTCGATGCGTGATATGAAACGCCGGTCCACCGCTAAAACCATCCACTGGTCCCTCGATCCAATGCACACCTTCAAAAATGACGCTCCCAAGGAGGGCACCACACAAGAGCGCCACCATCATCCGATCAACTGATCAAGGGTTTCCCCCTGAGGTAGCAGGAGGAGCTGGGAGCTTCACCTCGATGATGCCTTCAAGAAGGAAACAATGCAAGGGCGTCGCCATCACTGGCTCCGGCCACCGGCCGAAGACCAGGATTTCACCTGGATCTGTCCCAAGAAATCCAACTGACAACTTGTTCACCGTACCGACCACCTTCAAAGCCCCAGATCTAGCCGTTTAGATTCGACGACCACCCACAACAACACTGCCACCTTGGGAGCCCTGGCACACCGGCCACTGTCAGGGAGTGCCACCACTGAAGCATGGGAGGAGGGCTTCCATCCCACCTCGCCAAACCTTGAGAGCCGTCGAAAGGGATCCCGCGCGCTCGTCACCGTCTCTGATCTGAACCAGTCCAGAGCCAAAGCCACCAGATCTCCGGCGCAGATCCGCTTTGGACATGGACAACACCACACGATGCTGCCACGGCAGCTGAGCTCCACTCGCCGCCACCGTCCCAGGCGCCGCCGGATCCAGCGAACATCACCACGCGCCGCCGCCACCGCAACCATGGTCGATGTGCCATGTCGACGCGCCCAAAGATCCCGCACCACCCGATCTTCCACACCGCCCTACAGCTCCGCCGCCTCCGCTCACCACCACCACCCATCGCCAGAGGCGAAGTCGCAGCGCCGCCATGACCCGGATCAGGAGAGGCTCCCAACGCCGATGGGTGACCTGCCTCGCCCGATCCGACACGGAGGGAAGTGGTCTCTCCACCGCCGCCGTCGGTCGGGCGGGCTTTGCAAGGCAGCTTCTCTAGAGGCGACGGAGGGGAGGAGGATGCGGTGGAGATGGCCCGGGGCGCGGTTGAGGATTCCCCCCCCCCCGAGCCGCCCTAGATAGGATTCAAGCTGTCAACACATATATAGTACTGTACTTATTCGCTGCTGTTTTACCTGGCGACTGGCGTTAGCGTACTTGCCAAATCTCCTGTCTGATGGGGCGGTTCGCCATTTGATCCTGAAAAGATGTTCTCCGACGAGCCTACAATGGGGTTTGCACATCTCCCCAGGACGGTAGTGCATGCGAACCAGTTTTTCCTTGTGGAATCTGCTGGACAAATTTTTGCTATCATTAAGCTGAAGAAACACGTGAAAGTTTTGGACGCGTCTAGTGGGCGCTCATGCGCCAGGTAGAGCCCCCAAGCGGCCGGTGGAAAAGGAAAATCACCTGGTTCCTTGTCCACAAAAGGAAATTGACCACCTAGTTTGCTTTTCAATTTCCTTTTAGAAAAAAAGCCATAACTTTTAAACCTAGCATCGAAATTAAGATCCGTTTTCACAGTAGGAATCCTTGCGACGTTCTCTTCGAAAGTAGATCCCATATGACTATGTTTCGATGAAATTTTTTTGTGCAATTTTCTCTCCGTTTTGTGCAACTGCCTAGCCACGATGTGCAACTACCTGACAGGGATGTGCAACTTTTCTCCTACACCGCAGACCTGTAGTTTTCAATTATGGTACCTCCACCCCCAAACTACCTCCTTCTAGTGAGATGTGCTACTTCGTCTGTTGCCCAGGCCAACTGCATAGTAGTTGATGTGCAACTTTCCCCCGCCCGTGGATGTGCTTCACTGTTTGCTGCATCGGCCAACGGCATAACAGTGGATGTGCAACTTTGGATACTGTCACGGCCAACTGTCTAACAGTGATGTGCAACTTTCTCTCGTACCCCCATGGATGTGTAGTTTCCCTGCTAGCACCTGACCCAAACCACCCCTGCTAGTGAGATTTGCAACTTTAGCACTTTGTTTATATGCAACTTTTCAATACCCTCATGAATGCCAATTTTTCACCATTCAATTGTCTCTGCCTGTGAGATGTGCAACTTCAAATGTTGCCCTGGCCAACTACTTAGCAGACTATGTGCAACTCTGTTTGTCGCCCCGCCAACTGAAAATACATGTCCAGAATTAGGGAGCAATGAGTTGCACATTGACTAATAGGCAGTTGGCTTGAACAATAGAGTAAGTTGCACATATCACTTGCAGGGGGAGGTGGGTGTAGGGTGTGCCAACAATGAAAAATTACACATCCATGAGTACGAAGAAGGGTTGCACATCGACTGTTAGATTGTTGGTCAGGAGTAGACTAGTTGCACATCAAAATTGTCATGGTTGCAGATTGCAATCTCATAGGAAGTTGAATCATGCAGATCCAAAAATTGGTCTCAAGAAAGTTGCACGATGCAGTACTAAAGTTGCACCATATAGTACCAAAATTGGCATCGAAAAAATTCGTCAAAATATACCCATGCGGGATCTAGTTTCAAAGATCTCGTCGCAAGAATTCCAGCAGTGAAAACGGATTCGAATTTTGACGCGCGGTTTGAAAGATATGACTTTTTAAAATTTGAAACTCCAAAATAAATGTGTGTGGATCTGTCCTTTTCAGAATGAGGTAATCACTGTGAACGCTTTTAATGCTAACAACCATATGCACTAGAAGATAGAAAAAATCCAGTTTCGTCCAGATGGTGCGCGTGCACTTGGAAGAATTTGGGGAAAGTTTTCGGCTGGACAACGTCAAACGGCGGAGGTGAGGTTGAGCCTGTGAGAAGCATCGGCCGCCGTGCCATCTTCATCGGTTGCCGCAGGTGCCTTTCTGTCGCCGCGGACAAGTTTCCATCCATCCTCGCGAACTGCGTCTACTATCTCAGGTCCGCAGAAGATTCTTCTCCTGACATCTACAAGTATGACCTCGAGGAGAAGAAAGAAGAGATGGTCTCTGAAGCCATAGCCGCTCTGAACCCCAGCACGCTGCCTTCCGCCAACCCTCCATTTACAATCGTTCAGCTCCTCTCCAGCTACACCACCAACGCCAGGGAATCTCAGCTTCTTGCGATGGAAAGGCTTAGGGGCTGCAGCTTCCTGATGGTACCTTCCTCTCGCGCGTGGGCAACTGGGCATTGACGTAGTTCTATGATTGAAGTATTCAGGTGTTGATCATCGAATATGCGCGTTGTTGAGCAATGATCGATCCCTTGCGTGTGTCTCGAATAAAATTAGCTGATCGAGTCTAGTACTATTTCGTAATTGGGGGATCCAAGTATTTTACATCATGTTTTGGACGTACCCATTGCATAATCAAAGTTGGCAGTAATCTTCAGCTTATTAATTAGCAGCCGTATGTTTGTTCTTTCCTGGCTTGTACCGCTGAGTGATGCAGTGTTGTGCCTTTTGGCAGTAGGAAATCTTGTTTTCATTTTACTTTGCTGTTGTTCATAAGTTGTGCTTACAAACTTACAGTCATGCATGCTTACAGTACAGTACTGAGTGTCAGACCGGGGTACCCATTTTCTTTAAACCAAAATTTATTACCATGATTCTAAAAACTGTTCTCTGGATTCAGACTATTGAGTGCAACAGTCGTAATACAGACCTCATTAGTGCAGAATCATCACTTTACAAAACGTGGCAAAAGTCATCGCACTGAATAATTGACAGTAGCGAAAAAATACTGAGAAAATTCTGATCGTGTTATACATGGCAAATCGCCCACGTGCGGGAACAGGTGACAGCGCACTGAAAACGGCCATTAACAACGCGGTCGAAGGCTGAGATTCAAATAAGAACAGGATCAGCTGTTAAGACGCAGTCCGTAGCGGACATCTACTGATCCGATCCGGATGCTAGTAGCTAGTAGGTCTTGGACGCCATGAGATCTGGTGGGCTAGCTGCGTCCTGACCATGCAGGGGCACAACCCCTGACCTGGCCCGAGGCACACCAAGCGCTCCTCCCCTCGTCGCCACTGACATACAGTTACTAACCAAGCGCTCCTCCGGCCCATTTTTTTAGTTAGAATAAGTTCAAAATAAACCTTGAACTTGTTGACTAAAGCTAAATCAACCTCTATACTCCGAATCCCCGAAATCAGCACATCAAACCCTCTGATCCTGATCTATTTTGAACATTGATATGTTTAGCTGCTATTCACTGATGTGGTAAGTCAAACACTGGGATCAGGATCGTTGACTAAGTCGGGCATTCCTCTGTTCGTTCTGATCGCAGCTTGTTTCATTTTTTTTCCTTTTCCTTTTTCTTTGGTTCTTTTTTTTCTTCAACGGTTTTCTTTGGGGTTTTTCAGTTATAGTTTGTTTCTTTCCTTTCTCGATTTTCCCCGGTTTCATTTTTTTCTTTTTTGCAATGTTCGTTTCTTCGGAAAATGTTCAGGATTACAAAATTTTATTCATGCTTTGAAAAAATGTTTGAACTTTAGTTTTTTTTCTTGTTCCAAGATTTGTTCAAAATTTAAAAACTGTTCCCATTTTTCAAAAGTTGTTCTTTTCAAAAAAAATTAGACTTACAAAAATTTTAAAATTTGAAAAAATCGAGTTTTAAAGAAATTCTCATAAATTCAAAAAAATATCCGGGTTTTACAAAATTGCTCACTAAACTACCCGCCAGTTTTCAAAAAATGTTTGTGTACAAAAAAATGTTAGCTACATGGCTCCAATACCTCCTAGGTTTTCAAAAATTCTTGTATTTCAAAAATGTTCAAGCTTAATTTATTTGTTCTCAACATTGCAAAATATTTATGTTCTAAAAATGTTCAGTATTTCCAAACAGATTATTTCGTGTTTGTTCTCAGGATCTGGCGCTGATGTTGGCTCATTTTAATACGCCTGCTGCCTAACGACTTAACGAGACACACGCACTCGCTCACTGTATTGGCTAACATCCGGCGCGTGTAGCCGAAGCATTCGTGTTCGAATCCTCTCGGGGGACCTATTTTTCTGATACATTTTGAACTGGCACAAACTGGTGGTACAATATCCATCAATGGGCCGGCCCATAAAGGCTCCACGCACCCAACAATCCCGGGTTCGACCCGCAGGTCAACAATCCCTGAAAACACTCTTGATATTCAAAATAGACCAAGATCAGAGAATTCGATGTGTTGATTTTAGGGATTGAAAGGGGTCAATTTAGCTTTCGCTTATATTTCAAGGTTTGTTTTGGATTTTATTTTCTTTTTCAATTACTAACCCGAGGCATACATTTTATTTTCGATATTTATCAAACAAACTGTAATTGGTTAGTAACTTTCGTACCATATATACCAATGACAAAAAGTTCAGATTAACACTTAATTTAGGCTCAAGAATAAAGTCACTAACCAAGCGCTACTATTTTTTCGGTATTTATCAAATAAAGTGTAATTGGTTAGTAACTTTCGTACCATATATACCAATGACAAAAAGGTCGGGTTAACACTTAATTTAGGCTCGCTTAAGTAAATTTTGGTTACATTTATAATTTACATTACTAAATTTATGGATTAGACAAGATCATATGTGACTCCATAAATTTCTTTAATAATGCAAAATACTAAATTTAATATAAAAAATAGGGGATCAACTCGGTGTCCTCTTGTTCTCTCGGGCTATGGATCCTTCAAGATCAAATTCGGTCGTCGCCGCCATTTCTCGGAGACTTCTCGACTAGTTGCATGGATACTACTTTTCTTTTCCGACAATAGCAATAAAAAAGGTAAACACCACGAGCTACAACGTGTACCCAGTGACGGACCTAGTATCGAGTTACTAGGGGTGCCAAACATCAATACCTAGTTAAAAGTTGTAGAAATTACACAAAAGTAGTATGACTGGGCCTAACCTTCATAGTAAATCCAACACATAGTACAAAAGTTAAGGTTAAATATACTGTATCAACTTTTTTTTCATAGGGGGCGCTATCAGTGGTGGATCCAGGACCCAGGCTGCGGAGGGGGGGGGGGCTTGGCCCTGGGCGTGAGGATGAATCACTTTGTTGCCTGTACCATATTTGTGCACTGTAGCCGCACTGTAGGAGCATGGGCCACTAGTAGAAAAAGAGGCTTTCCGTCCAGCCCCATAAGTCGCGAAGCTGTAGGAACCGCGACCAATGGGACCTTTAGTCGCGGTTCTGGACGTGAACCGCGACCAAAGGCCCGGTCAGTAGGAACCGCGACCAAAGGCTGGGCCTGTGGCGCTCGGTGGCCCACGTGAGGGCTTTAGTCGCTGGCTGTGCCAACCGCGACTAAAGGTTTCGGCACCTTTTAGTCACGGTTTGCTGTGCCAACCGCGACTAAAGCCCCTCCCCTATATATACCCATCCAGCAGCCAACACTTAGCCATTTGGAGCCATTCTCTTCACAAGTGGGTGTAGGTTTGCTTTTGGTTCCTCTTATGCACATAAGGTGTTTGATGAAATGCATGCCCCAAGAGCATGAAACAAACATGACATGAAGTGTTGGAGCCACACTCTTCGATCAAGTTAGCAACTTGATGAACCTTTGATGTGTCAATATGCATGTGTGTAGTTCATAACAAATGCATGATGGTTAATTATATATTTTATATTATAATAATGCATGAATCGGCAATGGATGTACGGTAACCGACTCTCCGGCGAAGTTCACTACGGGTTTGAAAGATTTCCTCGTAGTGGCTAATGCGAACAAGCGGGGGTTTTGTTATCTGTCCATGTGTTATCTGTAAGAATGAGAAGGGTTACTCTTCCTCAAGAGTTGTTCACATGCATCCGCTTGAAGGGTTTCATGCCAAGCTATAATTGTTGGACCAAGCATGGAGAAAGAGGGTTATAATGGAAGAAGATGAAGAAGGGATGATTTCATCGATGAAAGCTATCTTGCTCATTTCGGTGATACTTTCATGGAGGATGTCAAGGTGAAGGGAAGGTGAAGAAGAGGCACGTGATGATCCCGCTGATGATCTTGGTCGGACCATTGCCGATGCACGGAGACGCTGCTAAACCGAAAAGGAGAGGAGAATTTGGATCGAATGTTAGAGGATCACGAAAAGGCGCTGTACCCGGATGCGATGATGGTCTCAAAAAGCTGGGCTGCACAATCGGATTTGCTGAAATGGAAGGCGAGGCAGGTGTAGCTGACTCGGCATTTGAAAACTTGCTGAAAATGTTGAAGAATATGTTTCAAAGGATAACGAGTTGCCCGCCAAGACGCATCTGAAGCAAAGAAGGTTGTCGCCCTCTAGGTTTAGAGGTTCGAAGATACATGCATGCATCAACGATCGCATCCTCTACCGCGTGAATACGAGAATTTGAATGAATGCCCGTATGCACCGCATTGCGTTATAAGATCGAGGCGATGACCCCGGTGACGATGTTGAGGGCCGAAACCTGTGAAGAGGGTTCCGCCAAGGTGATGTGGTATGCTCCTATAATACCACGGTTGAAACGTCTGCTCATGAACAAAGAGCATGCCAAGTTGTTGCGATGGCACAAAGAGGAACGTAAGTCGGACGGGAGTTGAGACACACCGCAGATGGAACGAATGGAGAAAGATCGACGATGGTTCAGAGATTTTGCAATGACGCAAGGAACATAAGATTTGCTCTAAGCACGGATGGCATGAATCCTTTTGGCGAAAGCGAGCTCCAGCCATAGCACTGCCCGTGACTCTATGCATCTACAACCTTCCTCCTTGGTTGTGCATGAAGCGGAAGTTCATTATGATGCCGTGCTCATCCAAGGTCCGGCAACCCGCAACGACATCGATGTGTACCTAAGGCCATTAGTTGATGAACTTTTACAGCTGTGGGTGGTGTCCGTGTGGGATGAGCACAAACAAGAGGAATTTGACCTCGACGTTGCTTTTCGAACCATCAACGATTGGCCTGCTCTTAGTAACCTTTCGGACTGTCAAATAAGGGATACAATGCATGCACGCACTTGCTACATGAGACCGAAAGTGTACATTTGCCAAATTGTAAGAAGAACGTGTACCTTGGGCATCGCCGATTTCTTCCAAAATTCATCCAAGAAGAAAGAAAGGCAAGCATTACAACGGCAAGGCAGATCACCGGCGAAGCTCGCGAACGACCGGTGCCGAGGTATTTGATATGGTCAAGGATTTGAAAGTCATCTTTGGAAAGGGTCCCGCGGACAATCGGTTCGAAGGAGCCGACGGGCACGCAGCCATGTGGAAGAAGAAATCTATATTCGGGAGCTAGAATATTGGAAAGTCCTAGAAGTCCGCTCTGCAATCGACGTGATGCACGCTATTTAAGAATATTTGCGTGAACCTCCTAAGCTTCTTGGGCGTGTATGGGAAGACAAATGATACAAAGGAAGCACGGCAGACCAGCAACGCTTGAAAGACCACGATGACCGCATCCGGAATGGTTTCAAGGTCGTGCCACTACGCCCGACCAAAGAAGAGAAGGTCATCTTTTTGAATGCCCGAGCAGTATGAAGGTCCCGTCTGGATTCTCGCCCAATATAAAGGGAATAATAAACATGGCGGAGAAAAGTTCCAAAACCTCAAGTCTCACGATCGCCACGTGATTATGACGCAATTGCTTCCGATTGCTTTGAGGGGCTCTGCCGAAAATGTTCGAGTAGCCATTGTGAAGCTATGTGCATTCCTCAATGCAATCTCTCGTAAGGTAATCAATCCAAGTTCTACCACGGTTACTGAACGATGTGATCCAATGTCTTGTCGGTTTGAGTTGGTGTTCCCGCCATCCTTCTTCAATATTATGACGCACCTCCTGGTTCACCTAGTCAAGAGATTTCCGTTCTCGGTCCTGTATTTCTACACAATATGTTCCCTTCGAGAGGTTCATGGGAGTATTAAAGAAATATGTTCAGAACCGTGCTAGGCCAGAAGGAAGCATCGCCAAGGGCTATGGAAATGAGGAGGTAATTGAGTTTTGTGTTGACTTTGTTCCCGACCTTAAGCCGATTGGTCTTCCTCGATCGCGCACGAGGGGAGACTAAGTGGAAAAGGCACGATCGGAAGGAAATCAACGATATGTATGGACGGCCATTCTCTGATCAAGCACACCACACTCGTCTTGACCAATTCCAGCTTGGTGGCTCCGTGCTTTGAGAAACACAAGAATATTTTACGCCGGACAACCCGGGAAGCTGAATCTGGATTAGGAAGGCCCACATGGAGACTTTCGGCTTGGTTGAGAAAACATTTAATGAATGACAATGATGTTGTAGATCAGTTGTACATGTTGGCCAAGACACCATCTTCGACTATAACGACTTTCCAAGGGTACGAGATAAATGGGAATACATTTTACACGATCGCCTAAGATAAAAAGAGCACCAACCAAAACAGTGGTGTCCGCTTTGATGCAAAGAACCGAGAATGGGCAAAAGGTCACATATTATGGTTACATAGAGGAGATATGGGAACTTGACTATGGACCCTCCTTTAAGGTCCCTTTGTTCCGTGCAAATGGTTCAAGCTAACAGGAGGTGGGGTAAAGGTGGACCAGCAATACGGAATGACAATGGTGGATTTCAACAATCTTGGTTACCTTGACGAACCATTCGTCCTAGCGAAGATGTCGCCGTGTTTTCTATGTGAAGGACATGAGTAGCAAACCGAGGAAACGGAAAGATAAGAAAACGATCAAGACATCATGCGATGATTCAAAGCGCCACATTGTTCTTTCAGGAAAAGAAACATCGTGGGAGTGGAGGACAAGATGACATGTCAAGATTATAATATGTTTGCTGAAATTCCGCCTTCAAAGTGAACACCGACCCAAGCATTAAGTTAAATGATGAGGATGCTCCATGGATACGCACAATCGTAAGCAAGCAGGACACAAGGGAAGAATTGATGTGTAATAATTTATTGTACCAAACTTTGTATTTGGTCGATGAACTGAATGATGTATCAAACCTTTGTCAAACCTTCAAGGGATTAGTTTTATTTTTCTGATTTTTTGATATATAATTGTATTTTTAAGATTTTAAAATGAATTAGTTTTATTTTTCTGATTTTAAAAGGAAAAAGGAAGAAGAAGAAAGAAGGGAAAAGGAAAAAAAACAGAAGAAAAAAACAGAAGAAAAAAGGAAAAACAGAAGAAAAAAACAAACAGAAGAAAAAGGAAAAAAGAAGAAAAAAAAAAAAGAAAGAAAAACATAAGAAAAAAACAAAGAAGAAAAACAGAAGAAAAAAAGGAAAAAGGAAGAAAGGAAGAAAAAAAGAAGAAAAACAAGAAAAGGAAGAAACAAACAGAAGAAAAAAAAGAAGAAAAAAGGAAGAAAAAAACAGAAGAAAAACAAGAATTTAAAATGAATTAGTTTTATTTTCTGATTTTTTTGATATATAATTGTATTTTTAAGATTTTAATAACATAAATAAATAAGTAATTAGAAACTTTAATTGCAAAAATAATTATCATAAAGTAAAATAAATAAGTAACTAGAAACAAAATAAAATAAAATAAATAAGTTTTTTGTTGTAAGTAGAAACAAAACAAAATAAATAAAGCAAAAATGAAAACAAAAAACAGGCAAAAAATAAAAAATATGCCACCTACTGGGCCACCACGGCCTGAATACGACTAGAAACCCATTAATGGGCCAGGATTCAGGCCCGCAGAAGGCCCAATAGGCCCACAGGCACAGAGTAACAGAGCCCGTAAGCTCAAGATTTGAGAGGAGCTCGAAGTGGTGAGCGCAGCGCTTATAAACCACTGCCGATGCCTCTCGGCTAGCGAGGTGGGACTAAACATCCCACCGCACTGCGCCAGTTCAAAGACCCTTTAGTCGCGGGGGGGCGGGTCGACTAAAAGGTACCCTTTAGTCGCGCCCTCCTCAACCAGCGATTAAAGGTTCTTTTTGCTGAACGAAGCGGTAAAACACTTTAGTCGCTGGGGAGGCGGACGCGACTAAAGGGTACCTTTAGTCGCGTCCGCCTCCCCACCGCGACTAAAGGTTCGTCTATAACATCTGACTTAGCGTTTTGCCCCATTCGCCTCTTTCTCGACGCGAAGCGCTGCCGACGCCGATCGACGCTGAGCGCCGCCTCGACGCCGACGACGCCGACGCCTGAAGCCTCGCCCGCCCGATGGCGCCGCCGCGAGCGCATGTCCGCCGCCTCCCCCTGCGCCCTGCCGCCGCCCGCTTGCGCCGCCCTTGCACCCTGCGCCTTGCCACCTTGCCGCGCCGCCGCCGCCGCCCACCGCCGCCACGCCACTCACCGCCCGCCGCCACGCCCGCCGCCCTCGATTCCTTTCTGATTTTAATTAACTAGTAAATAACTTAAAACCCTAAACAGGAAGAAAGAAGAAGAAAGAAGAAAGAAAGGAAAAAGGAAGAAGAAGAAAGAAAAAGAAAAAGGAAAAAGGAAGAAGAAGAAAAAGGAAAAAGGAAAAAGGAATTTTTTTCTTTTTTTTTCTTTAATTTTAACTAGTAAATAACTTAAAACCCTAAACCCCAAAAAAAAAAAACAACAGAAAACCGGCCAAAGAAAAACAAAAAGGAAAAATGAAGAAGAAGAAAGAAGAAGAAAGAAGAAAGATAGGAAAAAGGAAGAAGAAGAAAGAAAAGGAAAAAGGAAAAAGGAAGAAGAAGAAAAAGGAAAAAGGAAAAAGGAATTTTTTTCTTTTTTTTTTTTGTTCTTTTTAATTTTAACTAGTAAATAACTTAAAACCCTAAACCCCAAAAACAAAAAACAACAGAAAACCGGCCAAAGAAAAACAAAAAGGAAAAATGAAGAAGAAGAAAGAAGAAGAAAGAAGAAAGAAAGGAAAAAGGAAGAAGAAGAAAGAAAAAGAAAAAGGAAAAAGGAAGAAGAAGAAAAAGGAAAAAGGAAAAAGGAAATTTTTTTTCTTTTTTTTCTTTTTTTTGTTCTTTTTAATTTTAACTAGTAAATAACTTAAAACCCTAAACCCCAAAAACAAAAACAACAGAAAACCGCCAAAGAAAAACAAAAGGAAAAATGAAGAAGAAGAAAGAAGAAGAAAGAAGAAGAAAGGAAAAGGAAGAAGAAGAAAGAAAAGATGATACCGCCTTCCTCGCCTCCTCCTTTTGCCACCGCCTTTCGCCACCGCCACCGCCACCGCCCCTTCTTCACTTAATTAATTTGTTTTACTACATGTTTTCAGGATCGACATAATGGCGGACGATAGAGTCAACCCGATTATGGACAACTATGATCCGGACGGTGAAGCACATATGTTCGGCATCATAAACGGCGATATTCAATATGTGCCGACCGGAGAAGAAGAAGATGATATCTCTTCTTATCTCGAACCTTGACGGTGAAGATGAAGGGCGCCACAAGAAGATGATGTCAAGAAACGCCGATAAACGCATTTATCTTCAAATGGAAGTAGCAACCACCTCCGCGCCGAGGTATATATATACATTGAGCCTCGGTGATACAAACTAACTGATTTGAATAAATATGTGTGTACTAACGCCGACTCTCTTTCTTATTTTAGCCCTCGGCGGATCGTCAAACAATCGAGTACGCCGTCGTCAAAGCGTGGCGCAACCAAGACGATGAAACCAAGAGAAACATGCACCATCCAGGTTGTCGACTTTGCAACCGGCAGGCAGCTGGAGCCCCGCAAGAACGCCACCAAGTTTGTCACCAATGCGGAGCCATTGTTAGAGACAACGCCTCGATCACCGTCGAGAGTGGAATGAGCCAAAGAAGGCACGAATTGATGGTTTCACTTTTGTCGATAAGAGAACAAAAAAGATTGCTTCAAGAAGCTTATGGAACATTTCGTTCTACCTTCGAATACAACAAATTCGATGAGGAGGGTAACAAGATTGAGGAAAACAAGGAGAGGAGGAGGCTAGTCAAACAGAGACGCTCTTCATAAGATGGCCGACGATTCCGGAAATACAAGCAAAATCTAGCCCGTGACTTTGTCAAGCGTAACAAGACTCGGATTTCGAGGACAATATGAGAAACGAAAGATGATTGGCCAGAATTTGTGAAGCAAAAGAAATCGGAGCAGTTCATTCAAATATCGAAACAAAATAAGGAAAATGCGGCTAAGAAGGAGTACAATCATGTTATGGGGCCAGGAGGGTATCGCATTTTGGTGCCTAGGTTCGAGAAGAAGGAGAACGAGCTGAGGGCGCGAGAATCCGTCCCAGTGCGGAGGATGGGACCCAAGGGCCAAAAGCTGGTGGTACGGGCATGGGGAACGCTCAACCCGGAGACAGGGGAGTGTGTTTACCAGGCAAATTAATTAAACCCACCCAAGCCCTTATTGACGCAATGAAGGATGCTCAACAGGGAAGATCAAGTTCAACAGAGAGAACGACGCTACCGACAAAAGCCCTCGAATCTCGAACACGGAGGACGTGTACGAGGCATGGGGCACATTCCGTGGAAAATAGGGTTCCCCGAGCGATGACCCGTCTGACGGTTACGAAGCCGTAAGAGAAAGATGGATCGGGAAGCGGATGTTGCGACGCGGTTGGCATCGGAAATGGAAGTGATGAAGAAAACCATGAGTGTACTAGTAGCGAAAGAGATTCAGCTCGGTGCAGATGAAGATCATCCAATGGATCTCGGAAGCCAGCAGCGGAGAAGCGGCGTGGCTTCCACGGAGGCTCCACCAGCTGGTGCAGATGCACCGACGATCGAAATTATCGCACCGGAGCCTCGGTGGTCGAAATTATCTGCACCGGAGCCTCCTCGCTACCCGTGGGCGATATAAAGGAGATGAAAGAATGTCATCTCAGATATCCTATCGGGAACATGTCCATGAAGGTAGCCATCGGCAGTGCTTTACCATGTTTACTCGAGCACTCCACCACAACAACCCCATTAAAGATGGCTATGCTCGTGTCACGGTGGAGGACATAGTCCAAGGGTTTGAGGACCGGAGATTGAAATTGCTACACCAAGGGGAGAAAAGACTTGAGATGTCAAGCGCCATTACATTCTATGGCAAAAGAAGTTTATCAAGTTTCAGCGAGGCGCCAAGGACAACAAGTCCACCCCTACGGTGGTGGTGGTGGCGGTGGCGGTGGTGGTGGTGGTGGTGGTGGTGGCGGTTCACCTACACCTCCGTCACATCACCGACGCCGCCCCGATCCTAACGTCCGGCGGTGATCATCCGCCGCCCCGCCTCGTCCGGCGGTGATCCGACGCCGCCCCGATCCACAACGTCCGGCGGTGATCATCCGCCGCCCCGATCGTCGTCCGGGTGGTGATCGACGCCGCCCCAATCCACCTACGGCAAATAAGCGTAAGAAGTCTGGAGTATTAACCCGACCCTTATGTACCTAAGACCACAAAGGTACGGAGCCATCATCAAGCCTCTCCCCACAAGGCCTTGGGAACGTAGTGCCGAGGAACTCGACGCTGCCGCTGCTGTTGATTTGGAGAAATGGAAGGCGGACTGCAAGAAGAAAAGAGAGCCCGAGCCCAAGCCAAGATTTTCGATCGACAAAAAAGAAGTGGGCTAAGTCATTTTGAGCACACCGTCCCAAGCCGCCAAGAATCTCCCTAACGACTATGCACGTGAACTTCGCAGCAGGCATTCATGTTCAAGGAGAACCAAGAGCGGAGAAGGCCGAAGTATAAAAAGCGGAAACAAGTTGCCCAGCTCGGGAACAAAGTAAACAATCGATTGCCCGCTTATAGTGGAAGCCTTCGTCCGGATGCCCCGAGATCATACAAGCTGCGGCAAAGACAGGATTGATGAACGAAAAGCGAGAACAAGCGCCAACTTAGGTATTACTCTTCGTGAACTATTAGACCTTGATGAGTTGCCGAGAAGGAGGTAGTAATTACATATGTCAAGAATGGGCCTCTCGTCGAGCTCAAGCGAGAAAAGGATCTACCGACCAAATGAAACGTCTGCTGAATTGGTACAAGGGTTACATAAAAATAAAACGCCAAAGATTATATTTATGCGGAAGTTAGACATGAGCATCACTTCAAACATTACTATGTACAAGTTGAACTGAGTGAATTGTTCCAGCTTTTCAATCTGCGAGCTCGACAAATCTATCATCGGTTGCTACGCTCGTAAGTGATTTATTAATTTCTACCCCATCTCGTTCATATTGCCTCGCACTATATATATGTCCTAACTATATTGTTGTGTCCTCTATTATACATGCAGAATGAAGATTAAGGAATGCAGAGTAAGGAACATCCATGATGTTGGGTTCATTGACCCACACATCGTTAATGATATTGTGTTGAAGCATTACCCCACCGACGTGGAGGCGCACTGTGGCGCTTTCTTACAAAGCAGGAACTCAAAAGTGATATTCTATTTCCTTACCATTTTGGGTGAGTGTTTCGTCTTGAGCACATTCTCTTTTGTTTACTCCATGCATGGTATGTGGCGGCTAATCGATGAGTTATGCATGACGATCGTGCATGTATCGTGTCCGCAGTTCCACCGGATTCTGCTAGTAATTAAAGTTAACACCTCGTAATGTCTCGCCCACGACTCTCGGATAAGGATCCAAAGCTTTGGGCCGACATCGTAAAAATGCTGCGAAGTAATTATTTTCATTCATTTGCGCCTATATCGATCGGCCTATTTCGCTCATTTCCTAATATCAAGTAACTAATAACTCTCTTGTTCATTTAATTTTCTTTGCCTCGTAGGGTTTGGAGACGGTTCGTAGATACAAAGGTCGGTGAATTCAAAAAGAGCTAGAATTCAAAAGGGTAAAGACTAAGATCGGGGATATTCAGCCACCGTTGACCAATCTATGTGCATACTTTGTTCAGGAGATGATCCGAGATACACCTCTGGCGGGTTGATCCGAGTGATACCAATGCTCGAGGAATAACCTCCGTGGACGCTAGTCCGTAAGCTCGCTTCCGACCACTTCAAGAGGAACTAGCTGGATGGTTCTGCAGGAAGTCCTCCATCCTAAAGGAGAACACTATCACGAGGACGAGAACTTTATATGGATTAAATCATGTATGGAAACTTGTTCAAAATTGTATATGGTCATCCGATGATATTGAATATATATTGTATATTCCTCTTGAATTCTTTTGGTTCTAATTTCAAATTTATTTGAAATTGTACATTCATATGCATGTATGTAGTACCGTAGAATATATGAAACTACTTCAAAATTAAAATAAAGCACAAAAGAATTAAAACAATACAAATTAAACAGAAAACAGGTTTAGGGGGGCTAAAACCCTAAACTGCGGCGGCCTTTAGTCGCGGTTGCCGAAAGAACCGCGACTAAAGGTCCTCCGCCTCGACGGTCACTGGCGCCCACGTGGGCGGGCCTTTAGTCGCGGTTCTTAAGCAGCCGCGACTAAAGGTGGGGGGCTTTAGTCGCGCTTTGCTGGTCGCGGTTGCGCAGCCGCGACTAATGGCCGTTGCGAACCGCGACCGAAGGCCTTTTTTCCACCAGTGGAGGAGAGAGAGATACCTCTCTCCCGACTCCCCTGCCTCTGCACATCCATTTTGCATGGCCGCCCTCATTACTGAATTAATGCAGCCGGGTTTGGTGTACTACTACTCTCTCCATCTGTACGCTCTCGTGTAGTAGTAGTAGTACTAGATTTTGATTTCAGCTAATAATGACAGAAGACTACTGGTGAGCTAGTGAGTCGGTGGTTAATCAATCATACATATAGTACGAATACGATCGTTAGGTAGGTGAAAGAAAGACATGCAGCAGCAGCACGGTGCTTTTGATTCTAACTGCTTTGACCCTCTAAACTACTGCTTGTGCTACTGACAAACTCACTGACTCGTGGTCTCGTGCTCAGGTCGACCGTCGGGCGGATCTAAGATCCCAGATACACATTGTTTACGTCGGCGGAGGAGTTGACCTGCAACTGCCTCCTGGTATCGCTTCCATCCCACCTCGCCAAACCTTGAGAGCCGTCGAAAGGGATCCCGCGCGCTCGTCACCGTCTCTGATCTGAACCAGTCCAGAGCCAAAGCCACCAGATCTCCGGCGCAGATCCGCCTTGGACATGGACAACACCACACGATGCTGCCACGGGCAGCCTGAGCTCCACCTGCCGCCACCGTCCAGGGCGCCGCCCCGGGATCCAGGCCGAACATCACCACCGCTGCCGCCGGCCACCGCAACCATGGTCGATGTGCCATGTCGACGCGCCCAGCATCCCGCACCACCCGATCTTCCACACCGCCCTACAGCTCCGCCGCCTCCGCTCACCACCACGCCATCGCCAGAGGCGAGTCGCAGCGCCGCCATGACCCGGATCAGGGAGAGGCTCCCCAACGCCGATGGGTGACCTGCCTCGCCCGATCTGGACACGGAGGGAAGTGGTCCTCCACCGCCGCCGTCGGTCGGCTGGGGCTTTGCAAGGCAGCTTCCTCTAGAGGCGACGGAGGGGAGGAGGATGCGGTGGAGATGGCCCGGGGCGCGGTTGAGGATTCCCCCCCCCCCGAGCCGCCCTAGATAGGATTCAAGCTGTCAACACATATATAGTACTGTACTTATTCGCTGCTGTTTTACCTGGCGACTGGCGTCAGCGTACTTGCCAAATCTCCTGTCTGATGGGGCGGTTCGCCATTTGATCCTGAAAAGATGTTCTCCGACGAGCCTACAACGGGGTTTGCACATCTCCCCAGGACGGTAGTGCATGCGAACCAGTTTTTCCTTGTGGAATCTGCTGGACAAATTTTTGCTATCATTAAGCTGAAGAAACACGTGAAAGTTTTGGACGCGTCTAGTGGGCGCTCATGCGCCAGGTAGAGCCCCCAAGCGGCCGGTGGAAAAGGAAAATCACCTGGTTCCTTGTCCACAAAAGGAAATTGACCACCTAGTTTGCTTTTCAATTTCCTTTTAGAAAAAAAGCCATAACTTTTAAACCTAGCATCGAAATTAAGATCCGTTTTCACAGTAGGAATCCTTGCGACGTTCTCTTCGAAAGTAGATCCCATATGACTATGTTTCGATGAAATTTTTTTGTGCAATTTTCTCTCCGTTTTGTGCAACTGCCTAGCCACGATGTGCAACTACCTGACAGGGATGTGCAACTTTT
Organism: Aegilops speltoides; assembly: GCA_021437245.1. NCBI lineage: Eukaryota > Viridiplantae > Streptophyta > Magnoliopsida > Poales > Poaceae > Aegilops > Aegilops speltoides. The sequence continues at coordinate 465,937,319 of CM038143.1, forward strand.
CTCCTACACCGCAGACCTGTAGTTTTCAATTATGGTACCTCCACCCCCAAACTACCTCCTTCTAGTGAGATGTGCTACTTCGTCTGTTGCCCAGGCCAACTGCATAGTAGTTGATGTGCAACTTTCCCCCGCCCGTGGATGTGCTTCACTGTTTGCTGCATCGGCCAACGGCATAACAGTGGATGTGCAACTTTGGATACTGTCACGGCCAACTGTCTAACAGTGATGTGCAACTTTCTCTCGTACCCCCATGGATGTGTAGTTTCCCTGCTAGCACCTGACCCAAACCACCCCTGCTAGTGAGATTTGCAACTTTAGCACTTTGTTTATATGCAACTTTTCAATACCCTCATGAATGCCAATTTTTCACCATTCAATTGTCTCTGCCTGTGAGATGTGCAACTTCAAATGTTGCCCTGGCCAACTACTTAGCAGACTATGTGCAACTCTGTTTGTCGCCCCGCCAACTGAAAATACATGTCCAGAATTAGGGAGCAATGAGTTGCACATTGACTAATAGGCAGTTGGCTTGAACAATAGAGTAAGTTGCACATATCACTTGCAGGGGGAGGTGGGTGTAGGGTGTGCCAACAATGAAAAATTACACATCCATGAGTACGAAGAAGGGTTGCACATCGACTGTTAGATTGTTGGTCAGGAGTAGACTAGTTGCACATCAAAATTGTCATGGTTGCAGATTGCAATCTCATAGGAAGTTGAATCATGCAGATCCAAAAATTGGTCTCAAGAAAGTTGCACGATGCAGTACTAAAGTTGCACCATATAGTACCAAAATTGGCATCGAAAAAATTCGTCAAAATATACCCATGCGGGATCTAGTTTCAAAGATCTCGTCGCAAGAATTCCAGCAGTGAAAACGGATTCGAATTTTGACGCGCGGTTTGAAAGATATGACTTTTTAAAATTTGAAACTCCAAAATAAATGTGTGTGGATCTGTCCTTTTCAGAATGAGGTAATCACTGTGAACGCTTTTAATGCTAACAACCATATGCACTAGAAGATAGAAAAAATCCAGTTTCGTCCAGATGGTGCGCGTGCACTTGGAAGAATTTGGGGAAAGTTTTTCGGCTGGACAACGTCAAACGGCGGAGGTGAGGTTGAGCCTGTGAGAAGCATCGGCCGCCGTGCCATCTTCATCGGTTGCCGCAGGTGCCTTTCTGTCGCCGCGGACAAGTTTCCATCCATCCTCGCGAACTGCGTCTACTATCTCAGGTCCGCAGAAGATTCTTCTCCTGACATCTACAAGTATGACCTCGAGGAGAAGAAAGAAGAGATGGTCTCTGAAGCCATAGCCGCTCTGAACCCCAGCACGCTGCCTTCCGCCAACCCTCCATTTACAATCGTTCAGCTCCTCTCCAGCTACACCACCAACGCCAGGGAATCTCAGCTTCTTGCGATGGAAAGGCTTAGGGGCTGCAGCTTCCTGATGGTACCTTCCTCTCGCGCGTGGGCAACTGGGCATTGACGTAGTTCTATGATTGAAGTATTCAGGTGTTGATCATCGAATATGCGCGTTGTTGAGCAATGATCGATCCCTTGCGTGTGTCTCGAATAAAATTAGCTGATCGAGTCTAGTACTATTTCGTAATTGGGGGATCCAAGTATTTTACATCATGTTTTGGACGTACCCATTGCATAATCAAAGTTGGCAGTAATCTTCAGCTTATTAATTAGCAGCCGTATGTTTGTTCTTTCCTGGCTTGTACCGCTGAGTGATGCAGTGTTGTGCCTTTTGGCAGTAGGAAATCTTGTTTTCATTTTACTTTGCTGTTGTTCATAAGTTGTGCTTACAAACTTACAGTCATGCATGCTTACAGTACAGTACTGAGTGTCAGACCGGGGTACCCATTTTCTTTAAACCAAAATTTATTACCATGATTCTAAAAACTGTTCTCTGGATTCAGACTATTGAGTGCAACAGTCGTAATACAGACCTCATTAGTGCAGAATCATCACTTTACAAAACGTGGCAAAAGTCATCGCACTGAATAATTGACAGTAGCGAAAAAATACTGAGAAAATTCTGATCGTGTTATACATGGCAAATCGCCCACGTGCGGGAACAGGTGACAGCGCACTGAAAACGGCCATTAACAACGCGGTCGAAGGCTGAGATTCAAATAAGAACAGGATCAGCCGTTAAGACGCAGTCCGTAGCGGACATCTACTGATCCGATCCGGATGCTAGTAGCTAGTAGGTCTTGGACGCCATGAGATCTGGTGGGCTAGCTGCGTCCTGACCATGCAGGGGCACAACCCCTGACCTGGCCCGAGGCACACCAAGCGCTCCTCCCCTCGTCGCCACTGACATACAGTTACTAACCAAGCGCTCCTCCGGCCCATTTTTTTAGTTAGAATAAGTTCAAAATAAACCTTGAACTTGTTGACTAAAGCTAAATCAACCTCTATACTCCGAATCCCCGAAATCAGCACATCAAACCCTCTGATCCTGATCTATTTTGAACATTGATATGTTTAGCTGCTATTCACTGATGTGGTAAGTCAAACACTGGGATCAGGATCGTTGACTAAGTCGGGCATTCCTCTGTTCGTTCTGATCGCAGCTTGTTTCATTTTTTTTCCTTTTCCTTTTTCTTTGGTTCTTTTTTTTCTTCAACGGTTTTCTTTGGGGTTTTTCAGTTATAGTTTGTTTCTTTCCTTTCTCGATTTTCCCCGGTTTCATTTTTTTCTTTTTTGCAATGTTCGTTTCTTCGGAAAATGTTCAGGATTACAAAATTTTATTCATGCTTTGAAAAAATGTTTGAACTTTAGTTTTTTTTCTTGTTCCAAGATTTGTTCAAAATTTAAAAACTGTTCCCATTTTTCAAAAGTTGTTCTTTTCAAAAAAAATTAGACTTACAAAAATTTTAAAATTTGAAAAAATCGAGTTTTAAAGAAATTCTCATAAATTCAAAAAAATATCCGGGTTTTACAAAATTGCTCACTAAACTACCCGCCAGTTTTCAAAAAATGTTTGTGTACAAAAAAATGTTAGCTACATGGCTCCAATACCTCCTAGGTTTTCAAAAATTCTTGTATTTCAAAAAATGTTCAAGCTTAATTTATTTGTTCTCAACATTGCAAAATATTTGCGTTCTAAAAAATGTTCAGTATTTCCAAACAGATTATTTCGTGTTTGTTCTCAGGATCTGGCGCTGATGTTGGCTCATTTTAATACGCCCTGCTGCCTAACGACTTAACGAGACACACGCACTCGTTCACTGTATTGGCTAACATCCGGCGCGTGTAGCCGAAGCATTCGTGTTCGAATCCTCTCGGGGGACCTATTTTTCTGATACATTTTGAACTGGCACAAACTGGTGGTACAATATCCATCAATGGGCCGGCCCATAAAGGCTCCACGCACCCAACAATCCCGGGTTCGACCCGCAGGTCAACAATCCCTGAAAACACTCTTGATATTCAAAATAGACCAAGATCAGAGAATTCGATGTGTTGATTTTAGGGATTGAAAGGGGTCAATTTAGCTTTCGCTTATATTTCAAGGTTTGTTTTGGATTTTATTTTCTTTTCAATTACTAACCCGAGGCATACATTTTATTTTCGATATTTATCAAACAAACTGTAATTGGTTAGTAACTTTCGTACCATATATACCAATGACAAAAAGTTCAGATTAACACTTAATTTAGGCTCAAGAATAAAGTCACTAACCAAGCGCTACTATTTTTTCGGTATTTATCAAATAAAGTGTAATTGGTTAGTAACTTTCGTACCATATATACCAATGACAAAAAGGTCGGGTTAACACTTAATTTAGGCTCGCTTAAGTAAATTTTGGTTACATTTATAATTTACATTACTAAATTTATGGATTAGACAAGATCATATGTGACTCCATAAATTTCTTTAATAATGCAAAATACTAAATTTAATATAAAAAATAGGGGGATCAACTCAGTGTCCTCTTGTTCTCTGGGCTATGGATCCTTCAAGATCAAATTCGGGTCGTCGCCGTCATTTCCTGGGAGACTTCTCGACTAGTTGCATGGATACTACTTTTCTTTTCCGACAATAGCAATAAAAAAGGTAAACACCACGAGCTACAACGTGTACCCAGTGACGGACCTAGTATCGAGTTACTAGGGGTGCCAAACATCAATACCTAGTTAAAAGTTGTAGAAATTACACAAAAGTAGTATGACTGGGCCTAACCTTCATAGTAAATCCAACACATAGTACAAAAGTTAAGGTTAAATATACTGTATCAACTTTTTTTTCATAGGGGGCGCTATACTAGTGGAAAAACAGGCTTTCCGTCCAGCCCATAAGTCGCGAAGCTGTTGGAACCCGACCAATGGGACCTTTAGTCATGATTCGAGGTGAACCGCGACCAAAGGCTGAGCCTGGGCGCTCGGTGGCCAGTGGTGCACGTGAGGGCTTTAGTCGCGGTTGGCTGTGCCAACCATGACTAAATGCTTTCACTGCTTTAGTCGCGGTTGGCTTGGCCAACCGCGACTAAAGCCCTCCCTATATATACCCATCCAAAGAGCCAACACTTAGCCATTTGGAGCCATTCTCTTCACAAGTGGGTGTAGGTTTGCTTTTGGTTCCTCTTATGCACATAAGGTGTTTGATGAAATGCCCCAAGAGCATGAAACAAACATGACATGAAGTGTTGGAGCCACACTCTTCGATCGCGGTTAGCAACTTGATGAACCTTTGATGTGTCAATATATGCATGTGTGTAGTTCATAACAAATGCATGATGGTTAATTATATATTTTATATTATAATAATGCGATGAATCGGCAATGGATGTACGGTAACCGACTCTCCGTGAGTTCACTACGGGTTTGAAAGATTTCCTCGTAGTGGCTAATGCGAACAAGCGGGGGGGTTTTGTTATCTGTCCATGTGTTATCTGTAAGAATGAGAAGGGTTACTCTTCCTCAAGAGTTGTTCACATGCATCTGCTTCAGAAGGGTTTCATGCCAAGCTATAATTGTTGGACCAAGCATGGAGAAAGAGGGTTATAATGGAAGAAGATGAAGAAGGGATGATTTCATCGATGAAAGCTATCTTGCTCATTTCGGTGATACTTTCATGGAGGATGTCAAGGTGAAGGGAAGGTGAAGAAGAGGCACGTGATGATCCGTTGATGATCTTGGTCGGACCATTGCCGATGCACGGAGACGCTGCGCCCGAAAAGGAGAGGGAGAATTTGGATCGCATGTTAGAGGATCACGAAAGGCGCTGTACCGGATGCGATGATGGTCTCAAAAAGCTGGGCTGCACAATCGGATTTGCTGAAATGGAAGGCGAGGCGGTGTAGCTGACTCGGCATTTGAAAACTTGCTGAAAATGTTGAAGAATATGTTTCAAAGGATAACGAGTTGCCCGCCAAGACGCACTGAAGCAAAGAAGGTTGTCGCCCTCTAGGTTTAGAGGTTACAAGATACATGCATGCATCAACGATCGCATCCTCTACCGCGTGAATACGAGAATTTGAATGAATGCCGGTATGCACTTGCATTGCGTTATAAGATCGAGTCGATGACCCCGGTGACGATGTTGAGGGCCGAAACCGTGAAGAGGGTTCCGCCAAGGTGATGTGGTATGCTCCTATAATACCACGGTTGAAACGTCTGCTCATGAACAAAAGCATGCCAAGTTGTTGCGATGGCACAAAGAGAAACGTAAGTCGGACGGGAGTTGAGACACACCGCAGATGGAACGCAATGGAGAAAGATCGACGATGGTTCACAGATTTTGCGGTGACGCAAGGAACATAAGATTTGCTCTAAATACGGATGGCATGAATCCTTTTGGCGAGCGAGCTCCAGCCATAGCACTGCCCGTGACTCTATGCATCTACAACCTTCCTCCTTGGTTGTGCATGAAGCGGAAGTTCATTATGATGCCGGTGCTCATCCAAGGTCCGAAGCAACCCGCAACGACATCGATGTGTACCTAAGGCCATTAGTTGATGAACTTTACAGCTGTGGGGTGGTGTCCGTGTGGGGATGAGCACAAACAAGAGGAATTTGACCTCGAGCGTTGCTTTTCGAACCATCAACGATTGGCCTGCTCTTAGTAACCTTCGGACTGTCAAATAAGGGATACAATGCATGCACGCACCGCCACATGAGACCGAAAGTGTACATTTGCCAAATTGTAAGAAGAACGTGTACCTTGGGCATCGCCGATTTCTTCCAAAATTCATCCAAGAAGAAAGAAAGGCAAGCATTACAACGGCAAGGCAGATCACCGGCGAAGCTCGCGAACGACCGGTGCCGAGGTATTTGATATGGTCAAGGATTTGAAAGTCATCTTTGGAAAGGGTCCCGGCGGACAATCAGTTCGAAGGGAGCCGACGGGCACGCAGCCATGTGGAAGAAGAAATCTATATTCGGGAGCTAGAATATTGGAAAATCCTAGAAGTCCGCTCTGCAATCGACGTGATGCACGTTACGAAGAATATTTGCGTGAACCTCCTAAGCTTCTTGGGCGTGTATGGGAAGACAAATGATACAAAGGAAGCACGGCAGACCAACAACGTTTGAAAGACCACGATGACCGCATCCGGAATGGTTTCAAGGTCGTGCCACCTACGCTCGACCAAAGAAGAGAAGGTCATCTTTTTGAATGCCCGAGCGGTATGAAGGTCCCGTCTGGATTCTCGTCCAATATAAAGGGAATAATAAACATGGCGGAGAAAAAGTTCCAAAACTCAAGTCTCACGACCGCCACGTGATTATGACGCAATTGCTTCCGATTGCTTTGAGGGGCTCTCGCCGAAAATGTTCGATTAGCCATTGTGAAGCTATGTGCATTCCTCAATGCAATCTCTCGAAGGTAATCAATCCAAGTTCTACCACGGTTCTGAGCGATGTGATCCAATGTCTTGTCGGTTTGAGTTGGTGTTCCGCCATCCTTCTTCAATATTATGACGCACCTCCTGGTTCACCTAGTCGAAGAGATTTCCGTTCTCGGTCCTGTATTTCTACACAATATGTTCCCCTTGAGAGGTTCATGGGAGTATTAAAGAAATATGTTCAGAACCGTGCTAGGCGGAAGGAAGCATCGCCAAGGGCTATGGAAATGAGGAGGTAATTGAGTTTTGTGTTGACTTTGTTCCCGACCTTAAGCCGATTGGTCTTCCTCGATCGCGCACGAGGGGAGACTAAGTGGAAAAACACGATCGGAAGGAAATCAACGATATGTATGGACGGCCATTCTCGATCAAGCACACCACACTTTGTCTTGACCAATTCCACTTGGTGGCTCCGTGCTTTGAGAAACACAAGAATATTTTACGCCGGACAACCGGGAAGCTGAATCTGGATTAGGAAGGCCCACATGGAGACTTTCGGCGTTGGTTGAGAAAACATTTAATGAATGACAATGATGTTGTAGATCAGCTGTACATGTTGGCCAAGACACCATCTTCGACTATAACGACTTTCCAAGGGTACGAGATAAATGGGAATACATTTTACACGATCGCCCAAGATAAAAGAGCACCAACCAAAACAGTGGTGTCCGCTTTGATGCAAAGAACCGAGAATGGGCAAAAGGTCACATATTATGGTTACATAGAGGAGATATGGGAACTTGACTATGGACCCTCCTTTAAGGTCCCTTTGTTCCGTGCAAATGGTTCAAGCTAACAGGAGGTGGGGTAAAGGTGGACCAGCAATACGGAATGACAATGGTGGATTTCAACAATCTTGGTTACCTTGACGAACCATTCGTCCTAGCGAAAGATGTCGCTCGGGTTTTCTATGTGAAGGACATGAGTAGCAAACCGAGGAAACGGAAAGATAAGAAAACGATCAAGACATCATGCGATGATTCAAAGCGCCACATTGTTCTTTCGGGAAAAGAAACATCGTGGGAGTGGAGGACAAGACAGACATGTCAGAAGATTATAATATGTTTGCTGAAATTCCGCCCTTCAAAGTGAACACCGACCCAAGCATTAAGTTAAATGATGAGGATGCTCCATGGATACGGCACAATCGTAAGCAAGCAGGGACACAAGGGAAGAATTGATGTGTAATAATTTATTGTACCAAACTTTGTATTTGGTCGATGAACTGAATGATGTATCAAACCTTTTATTTTTCTGATTAAGTTATATGATGAGGATGCTCCATGGATTAGTTTTATTTTTCTGATTTTTTTGATATATAATTGTATTTTTAAGATTTTAAAATGAATTAGTTTTATTTTTCTGATTTTAAAAGGAAAAAGGAAGAAGAAGAAAGAAGGGAAAAGGAAAAAAAACAGAAGAAAAAAACAGAAGAAAAAAGTAAAAACAGAAGAAAAAAACAAACAGAAGAAAAAAGAAAAAACATAAGAAAAAAACAAACAGAAGAAAAACATAAGAAAAAAGGAAAAAGGAAGAAAGGAAGAAAAACATAAGAAAAAAACAAACAGAAGAAAAACATAAGAAAAAAGGAAAAAGGAAGAAAGGAAGAAAAAAAGAAGAAAAACAAGAAAAGGAAGAAACAAACAGAAGAAAAAAAAAAGAAGAAAAAAGGAAGAAAAACAAGAATTTAAAATGAATTAGTTTTATTTTCTGATTTTTTGATATATAATTGTATTTTTAAGATTTTAATAACATAAATAAATAAGTAATTAGAAACTTTAATAGCAAAAATAATTATCATAAAGTAAAATAAATAAGTAATTAGAAACAAAATAAAATAAAATAAATAAGTTTTTGTTGTAAGTAGAAACAAAACAAAATAAATAAAGCAAAAATGAAAACAATACAAATTAAACAGAAAACAATACAAATTAAAAAGAAAACAATACAAATTAAAAAGAAAACAGAAAACAATACAAATTAAAAAGAAAACAATACAAATTAAAAAGAAAACAGAAAACAATACAAATTAAAAAGAAAACAGAAAACAGGCCTTTAGTCGCGGATGGCGACGAGAGCCGCGACTAAAGGGTACCCTTTAGTCGCGGGTGTGTGACAAGCCGCGACTAAAAGGTGGGGCGCGAACGAAAAAAGCCTTTAGTCGCGGTGGCAGGCAAACCCGCGACTAAAGGTACCCTTTAGTCGCGGCTCTCGTCGCCAACCGCGACTAAAGGTGGGGTTTATAAATACCCGTCTTCCTCGATCGCAAACTCGTTCGTCGCCCTCGCCCTCGGCCTTGGCCGCCGCCTTGATCGCCGATCGACGCCGACGCCGACGCTGGCAACGCCTGACGCTGGCTCAACGCCGCCCGTCCCCTGATGGCGCCGCCTCCGCCCGTGCCTGCCCTTGCCCGCCGCCCGTGCCCTGCCCCTTGCCTTGCCTTGCCCGCCTGCCGCCTGACGCCGCCCTGACGCCTTACGCCCTTGCTCCCGCCCGCCGCCGCCCGCCGCCGCCCTTGCCGCCCTTGCCACCCCGCGCCCTTGCCCGCCCTTGCATCCAGGAGAAGAAGAGAAAGAAGAAGAAAGAAGAAGAAGAAAGAAGAAGAAGAAGAAGAAAGAAGAAGAAGAAGAAGAAAGAAGAAGAAAGAAGAAGAAAGGAAAAAGGAAAAAGGAAGAAGAAGAAAGAAGAAGAAAGAAGAAGAAAGGAAAAAGGAAGAAGAAGAAAGAAAAAGAAAAAGGAAAAAGGAAGAAGAAGAAAATTAAAGGAAAAAAGAAAAGGAATTTTTTTCTTTTTTTTTCTTTTTTTTTGTTCTTTTTAATTTTAACTAGTTTTAGTTTAACAAAAACGGTAAATAACTTAAAACCCTAAACCCAAAAACAAAAAACAACAGAAACCGCCAAAGAAAAACAAAAGGAAAAAGGAAGAAGAAGAAAGAAGAAGAAAGAAGAAGAAAGGAAAAGGAAGAAGAAGAAAGAAAAGAAAAGGAAAAGGAAGAAGAAGAAAGAAAAGAAAAGGAAAAGGAAGAAGAAGAAAGAAGAAGAAAGGAAAAGGAAGAAGAAGAAAGAAAAAAGAAAAGGAAAAGGAAGAAGAAGAAAGAAGAAGAAAGAAGAAGAAAGGAAAAGGAAGAAGAAGAAAGAAAAGAAAAGGAAAAGGAAGAAGAAGAAAGAAGAAGAAAGAAGAAGAAAGGAAAAGGAAGAAGAAGAAAGAAAAGAAAAGGAAAAGGAAGAAGAAGAAAAGGAAAAGGAAAAGGAATTTTTTTTTTTTTTTTTTTTGTTCTTTTATTTTAACTAGTTTTAGTTTAACAAGAACGGTAAATAACTTAAAACCCTAAACTCCAAAAACAAAAACAACAGAAAACCGGTCAAAGAAAAACAAAAGGAAAAAGGAAGAAGAAGAAAGAAGAAGAAAGAAGAAGAAAGGAAAAGGAAGAAGAAGAAAGAAAAGAAAAGGAAAAGGAAGAAGAAGAAAAGGAAAAGGAAAAGGAATTTTTTTTTTTTTTTTTTTTTTGTTCTTTTATTTTAACTAGTTTTAGTTTAACAAGAACGGTAAATAACTTAAAACCCTAAACCCCAAAAACAAAAAACAACGAAAACCGCCAAAGAAAACCGCCAACTTAAAACCCTAAACCCTAAACCCCGCCCGTCTTGCGCTCTACCATGACACCCTCTCCCACCCTTCCTCGCCTCCTTTTGCCACCGCCTTTCGCCACCGCCACCGCCACCGCCCCTTCTTCACTTAATTAATTTGTTTTACTACATGTTTTCAGGATCGACATAATGTCGGACGATAGAGTGACCCGATTATGGACAACTATGATCCGGACGGTGAAGCACATATGTTCGCATCATAAACGGCGATATTCAATATGTGCCGACCGGAGAAGAAGAAGATGATATCTCTTCTTATCTCAACCTTGACGGTGAAGATGAAGGGCGCCGTCAAGAAGATGATGTCAAGAAACGCCGATAAACGACGATCTTCAAATGGAAGTAGCAACCACCTCCGCGCGAGGTATATATATACATTGAGCCTCGGTGATACAAACTAACCGATTTGAATAAATATGTGTACTAACGCGCGACTCTCTTTCTTATTTTAGCCCTCGGCGGATCGTCAAAACAATCGAGTACGTCGTCAAAGCGTGGCGCAACCAGACGATGAAACCAGAGAAACATGCACCATCCAGTTGTCGACTTTGCAACCGGCAGGCCGCTGGAGCCCCGCAAGAACGCCACCAAGTTTATCAGCCAATGCGGAGCCATTGTTAGAGACAACGTCTCGATCACCGTCCAGGAGTGGAATGAGCCAAAGAAGGCACGAATTGATGGTTTCACTTTTGTCGATAAGAGAACAAAAAAAGATTGCTTGACGAAGCTTATGGAACATTTCGTTCTACCTCCGGAATACAACAAATTCGATGAGGAGGGTAACAAGATTGAGGAAAACAAGGAGAGGAGGAGGAAAGTCAAACAGTTCGCTCTTCATAAGATGGCCGACGCATTCCGGAAATTCAAGCAAAATCTAGCCCGTGACTTTGTCAAGCAGAACAAGACTCCGGATTTCGTAGGACAATATGAGAAACTGAAAGATGATTGGCCAGAATTTGTGAAGCAAAAGAAATCGGAGCAGTTCCTTCAAATATCGAAACAAAATAAGGAAAATGCGGCTAAGAAGGAGTACAATCATGTTATGGGGCCAGGAGGGTATCGCATTTGGGTGCCTAGGTTCGAGAAGATGGAGAACGAGCTGAGGGCGCGAGGAATCCGTCCAGGTACGGAGGGATGGGACCCAAGGGCCAAAAGCTGGTGGTACGGGCATGGGGGAACGCTCAACCCGGAGACAGGGGAGTGTGTTTACCAGGGCAAATTAATTAAACCCACCCAAGCCCTTATTGACGCAATGAAGGCTGCTCAAGAGGGGAAGATCAAGTTCAACAGAGAGAACGACGCTACGACAAAAGCCTCGGGAATCCTGAACACGGAGGACGTGTACGAGGCATGGGGCACATTCCGTGGAAAATAGGGTTCCCCGAGCGATGACCCGTCTGATTCTGAAGCCGTAAGAGAAAGATGGATCGGGAAGCGAGATGTTGTGGGGCGGTTGGCATCGAAATGGAAGTGATGAAGAAAACCATGAGTGTACTAGTAGCCGAAAGAGATTCAGCTCGGGTGCAGCATGAAGATCATCCAGCGGATCTCGGAAGCCAGCAGCGTAGAAGCAGCGTGGCTTCCACGGAGGCCCCACCGGCTGGTGTAGATGCACCGACGATCGAAATTACTGCACCGGAGCCTCTGGTGGTCGAAATTACTGCACCGGAGCCTCCTCGCTACCCCGTGGACGATATAAAGGAGATGAAAGAATGTCATCTGTATTATCCTATGGGGAACATATCCATGAAGGTAGCCATCGGCAGTGCTTTACCATGTTTACCTGGAGCACTCCACCACAACAACCCCATTAAAGATGGCTATGCTCGTGTCACGGTGGAGGACATAGTCCAAGGGTTTGAGGACCAGAGATTGAAATTGCTACACCAAGGGGAGAAAAGACTTCAAGATGTCAAGCGCCATTACATTCTATGGCAAAAGAAGTTTATCAAGTTTCAGCGAGGCGCCAAGGACAACAAGTCCACCCCCTACGGTGGTGGTGGTGGCGGTGGCGGTGGTGGTGGTGGTGGTGGTGGTGGCGGTTCACCTACACCTCCGTCACATCAGCCGACGCCGCCCCGATCCTAACGTCCGGCGGTGATCATCCGCCGCCCCGATCCTCGTCCGGCGGGTGATCGACGCCGCCCCAATCCACCTATGGCAAAGAAGCGAAGAAGTCTCGAGTATTAACCCGGACCCTTATGTACCTAAGACCACAAAGGTACGGAGCCATCATCAAGCCTCTCCCCACAAGGCCTTGGGAACGTAGTGCCGAGGAAGTCGACGCGGCGCGATCGCTGATTTGGAGAAATGGAAGGCGGACTGCAAGAAGAAAAGAGAGCCCGAGCCCAAGCCAAGATATTCGATCAAGAAAAGAAGTGGGCTAAGTCATTTTTGAGCACACCGTCCCAAGCCGCAAGAATCTGCCTACCGACTATGCACGTGAACTTAAAAGGCAGGCACTCATGTTCAAGGAGAACAAAGAGCGGAGAAGGCCGAAGTATAAAAAGCGGAAACAAGTTGCCCAGCTCGGGAACAAAGTAAACAATCGATTGCCCGCTTATAGTGGAAGCCTTCGTCCGGATGCCCCGAGATCATACAAGCTGCGGCAGACAGGATTGATTAGTATGAAGTGCGAGAACAAGCGCCAACTTAGGTATTACTCTTCGTGAACTATTAGGCCTTGATGAGTTGCCGAGAAGGAGGTAGTAATTACATATGTCAAGAATGGGCCTCTCGTCGAGCTGCGCAGCAGAAAAGGATCTACCCGACCAAATGAAACGTCTGCTGAATTGGTACAAGGGTTACATAAAATTAAAAACGCCAAAGATTATATTTATGCGGAAGTTAGACATGAGCATCACTTCAAACATTACTATGTACAAGTTGAACTGAGTGAATTGTTCCAGCTTTTCAATCTGCGAGCTCGACAAATCTATCATCGGTTGCTACATTCGTAAGTGATTTATTAATTTCTACCCCATCTCGTTCATATTGCCTGCACTATATATATGTCCTAACTATATTGTTGTGTCCTCTATTATACATGCAGAATGAAGAAAAAGGAATGCGAGTAAGGAACATCCATGATGTTGGGTTCATTGACCCACACATCGTTAATGATATTGTGTTGCAGCATTACCCGACGACGTGGAGGCGCACTGTGGCGTTTCTTACAAAGCGGGAACTCAAAAGTGATATTCTATTTCCTTACCATTTTGGGTGAGTGTTTCGCCTTGAGCACATTCTCTTTTGTTTACTCCATGCATGGTATGTGGCCGGCTAATCGATGAGTTATGCATGACGTCTTGTGCATGTATCGTGTCCGCAGGTTCCACCGGATTCTGCTAGTAATTAAAGTTAACACCTCGTAATGTCTCGTCCACGACTCTCGGATAAGGATCCAAAGCTTTGGGCCGACATCGAAAAAATGCTGCGAAGTAATTATTTTCATTCATTTGCGCTCTATATCGATCGGCCTATTTCGTTCATTTCCTAATATCAAGTAACTAATAACTCTCTTGTTCATTTAATTTTCTTTGCCTCGTAGGGTTTGGAGACGGTTCAGAGATACAAAGGTCGGTGAATTCAAAAAGAGCTAGAATTCAAAAGGGTAAAGACTAAGATCGGGATATTCAGCCACCGTTGACCAATCTATGTGCATACTTTGTTCAGGAGATGATCCGAGATACACCTCTGAGCGGGTTGATCCGAGTGATACCAATGCTCGGAGGAATAACCTCCGGTGGACGCTTAGTCCGAAGCTCGCTCGACCACTTCAAGAGGAACTAGCTGGATGGTTCTGCAGGAAGTCCTCCATCCTAAAGGAGAACACTATCACGAGGACGAAGAACTTTATATGGATTAAATCATGTATGGAAACTTGTTCAAAATTGTATATGGTCATCCGATGATATTGAATATATATTGTATATTCCTCTTGAATTCTTTTGGTTCTAATTTCAAATTTATTTGAAATTGTACATTCATATGCATGTATGTAGTACCGTAGAATATATGAAACTCCTTCAAAATTAAAATAAAGCACAAAAGAAATAAAACAAAACAAATTAAACAGAAAACAGGTTTAGGGGGTGGGGCTAAAACCCTAAACTCTGCGCGGCTTTTAGTCGCGGTTGGCGAAGAACCGCGACTAAAGGTCCTCCGCCTGACGGCCGCCTGGCGCCCACGTGGACGGGCCTTTAGTCGCGGTTCGTAAGCAGCCGCGACTAAAGGTGGCGGCTTTAGTCGCTTTTGCTGGTCGCGATTCTTGCAGCCGCGACTAATGGCCGTTGCGAACCGCGACCGAAGGCCTTTTTTCCACCAGTGCGGATCAGTGGTGGATCCAGGACCCAGGCTGCGGAGGGGGGGGGGGCTTGGCCCTGGGCGTGAGGATGAATCACTTTGTTGCCTGTACCATATTTGTGCACTGTAGCCGCACTGTAGCAGCATGGGCCCTGGGCTTGGCCCAATCCTGGGTCCGCCCCTGGGTGCCATGGCACCCACGGATCCGCCCTTGCGTGTACCCTTTCCTTTAGATGCACATCACGGGTGATCCCTCGGCAAGAATTATAAATTCTCACATACAATGTCTAAAAATTTACACGCGCCACGGTCTCCAAAGAAGAAACAACGACTGATACTTCACCTATCAAAAAAAGGAAAGAAAAAACAAGACCGACGGTCCTTAGAATAGAATAATAAACAAAAATGGGGAACCTAACAGCATTTGCTACCATACCAACATACGTGTGCCAACCAACCACGTATTGAGAGTTGACAGGTGCAGTATGTGTTGTATGAATTGATGCTCATCGTCCCCATGTTGCATCCTGCATGACTGGTCATCCAAATCTGCATGAGCTAGGCTGTGATATCCAAATAAGTTGCATGCTCAGGGCATATAAATGGGCTGCTTTCCAGCCTTGATCAATCATTTGTGATAACTGATAAGAGCGTTGCCGAGCCTTCTTTTGAAGCAAGTGGGATGTATTTTAACCAAAAACTTTTTGGATGTGTACCTTGGTGTTTGAGAAATGAGATACTGGAGTAAACCAAGCGTAAATTTTGTACAGCCCCGGCCCAACATATATCTCCTCGAAGAAACAGGTCATCACCTGTGACCCCCTATTACCTTTCTAAGATTTGCATGTATGAAAGAAGATGAATGCAATGAGGCATGGACTCGTCCACACCGCCGGCCAGGACCTCAACAGAATGACGGTGGCGCAGCGCTACGCGCTCATGAAGGCCAACGTCGATGGGGCCCTCAAGCCGCTCCAGGTCGGCATCGCCGCCTGCGACCACCAAGACCAGGTCGCCTTGGAGTTCAACCTCCGCGACTTCTCCCGCCTCGCCGACCCGCACAACCAAAAGGCCCTCGACTACCTTGCCGACCGCGGCATCGACCTCAACATGCTCGGCGCGCTGCTCATGGGCTCCAGCCTCATTGGCGCCGGACACGGGCGGCCGCTGTCGTGGATCACCTACGCCGGTGCCTACTACGTAGCGTACCTCCTCAAGATTGTCACGGGCGGCATGCAGTATTACCTCGGCCAACAGGTCTACGACGTTGCCACGATGGTGGCCGGCTGCCCGGGCATGCCGGTGGGGCTGGACCGCATCGCCGCTAGCCTGCGCATCCATCCACCGTGGGGGAGCCCTCACCTCGTAGGCGCCGCCGGCGTGCGCGCGCTTATGGCCTTCAGGATTTGGAAGCACGGGGAGTTCGGCGGCAATGTGGAGAGGTTCTTCAGGGCATGCAGCATTAATTAGTTCTTCGACGGTTGATTGGAAAATCATACACGAGCAGTGTTGGTCAAGAATTCGAATGTGCAACGGACTTATGCGGCCCGCCGCTGCTTAATTGGGCACTTGCGTACGTCGATCATTTAACGGTAGTAGTTCAGAAGATTGTTAGTACTAGTTTTATATAGGTCAAACGTTTGTTTTTCTCATCGAAAGAAAGAACATTTGATTTTCCTTTTAGTAGTATTCAAAACTTCCAGTCAAGGGTTCTTTTAGTGATGGTTCCCTAAAAAAATGGGTTTTAGTGATGCATGATTTATTTGTCGTAATACTTACTTGAGTAGTTAACACCTCCAATAGCGAACCTCTGGGTGATCGCTCGCGCTAGCCACCTCATCATTTTTACTGCGCTAGCGAGAGAAAAAAACGAAAGGGGTAAAAGGGGCGGACTCTACCGAGCGGAGGCGCAATTGGGCAAAACCTAGCCTGGGGTCACCGCACGATCCCCTTATCCCTTTGACGTTGCCGCCTCCTTCCTCTCCCTCGATTCTCCTAATCTCCTCACGCTGCCGCACCTGCTTTGAGCCCCTCCTCTTTCCCGTACCACCGGCCTCCCTCCTCTGCATCTCTCCTCGTCAAGATGGGAATGGGTCGACCCGGCCCTGGCCCTGGCCCCGGCCCCGTGGCCCCAAGATCAATTTGATACTTCACCTATCAAAAAAAGAAAAGAAAAAAACAAGACCGGTTGTCCTTAGAATAGAATAAAAAACAAAAATAGGAAACCTACCAGCATTTGCTATCATCATACCAACATATGTGTGCCAACCAACCACGTACTTAGAGTTGACAGGTGCATTGTGTGTTGTATGAAATGGTGCCCATCATCCCCATGTTGCATCCTACATGACTGGTCATCCAAATCTGCATGAGCTAGGCTGTGATATCCAAATAAGCTGCATGCTCAGGGCATATAAATGAGCCGATCCAGCCTTGATCAATCATTTATGATAACATCGCTGCCGAGCGAAGTAAGTGGGATGTATTTTAACCAAAAACTTTTTGGGTGTGTACCTCGGTCTTTGAGAACTGAGATATTGGAGTAAACCAAGCGTAAATTTTGTCGAGCCCCCACCAAATATATATCTCCTTGAAGAAGCTGGTCATCATCTGTGGCTCCCTATTACCTTCCTAAGATTTGCATGTACGAAACAAGACGATTGCATCGACCGCGGAGCCATCTGCAGTTACGCCGATGACCCATCCAGCGGTGATTACAAGCAATGCAATGTTCTAAATGAGCACGCTCTCGGCAAAAAGAGCAGTGACACCATCGATGAGTTGGTGTTGTAGAAGATCAGCAGAGTAGGAGCTAGTGCTAGCGTTGCCCCGGGAGATTGAACCAGAACACATGGCCGTGGAGAAGGGCACCACGCCGATCCTCAGTTTGACGTCGCTCATGTTCATTTGCGAGGAGCTCCATGGGATATGCTCCTCTCACCTGGTGAGGAGTACGACCACGTGTTTGTGGGCGTCTGCCAGGGCAACCTCGTCGACCTTCATGCTTCAGTCGGACTAAAACGCATGTTGAGAGAGCCTCACAGGCGGCACAACAAGCATGTAAGCGACTCCCTTATGAAGACGATGTGATGTGTGCATTTTATGTATGTCTGTAGACTCTAGTATGATATGTTCCCATTGCCCCATGTTGCCATATACATAAGTAATGTATAGACAATCAAAGTGCATGAGCTGTGGTGTGGTAACCAAATAAGTCAAATCTATGTGAGCCAGGGTGTAATAACCATATGAGTCGTATGCACATATCAAGTTCTACACAACACAAACCAAAGCTTAAAGAAAACACAAACCAACGGCAAACCTGCCCAGTGTGCTTTCCAAATGTCGACCAGTCCACCAGTTCTCGAAATATGTTGAGCATGACGAAATGAGGAAACCGTGTCTCGGGAGAAGGGAATGCTTGGTTTTGAGTTTTGTGAGACGTCAATAACTCTCTTTTTTCTGCAGTATGTAAGGATTTTGTTAACCTTCTTTTCAACTAACTTGTGTCCTCGACATTCTCTTGCTATACCAAAAAAAAAATCATTTTCTCATTAACTGCCAACTTACAGAATTTTTAATGACGAGTAAATCAGATTTATGCTTCATTCTCTAAGAGAGGGTAAATTGTATATATCTTCGATTGCAATTTTTTGTTGGTAGCTTACCAAGCCGGCCACTTGGTAATAACTTGTATATATCTGTTCGAGTGACAAGGGGTTGTAAGATGGAATACACTGAAAGTGACCGTGCTAAATTTATAGATCAAAAGAAACTTTAGTATGTTACCTTGCTACATTTATTTGATAAACAATCTTAAGGTACATGTAAGGATGCTGCCATGAGGCACTTCTCTTTTTCTCTCTCATTCACATGTTGCCTTGTTCTACAAGTGCGAGGTAAAATATATAGAGTACAAAAGACTTTTCTTTTTCTCTCTTATTCACCTGATTTTTTTTATTTTTTTTGCAAAAAAACTAGGCTTCTAGTTGTTCGAACATTTTTTTTAGATAAAAGGCGGGCTCGGCGGCTGCCGGGGCGTCCTTGTGGCTCAGCTCCAGGTGTCCTGAGGCCATGGATCTGGATATCCATATCCTTTGGTTACGAGCATCTGGGGCCTGGCTCCTTGTGGCGGAGCGTTCACATGTGGAGTGTTAGGTGGACAAGTCGGTCTGGATCAAGGTGGGTGAGTGGGAATTCCGAAATGCTCTGGCGGCAGTCGAGCCATCGACGGCGGCGCCCGCGGGCATTGTAACCTTGTTGATGGTATTGGCGATACAGATGCAATCCCACCCAAATCGCTCCAAGGGAAACTTTGTTTTGTTCTGGTTTGGACGCTAGCGGCGCCTACCATCGTTTCCCCCTTGGAGGCAACGTGTGCGAGTTAGGCCTGGCTTTTGGGACCAGTAGAAGATGGTGGTGTTCAAGGAGGTGGAGCGGTGTGGCATCTGTCTCCGTGGCATGGCGCGGCATGGTCTTGGCGGAGGACGCTTGAGGATGGACGAGTGCAAGGTGGTGGTGGTGTTTGGTGCCGAGGCGGCTTCGACGACTGCCTTACAAGGATCAAGCGAATCTCTGCCCTGAAGATGGGTCGACGACTCGATGGTAGTGGCGGCTTCTAGACGATGTGCAATTGGTGTGTGTTCAGGGTCTGTTGGACCGAATGTGTGCTCCCGATATGCCATGAGTGCAGCTCGTGATGCGCCCGAATCAGCTAGCGGGGTGTTGTTGTGTGATAGTATGATTTTTCACATTGCCGATTTTATAGGTGTAGCGTGGTGGCTTCAGATTATTTTATGTATGTTTTTGCGGGACTTTTATTGAATAATTTAATAAAAATAGTTGTGTGTCTTTTTGATGCAGATGTGAGTGGTTTCAACCTCCTTTTCAGAAGGAAACAAAAACTAGAGCATGTTCTTTCGATGCACAAGAAGACAGTAAAAAAAAGAAGAAAAAAGGGAAGCCTACCGGCCACCTGTATGACTGGTCGTCCAAATGTACACGACCTAGGTGTGATATCCAAGTAAGTTCCATGCTCGGGACATATAAATGGGGCCAGCTTCCAGCCCCTGATCAATCATCTGTATCACTGTATGATTAGACAAGAGTGTTGCCGGAGACCTTTCTCGAAGCAAGTGAGATGTATCTTAAGCCTTTTGGATGTGTACCTTACTACTGGTCTTTGTGAGGTGAGATACTGGAGTAAACCAAGTGCAAACTTTGTCAAGTGCCCGGCCAAAATATTCAAATTCATAAACTTACCCTGTGGCCACCTTCGCTTACAATGATGATCCGTTCAGCGCCAACTATCCCATGATGCAGAAGCTGCGCAGCGTTCTCTTCGAACACATTCTCACTCGAAGGAGAAGCGGCGCCTTTGCTGAGCGGATGCTGTCCATGATCAGCAAAGTGCTGGTGGAGTTAGCGTCCGCGCTGCATGGGTGTTGGAAAAGTCATGTATGCTGGTGGCGAAGGGCACCACGCTTGTCTCCGTTCTGATCAACGGAGCGGCCCGTTTGTTTGTCCGTGAGGAGCTCAATCGGCTGTGACTTCATATTCTCTTGGTGCGGTGTCCATGGGCATTTGCATGCTCGGGTAGTCGGGTGGACTGGAACGTCCAACCACCGCTTCCTAGAGTTGATTCGCATGTCGTTCTTGGTTCAGTAATAATGGCTACTAGCTAAACCCGCGCGGCGACACGCCGCGCTTGTTGATTAATCGCGACTATATAAGTAGACCACAGTCTAAGCAGTAGATTAATGAATAATCATTCGCTGTTAATTAAAGAGAGTCAGAACAATGTTTTTCTTCTCTCTTCCGGGCACACACCCTAACTAAATTTATTATGACCATGCAAATGCATGGAGCAAACAAAACGGTTAACATTGACACACCTCTAAGGAAAACTATTTGTTGAAACCATATACAACTCACTCTACGCAGCAAACTGTATACAGTGGTACAAACACACTGTGATAAGAAGTCACAAACAATATTCGATGGATCAGATCATCCTGCTATACCCCCTTGCAGCATTAGTGCCCGTAATAAAGTTGGTACATAGCTTTTGCAAATTCTTGGACACGCCCCGGCAGGTGGATATGCTCATGTATATGTAATGGTAGGATCCTGTTGTGTGCATGCTGAGGGTACATGTGGAGTGGTAATATATCAGAGAAATTGTTGCAGATTTTTGCTAAAATCATTGTTTGCCTTGTGAACTTGTTTCAATGTGTAGCTGTCTGTCGACGGGCCATGTTGAACTGCCATTGTTTTGTTTGTGCTTTCTCTTTTGCTATAAATAACCTTTCCTTCGTGACTTCTAAGGCACAGTAGTTATGGTCGTTGAACATCAAACACGATTATATGACAAAATAAACACAAGACAAAAAACACAAATAAAGAAACAGAACAAGAGTAAAGAAGAGAGCACGAACAATAAAAGCACGTGCATGTGCATGGATGTAAAGAAGGTACCGCTAACAGCTACAGGACAGTGTGCATGGCCCATGCAGGCAACATGGCGTGTACACCGGACGGGATGGCTCCAGCAGCTGCACACCCACGTGCATGGCCCATACAGGTACCACGGCGTGTACGACAGACGGGGTGGCTCCAGAAGATGCACACCCACGTGCATGGCCCATGCAAACAGCAGGACGTATACAACCGGCGTGGTGGCGCGAGCATGTACAGACCAGAGTGTATGGCCCGCACAGACGACCACACGCACATATGGGATGACACCGAATAAACAACCAATCAACAGTACACAAATGACCAGAAGATAAACAAAGAACCAGCAAATACCACAACCCAAATCGTGCAAACAGCCTACACCAAGAACAGCATGCTGCACAACCCGCTCCGGCTCACAAAAAGAAACACCTGCAAAAACAAGAGCACACCACACATATGAAACTACCATCCAACCACAGGCAGCAACAAAACAAAATCTGAACCAGGGACCGAGAGTAGAATCAACAAGACATTTGCCCAACCGAACCTCCTCCCTCCGGTGCACAGAAGAACCGCCAACAGATGCATCCATCGACAAAGAAGAAGACCAAACAAAAAAACGTAGAAAAACACCTATCATACAGAAAGCCTCCACGGAATACACACAGGAACAACAAAATGGAGCCAGGAAAAGGAGGCCAAACCAGCTTGTGCGGCAGGATCCATCGTGCATGCAGAAGCGGAAGGCCAAACAGCACGATCGCATGCAGAGCCAGAGGCCTGCGCAGAGCAGCCACCTCGACAGGACGGGCGATGGGGAGAACCCGAAGCTCACTCCGACGAACCAGAAGGACGGCCTGAGCCACCTCGCCGACCAACAACCCCTCGCGAGCGAGGAGGCCGACCGCGACGCCGAGGACCATTACGACTGGAGAAAGGAGCAACCATATACGTATACGGGACGGGGCACCGAAGGAGACCTGAGACAACAATATAGCAACAAAGACGGCCTATTTATAGCCCCACACAGCACCACGTTACACATGTTTTTTTTTTAGCATCAGTACAGACATAAGCGCTCATATACACGCGCATACACTCATCCCTATGAACGCACACACGCACACCCTACCCCTATGAGCACCTCCGAGACGAGCCGGCATATCATCTTGAGATTTACGGTCACCGTAGCGCGCCTCGTCGTCGACGGAACGTCTCTCCCACTGAAAGTGCATCGCCGGAAATCCTGAAATAAATCCAGAAATAATGCGAGCACCAAGTTTTGAACCCTGGTGGGTTGGGGATACCACTGTCCACCTAACCAACTCAACCACAGGTTGATTCGCCACGTTACACATGTTTATAGAGGACTAAAGCGGTAACAGCAAGAGGTGGAATCTCCAGAACGACCCACGCAACCACTCTCGAACGTATGGTAATAGCGGCACTGACCAGAAGCACCGAGATCTTCTGGATACGACGGTCAAAGCGGCAATGGGAAACGGAAAGCGACGCGAGGCACAACCATACCGCCCGACAGCGACAGAAGCGGCAGCCAGCGCCTAATACCAACGGAAAGCGACGCGAGAACTGCGGCAACAGCGGGACGACCAGATCGACCGACAACGACATACATGGAACCCAACGGCGAATACCCAATAGAAATCAAAGGAAGCAGAACGACCACGCCAGACTACCGCACGGCCAAAAAAACGCTAAACCAACCAAGACGATCGCCACACCCGTTTAAAAAATTTGAATGAAATAACTGAATACACAAGGCATTTGTACACCGCCAGGTACCAAACAAATAGCACGTGTCACATGCGGTATTCACCATACATCATTTTCACACAAGTGGCTAAACCTTAGAGCAAAATCTTTGCCTGAAATAAAGGCTTGGGTATGTGTTGTACGTGTATACTCCACCACGAGGATGATGTGATGTGTGCAGTTTATCCGTACTAATATGCGCGAGATGAGCTGATGGCCATTCGAAATCTGTGAATTGAGCCGCAACTGTGTATGCCCCCGCTACAGGCCCCCGCCGCCGCCAACAACAGGGAGCGACCGTGCTGCCCATTCCCTTCTCGCCGTCTCCGGAGGAAGCCTAAGGGCAAAGCCCAGCGGCTGACGGCGGCGGCGAGGACGCACGCAGCCCGCGGCTGCGACCACTCTCTCCGGTCCATCTCCACTTGCCAGATCCAGATCCATCTCGTCCTCAGCTCTCCGGGACCGTCGGCGCCCTCCTCCGGCCAGTTCCGGCCGGTGCTCGCCGCCCTCGACCTGCGTCGCCATCCTCCGCGTCGACCCTCCCCTGCTGGCGCTAGGTGGGCGGACGGCTGGCCTCGGCGCGGTGGCGCCAGCAGCTGCGTTGCGCCTCTGGCCGTCCGTTCTCGGCTGGCGGCGACGGATCCGAGGGTTCGGCGCGATCCGCTCTCCCTCGCTCGCCGCTCCCATTGCTCCTCGCCACCCCATCCTCTCCGGCGGACGATGCACCCGCTCCACCTCGCCTCGCTCCCCACCCCGTCCTGCGCCTCCACCCCGCCGCGCCCTCCCGTCCCGCCACCGCCAGTCTCTGCCGGAAGAACCTCCACTGGTGCCCCGCCCTCCCACCTCCGACGCCGCCCCACCTCGTCTCCACCCTCCTCACCGGCGGCCTGCTCCACTCGTCCTTCCTCGGTTCACCATCCACCTCATATGTCCGTCTCGGTCCTGTCCTCTGTCACCCTTCGACTCCATTTGGATGGCAGCCCACCATTGACGGATGTGCTATGGGAGAAATCCCCGCTGACTTTGTCAGCTGACCACGGCGACGCTACTCCAGCGTCGCTTACCCTCTTGGGGGCGTGGCTCATGTGCCACTCCTGTCTCGGTCCGGATTCGCAGCTCTAGGCTCTGCCCTCTGGGAATTTGACCGGTTATGCTCCAGGCGAAAGCTCTGTGACGGCGTCATCCTCGGATGTCGTCCACCTTCTTGAAGGCGTCACTAGGGAGCTCCTTGCCGCCATTCATCCTCCGTTGCCCTTGGGGGTTGGTCATCCTCTGCTATGCTAGCTCAAGACCCTCTCATGCCTGTCGTCCGTTTTGGTGAACTTCGTGCTCTTCGTGCTATCTCGGTTCATCTTTGCTCAACAACGACGCAACGATGCCTCCCCACCTTGCTAATCGTGTCGGCTTGCTGTGGCGGAGTTTCTAGTTAAGGTTCGTGATGGGTCACTCGTTGATTGGTGCTGCTCCTCCACTACTAGGGAAAAGCCTAGCAGCAGCGCGGGTTTTGGCCCTCTCAGTAGCGCGGGTACCGGCGCTACTAATAAGGCGCTACAGCTAACGTATAGCGATGGCGCTGTTGACTCACGCCATCTTGCTACACATGAATAGCTGCAGCGCTCTTTAGAAAAGAGCGCTACTGATATTATCTGCAATGCTGTTTGTAGGGAAGCGCTACTGGTAAGTCGGCGCTACTGCTAAATTCCCCCTCCCCCTCGCTACTACTAGTTTTATTAGTTTTTTTCCCTGCATATTTGTTTTTTATTTGTTTTGCATTTGAATAGACTTTATACAATAATCTTTAGCATATCATCCACATACAAATGTAATCATAGCATATACATACAACTAGTCTCATCAAATCATGTCATCATCATAATCATCATCCAACACAAAGTGGTCTCTCGTCATCAATCTCGAAAATAGCGATACAAGTCTCGATTACATGCAAATACATCGTCATCCATCTAAACAATGATATACGCGAGAATAGCTATCACTTTGAGTACATGAGTTCGTATCCCTCTCTCGCATTAGCGTGAACCTAAACTAAGTATCTGCGGTCGCCGAAAACCGAAAACCGGTACACTGGCACGACACTCCGCCACTTGTCGTATATATACTCCTGGCGTAGCACTTCTTCGCCATCTATGATCTATGCACCTGCATCGTCACATGAGTCGATGATATGCAACATATATAGTCCAGCATGTGGTGTAGGACATATAATCCATCATTAAGAGAATCGTTTGGTTGCTGGATGCAGCAGAAGTCGGTCTTATGGCTGAAGGCGACCCTGCCGCCCCTTCTCTTCTTGTCCCTAACCTCTCCACCCCTTGCTTGGTAGTAAAACATAGCACTGTCGAGAACATCTTTGATGTGGGTGTAATCCTTTTTGTGAATGTTCTTTGACGAGTCCAAGTAAAGAGCGTGGGAGAATCCGGGGTAGAGGATGATGAGGACGGCGCGCCCGCCGCTGCGCAAAATAAGTACACCTCAAATTAATTAGCCTCCACCGTGCAAATGAATTATTGAAATCGAAGGAAGGATAGCAGCGGATGACTTACACGGATGATAAGGCACGAGAATGGCCTCCTTGTCCTTATTGGCGAGCATGAAACCGACGATGTAATCCTCGCGATTCACGATCTGTGCACAGACTCCCAAGAAGCCCTCGTGCATGTAGTACGGGTCAGCAACACGATAAAACGATCTGCTCAACCCCAATGATGTAGTTCATGTGCAAGGCATAAAGGCGCATAAAAGTAAAATCCAGCTTCTTCACGTGAAACATGTCGAATATGTAATCGAATCGGAGGAAGAACTTATCCGCGGGAAGCGATCGACATACGACTTTTGCCGCGAACGTTAACCACGAGAGTGGGTATCCCGGATCTTCGAGGCGATGAGGCCTTTCTACCCGCAGCACATCGTCATGAAGTCTCCTTAGATCGCCGAATCTGGCCCGTAGCACGCTTTCGTAGGATTGGTCGACCGATATGCCATTTATCCGCATCGGGTATATCTACACGGTCCTCGGCCGAGGCTGCCGAGGCGGCTGGATCATAGAATCAGCTTTTTGCCTTTCCTCGCTCTCTTCCTAGGCTTCTTTACCACCGGATGGTCGTCAATAACACGTTGAGACGGTAATTCAGCACCGACTCATGATGCTCAAACCCCGAGGAGGCGCCAATATAGACATATCTTGTTCAGCGCCATCGTCATCCTCATCCTCATCCATGGCGATGTCATCAGCGACTAATGGAGCCACCGCTTACCCGTCTGCTATCACCCAACCCGACACCCGGCGCTAATTGGGTAGGTGGGGTGTTGATGTTCATACCTTCCGAGGCTGCGTGCTCGTGGGTGTGCTCCGGCCGCCTCGCACGGCGCGACTCTTTGGCCACAACAGACCCACCCATTGCAACAATCACCAAGCCGCCGCGGGTCTCGTCGTCATCCCCACTAGTATTAGAGGAGGCAAATTCTCGCCGCCCGGTTTGTACCGCCACGGAAACCTTGAAGACGTTCGGGGATCGACCGGTGTGGAACAATGGTTCCTTCGCTCCATTATCGTCTCCTTCCCCACGCCCACCTTCTATTCGCCGATGGTGTACAATATGGTGCACGGGTTTCGCTGCGACTGCAAAGAAAAGTCTGCGACGTGAGACATCCGAAAGGCAACGAAAACGGGAGATTATACATTTATATTGAAGGGGCCCGGTGTGGCAGATACCGTGAGGGCGTCGAGCTCAGCCAAAGAGGAGGCACCACCGAGCACGTCCGGTGCGGGAGCCGTCTTGAGGAGCAAAAGGGAGCGGTGCGGGAGCATGTGCTGCCAAGAAGTCAGCAAGGGGAAAGTCCTCTGCATTTTTTTGGATTTTCCCTTGTCCAAGTGTGAACGCCCGTCACCAAGGAAGTAGATATATCTGCAATCGCCTGTTTTGCGGCAGCTACCGCTGTTCGATCGTGCGAGATGATTTCTTCTCAACCGCAATCTCAACCTTCTTGTCGATGCTTTCTTCAGTTAACCTCCGTCTTTCCTTTTTCTCCTCCGTGGTCTCACGGTAGTACTTCTTCCACGTGGCGCCGTCTCCGACACCGTGCACGCGTCCATACGACGGTCGAGTATCCACCGGTTGTTGTTTCAATATGTTCAACGCCCGGTTGAATGGAATGTCCCACTTGGCCTCGCCAATGCCTCGACGGCGAAGTCGCTTTCGCCGCAATCCGGTGCCGCTCTCTCGCAAAAGGCCCAAGGATCGTTTACAAATATGACTAACGTGTGCAATGAATTGATCGAAACTAAAATTACCAGCAGTCTCATGAACTCCGTAATGACCGTGTTGTCTCATAAACCTTCTTGATGGGTCCCAACGGTGGCGGGCCCTAAGGACGCCACGCCTCTGCGGGACGGTGAAATCCGCCAAGGGTCAGGATGCCCAGACTCGCGGCTTCGCGTCCCTCCTTGGCCCATTTGGACCTCTTTCCGCCGTAACCACGGCTTCCGAGGTGGTGGGTCCCAATGTTCCTCTTTGAAGCCCCTTCATGTACTTAGACTTTTCTTTGGCAGCTTCGGCCTCGCAAGCCTCCTTGAATATTTGAAACTGCTCTTCCGTGATTGTCGGACTTTCCTTTACAATCTCGGAGTAGGGTTCCCCGTCGTTGATCTTTGCTTTCACTCGATTTTTCCAGGCGGCCAACGCGTTGCTAAACTTGGTCACGGCATGTTTGTTTATCTTCTTCATTGTCGGGTCCTTGTCTGGATCTTCATAATCCTTCTCATTCCGGCCCGGGAATAAGAATATCTGGTGAAACTTCTTTAGGAGGGAGCTCCTCATATTTTCTATCTTCTTTAGATTCTCATCGTTGATGGTGGCGGTTGTCCGTATGATGCAGCCTATTTGATTGCCGTAGCACGCTGCTCTTCTCGGCGCCTTTGGCTCAAAATTGCCGTTGTCCACCTCCGTGACCACCAGTCTAGTAGTCCTAAGTTTGTTAGGAACCCGTTGCCTCTTTGCTTTCGGTTCTACACCGGCTCCGCTCCCCGAGGCAGCATAGGTCTCAGCGCCGGTCTCAGTCTCAGCACCGGTCTGCGTGTCGGTCTTAGCACCGGTCTGCGTGTCGGTCTCAGTCCCCGATGCCACCGGTGGGCCCAACAACAACATCTGTTGATTGTCGGTAAGGCTAAAAAATTCGTCTGCCGCCCGGTAGACGTCGTTGTAATCACCAGAACCATGTCCTTCATTGTTGCTAGCCATGTTTCCTATGATTAAATCTAGTCAATTAATTCTAGACCTAATAAAATGAATAATAACATAAAAAGGACAATTGTTTTGCAGGAATGTTGACTCCTTCCTGGTACGGCAAATCCCGGGCACTCGATATGTCCTAGTTTGTAGCACAAGTCATGCCGAAATTCACGGAAATTTCGCATGACCTTTGCTAAAAAGTGGACAAATCGAGAACCTGAAATTTGCTTAACAGAAATGAATCAACATTCCGCAAAACATAGGCCACTCAAAGATCATTCCCTGAAACAACAAAGCCACTTGGGCACAATCGAACAACTTCAATGAAAAGATATAACATGACCACTTCAATGAAAAATAAAATTTGCCTAAATTCTTTTCCTTGAAAAATAGTGGTCTTTTCAAAAATCAAAAACCTTTGCCAATCTACTTAACCTAGCTTGTTAATCCAACGAACCTAATTAACCTACCTATTTAACCTAGTTAGTTAATCCAGTTTACCTAATTAACATGGATAATTAACCTAATTAAACTAGTTAACCTGACTAGTTCTCTGTCAAAGCCCCTCTGTCAAAGCCCTAACTAAGTTTTTGCACTAACCTAGATAATTAACCTAATTAAACTAGTTAACCTAAATACTTCTCTATCAATGCCGTAAATAAATTTTTGCCCTAACCTAGATAATTAACCTAATTAAACTGGCCAACCTATGCATGAGAGAGAGAGAGGAGGGGTGGGGGCTTACAGATGATGGCTCCGGTGGTGGCGACGGAGGCAGTGGTGGCGAGGGAGGCAGGGGCGTCTCTGGTGACGGCGAGGGAGGCAGGGGCGTCTTCGGTGACGGCGAGGAAGGTGGCGTCGACGGCGGCTCCGGTGGCGTTAGCGAGGTCAGCGTCTCCGTGGCGTTGGGGGCGGCTCCGGTGTCGTCGACGGCGCACGGCTCTGGTGGCGTCGGCGGCGGCGGCGAAGTGGGGCGACGGTGAATCAGGGAGACGGAGGCGCGCGGGGTGGGTTGAGGGATTTGGGGAAGAAGTGGTGGCCGGGCCGGGGGGAAACGGTTTTTTGGCTAAGTCAAACTTAGCGGTAGCACGTTTCGCAAAACGCGTTATAGCTAAGATAGCTATAGCGGTTTCTGCAAAACGCGCTACTGCTATAGCTATGTAAATTTCTTCCTTTTTAAATTTCCTTTTCTGTTTCTATAGCGGGGGTCTACGACACGCGCTGCAGCTACGTTAGCTATAGCGCCTCTTACAAACAAACGCTGCTGCTATGCCTTCCTCCGATTTTTCGCTTTTTCGTTTATTTTGCTTTACATTTTATTTTTCCCTTTCTCCTTTTTCTATTTCTTTCATTTTCATTTACTTTTCTATTTGTTTTTCATCTTATGTTATTTCCGTTAGTAGTAGCGCTCTTCCAAGGAAACGCGCTGCTAATTATGCTCTAGCGGTAGCGCGTTTCCCCGAAGCCCGCTACTGCTATGCGTAGCCTAGCATTCTGTCAATGGGAATATTAGTAGTAGCGCTTTCTCGCCCACAAGCGCTACTGCTAAGTTTGTATCTGTAGCGCGGTTTTTCTTAGATAGCTACTGCTATGTAGCACTAGCGCGCTTTTTTGACCCGCGCTGTTGCTAAATTTCGGTGTATAACGTTTTCCCTAGTAGTGCTCTGTTGTGCCAAGGGGTTGGTACGCACGCAGGTGTGGTGCGTTAGGATAGTTGTTTAGTGTTGGTATTGTGTTTCCTCGATGACACACCACTTCCACTCGACTTTTATGGTGGTGGTCTCTTGGCTTGCTGGCTAGGTAGTGCCTTCTTCGGGGCGTCCATATGCTCTCACCCTATGTAATCTTTCCCCCCTGTGTAGTTTTTCGGCCCGGTTTCCCTTATAAACGGGGTCAACCTGTTAAGGTTTCCGATCCGGTTTTCCTTATAAACTGGATCAAACACTTGGCATTTTGGCCACTTTGAGCAATATATTCAGGTGGGGAATCTCTCCCCCCCGGTGACCGTTCAAAAAAAAAATCTGCATGAGCTGGGGTGTGATGATCAAACGAGCCGCGCACAGGTCATATGGGTGGGGCGTAGTTTTTTTTAAATATAAAAAATGTTCCCATTTTAAAAATAATTCTTTTAAAAAATTATTTAAGAATTCCAAAAATGTTAAAATTCAAAAGAATCAAGTTTTAAAGAAATGCTCATAAATTCGAAAATAATGTCTGTGTTTTACTTGCTCCCTACAATACCTCCCAGTTTTCAAAAAATGTTCAAAGTTGAAAAATGTTTGTGCACTAAAAAATGTTCGCTACATGGCTACAGTACCTCCTAGGTTTTCAAAAATTAATTGTGTTTTCAAAAAAGCCCAAGATTTTTGAAAACTATTTGAGCTTAATTTTTTTTCTCAACTTTGCAAAATATCCGCGTTCTTAGAAATATTTAGTATTTCCAAACAGATTGTTTTGTGTTTGTTCTCAGGATCTGGCGCTGATGTTAACTCAGCCTTGTACAATGCAAGGTGCTTAGGAAAGGTGTTTGGACAAATAAATCAGGCTTTATTTAAGCACCGATGCTTATTTGTACAGGGTAGCCGCTTAATTAGGCGTCTCTTTTATAGAAATAGGCACTGGTGCTTTAGAAAAAACAGGTTTATTTTTCTAAGCGCCTTCCTAAGCACCTAACATTGTACAAGACCTAACAAGCCCCGCTGCCTAACGACTTAACGAGACACACATGCTCGTTCGTTGTACTGGCTAACATCCGGCGGGTGTAGCCGAAGTGTCCGTGTTCGAATCCTCTTGGGGCACCTATTTTTTTACAATTTTATAACTGGCGCGAATTGGTGGTACAATATCCGTCAACGGGCCGGCCCATAGCGGCTCCACGCAGCCAATAATCCCAGGTTCGACCCGGACGTCAACAATCCCTGTTTGGAAACACTCTTAAGGTTCAAAATAGACCTTAAGGTTCAAAATAGATCGGGATCAGAGAATTTGATGCGTTGATTTCAGGGATTGAAAGGGGTTCAATTCAGCTTTCGACTACAAGTTCAAAGTTTGTTTTTTATAATATTGGTGTTTGATTAATATAGAGATTCAGCTCCTTTGAAATAAAAAAAAGTTAAACATCACGAGCTACAGCGTGTACCCAGTGGCGGACCTAGCATCGATGTACTCGGGGTGCCAAACATCAATACCTAGTTAAAAGCTGTAGAAATTACACAAAAGTAGTATGACTGGGCCTAAACTTCATAGTAAATCCAACAAATAGTACAAAAATTAACGTTAAATACACTATACCAACTATTTTTCTTTTTCATAGAGGGTGCCATGGTTCATCACACGCACACACATCTACCCATGCGTGTACCCTGCACGCGCCACAATCTCCAAAGGAGAAACAACAAAGTGATACTTCACCTATCAAAAAAAGAAAAGAAAAAAACAAGACCAGCGGTCCTTAGAATAGAATAATAAACAAAAATAGGAAACCTACTAGCATTTGCTATCATCATACCAACATACGCGTGCTAACCAACAACGTACTAAGAGTTGACAGATGCAGTATGTGTTGTATGAATTGATGCCCATCGTCCCCATGTTCCATCCAGCCTGCATGACTGGTCGTCCAAATTTGCATGAGCTAGGCTGTGATATCCAAATAAGCTGCATGCTCAGGACATATAAATGGGTCGATTTCAAGCCTTGATCAATCATTTGTGATAACAGCATTGCCAAGCCTTCGTTTGAAGCAAGTGGGGTGTATTTTGACCAAAAACTTTTTGGGTGTGTGTCTGGTCTTTGAGAACTGAGATATTGGAGCAAACCAAGCGTAAATTTTGTCGAGCCACCACCCAAGATATATCTCGTTGAAGAAGCTGGTCATCACCCGTGCCCCCCTATTACCTTTCTAAGATTTGCATGTATGAAACAAGATGATTGCAACGGCCGCGTAGCCATCTGCAGTTACGCAAATGACCCGTTCAGCGGCAAATACAAGGAATGCAGTATTCTAGATGAGCACGCTCTCGGCAAAAGAAGTAGTGACACCATCGCTGAGTTCGTGTTGTCGAAGATCAGCAGAGTAGGAGCTAGTGTTGGCGCTGCCCTGGGAGATTGAAACACAATACATGGCCGTGAAGAAGGGCACCACACTGATCCCCGGTCTGGTGTTGCTCATGTTCATTTGCGAGGAGCTCCATGGGTTGTGCTCTTGGAGTCCGGTGAGGAATGTGACAAGGTGTTCATGGGCGTCTGCCAGGGCAACCTCGTCGACCTTCATGCTTTAGTCAGATTGAAGCGCATGTTGAGAGGGCTTCACACATGCGGCACAACAAGCATGTAAGCGACTCCCTTACGAGGACGATGTGATATTTGCAGTTTATGTATGTCTGTAGTATGATATGTTCCCATTGCCCCATGTTTCCTTATGTATAAATGATGTATAAGACAAACAAATGTGCATGGGTTGTGGTGTGGTAACCTAATAAGTCAAATCTGTGTGAGCGAGCATGTAATACATTCAAACAATTTTTTTTCAAAACTTTGTATATATTTGAACTCCTGGAGCCAAGACCTTTAGAACAAGATCAATCTTGAATACATTCAAACAAGTGTGAATTTCAACGTTTGAAATGAGTGAAATCAGCTATCTAAAAATAGTGAAATATGACCTTCGAATTGGGTGAGAATTTTTTTAGTGAAATATGATTTTCATACACGCCACACATTTTCTGGGTGTGAAATACGTGAAACTTGTTATTTTAGAATTTTGAAACTAGTTATGTAAAACTAATTATGTCAAACTTTTTTTAAATGAGTGGAATATGTTTTACGAAACAAGTGAAATTGTTTTTTAAATTGAGTCTAATAAGTTTTTTTGAAATATTTGAAATTAGTTATTTACTTTGAGTGAAATCGGCTTTCTAAAAATAGTGAAATATGAGCTTTGAATTGAGTGAGACCAATTTTTTAAAATGAGTAAAATATGTTTTTCATACACATGACACATTTTGGGTGTCAAATACATGAAACTTGTTACGTCAGAATTTTGAAACTAGTCATGTATTACATGTCAAACTAATTATTTCAAAAAAAAAGAGTGAAATATGTTTTAAGAAACAAGTGAAATTGTTCTTTTAATTGACATTTTTTGAATTGAATCAAATAAGTTTTTTGAAATATTTGAAATCAGTTATTTGCTTTGAGTGAAATCAGCTTTTCTAAAACTAGTGAAATACGATCTTTGAATTGGATGAGAGCAATTTTTTTAAATGAGCAAAATATGTTTTTCATACACATGACACATTTTTGGGTGTGAAATACGTGAAACTTGTTATTTCAGAATTTCTAAACGAGTGAAATTAGTCTTTCACACTAATTATAATCCATTTTGAACTGAAATATGAAAATGAGTGAAATCTGTTTTCTCAATTTAAGTGAAATTATTTTTCTGAAATGAGTGACATCAGTTTTTTCATACGAGTGAAATCATTTTTAACATAGTGAAATGAATTCAGTTTTACGAAATTTGTGTAGCCAGTTCTTTGAAACAAATGAAATATGTGTTTTCAAATATGTGAAATCGGTGTTTAAATTTAGTTAAATTTATTTTTTTACACGACCGTAATACATTTTTTAAAATGAGTAAAATTGTTTATGTAAATGAGTGAAATATGTGTTTCGAAATAAAGGAGATCAGTGTTTCAAAATGAGTGAATTTAGTTTTTGAAATGATTGAAATCACCTTTTCGAAATGAGCAAAACCAATTCTTTGAAATGACTTAAATATGTGTTCTGATACGAGTGAAATCAGTGTTTTAAAATAAATAAAATTAGTTTTCTAAAATGAGTTAAATCTGTATTTTCGCAAAGTGTTTTTTACCAGCACCGGGATGTACTGGTGGCTCTCTCACCAGTAGCATGTTGTCAGCTCAAAAGGTGTACATTTGTATTCCCCTCTCCTCTCTATTTAAGTCATCGTATTTCATAAGATCGGGCCCACCATGCACATGCAAAAGGACGCATGTGTGGTCTTACTTTTCTGTTTTTACTGCTCATGGTACATAGTATAACATGCATGTCTCTCACATTATCTCTCCTCTCTCCATCTCTAAATCCATCACTTTTAATTCCCTTTTCACTATTTCGATTGTTCATATCTTCAAAACAATTTTTTTTCAAAACTTTGTATATAGTTGAACTCCTGGAGCCAAGACTTTTAGAACAAGATCAATCATGAATACATTCAAAAAAGTTTGAATTTCAATGTTTGAAATGAGTGAAATCAGCTATCTAAAAATAGTTATGATCTTTGAATTGGGTGAGACCATTTTTAGTGAAATGTGCTTTTCATACACGTCACACATTTTCTGGGTGTGAAATACATGAAACTTATTATTTCAGAATTTTGAAACTAGTTATGTAAAACTAATTATGTCAAACTTTTTTAAATGAGTGAAATATGTTTTATGAAACTAGTGAAATTGTTTTTTGAATTGAGTCTAATAAGTGTTTTTGAAATATTTGAAATCAGTTATTTGCTTTGAGTGAAATCGGCTTTCTAAAAATAGTGAAATATGAGCTTTGAATTGAGTGAGACCAATTTTTTAAAATGAGTGAAATATGTTTTTCATACACATGACACATTTTGGGTGTGAAATACATGAAACTTATTATTTCATAATTTTGAAACTAGTCGTGTAAAACATGTCAAACTAATTATTTCAAACTTTTCTAAAAGGAGTGAAATATGTTTTATGAAACAAATGAAATTGTTTTTTGAATTGAATCAAATAAATTTTTTGAAATATTTGAAATCAGTTATTTGCTTTGAGTGAAATCAGCTTTCTAAAAATAGTGAAATACGATCTTTGAATTGGGTGAGAGCAATATTTTAAAATGAGTGAAATATGTTTTTCATACATATGACACATTTTTTGGTGTGAAATACGTGAAACTTGTTATTTTAGAATTTCTAAACGAGTGAAATCAGTTTTTCACACTGACTAAAATTCATTTCGAACTGAAATATAAAAATGAGTGAAATCTGTTTTCTCAATTAAGTGAAATTATTTTCCTGAAATGAGTGACATCAGTTTTTTCATATGAGTGAAATCATTTTTTTAACATAGTGAAATGAGTGAAATCAGTTTTACGAAATTAGTGTCGCCAGTTCTTTGAAACAAATGAAATATGTGAAATCGGTGTTTAAATTTAGTTAAATTTATTTTTTTACATGACCGTAATACGTTTTTTGAAATGAGTAAAATTGTTTCTGTAAATGAGTGAAATGTGTGTTTTGGAATAAATGAGACCAGTGTTTCAAAATGAGTGAATTTAGTTTTTTGAAATGAGTGAAATCACCTTTTCAAAATGAGCGAAACCAATTCTTTGAAATGACTTAAATATGCGTTTTGATACAAGTGAAATCAGTGTTTTAAAATGAATAAAATTAGTTTTCTAAAATGAGTTAAATATGTATTTTCTTAATTGTGAAATCAATTTTTTAAATAAAGTGAAACAAGTTTTTTGAAACGAGTTACATCCATTTTTTCTGGTTCGGACGTTGGCGGCGTCTAGTGTCATTCCCCCCTTGGGGGAAACGTGTTTGAGTTGGACCTGGCTTTTGGTACCACTAGTAGATGGTGGTGTTCAAGGAGGTGGAGTGGTGTTGCATCTATGCATCGACAACGACGGGTCTCGGTGGCATGGCACGGCATGGTCTTGGCAGCGAACGCTTGATGATGGACGAGCGCAGGGTGGTGGTGCTGTTTGGCGCTGAGGCGGCGTCAACGATTGGATGACAAGGATCATGTGAATCTCTACCCAGAAGATGGGTCGACAGCTCGGTGGTGGCGGCTTCTAGACAGTGTGCAAGCGGTGTGCGCTTAGGGTCTGTAGTATTGAATGTGTGCTCCCGGTATGCCACGCGTGCAGCTCATGATCCCCCCCCGCGCGCGCGCAGGAATTGTCTTGTGGGGGTGTTGTTGTGTGATGGCATGATTTTTCACATTGTCGATTTTGTAGGTGTAGCGTGGTGGATTCAGATTATTTTATGTATGTTTTTGCATGACATTTATTGAATAAAGTAGTTTTTTTAAAAGGAGGAAGACCCCCGGCCTCTACATTTGGACGATGCATACAACCATTTTATTAATTATTAACACAAGACCTTACAAAGTCATACAACAGTAAGACTAAAGCCACCGTCTAAGCAACATCTGTCGCTACTCCTATCCAGTTGACGAAGGGGCGCTGATAGTCTGGTCCTAATACCAAACAAACCTCGCAGCCAAACCTAACATCTAAGACCTGAGGTCCCAACCAGGACGCCTGCCGGGTATGGGCTCCCACCAGTCCGGCGTGCGCCTCAACCAGGACGTTTGCCGGGTATGAGGCCGCCGCAACCACCTGCCATGAATCTTTCTTTAGAGCTGTACTGCTGCATCTACCTTGCCCGGTCTAGCTGCCGCCGACGCTACCACGACGTCAGACAGCGTCACCCTCCTGCGTGACTCCATCTCCGTGCATCGGGCGCCGAGTCTCCACCGCGCCACGCCGCCGAGATCCGCCGTCATCAATGGGCAAGATAAATCACCGCTCCTCCTCTTGTCCCCTCCAACCAGCACTTGCTCTAAAATGATGCCCCCAGGAGGGAGAACGACACCGAAGGCGCCGTCATCGTCCGATCCGGTAGACCCAGATCTAGGGTTTCCCTCGGAAATTCCCGATCTGGTTGACGTGACCTGCAACGACGATGCCTCAAGAAGGAAACGACGTCCGCGATCAGGTGCGATTTTCACCCGAAGTCAGGTGCGATTTTCACCCGAAGCCACGTCGTCCCGATCTCACGGCTGGCTGGAACCAAGCGGAACCTCGCCATGAAGACGTATGGTGCCGTCGTAAAGCCGGTTGAGGACCTCCAGTCGCCCCACCCCGGCCCCATCACGCGCCGCCGGCCGGCCATAGCTGAACCACGGCGGATCTGGCTGGGACGCCAGATCCACGGCCACCGCCCGCCCATCGCATAGCGGAAAATCCCACCGGAGGACCTCGCCAGCCCTGGATTCGTCGGCTGCCGCCGCACAGCCAGGACGCCGCCGTGGCTGCCGCGCGAAGACCCCGCACGAGCCGCCCCAGCCGCCTGATGGGAAATCCGTCGCTTCCCTCCTACCCTAGTCCTTTAGGCGTCCGGCGGCGCCTCCACCGCGGCAGTGACGGCAGCAGCGGCGACAACGATCTGCCTCGTGGGAAGGCTGGCGGCGCGAGGAATTAGGTCCCCTTGGCGTCGCCCTGGGTGGCGGGGCGAGGGGGTTGCGAGAGGGAGGGGGTTGCAGGGGGTCCATTGAATAAAGTAGTTGTGTGTATTCTTTTATGCAGAGATCAGGGGCTTCAACCTCCTTTTCAAAAGAAAAAAAAACAGAGCCTTTTTTTTGCGGGGATGCACCATCTTCTTTCAATGCACAAGGATGCAATAATAATAAACAAAAAGGAAACCTCCTGGCCTTTGCTATCATAATGTATGGACGCGTGCCAACCATGTACGAAAGTTCACGGATGTAGTATGTGCCGTATGAATTGGTGCTCATCGTCTCGTCCCAATGTTGCCTCCTGCATGACTGGTTGTCCAAATGTGCATGAGCTAGG
Organism: Aegilops speltoides; assembly: GCA_021437245.1. Lineage (NCBI taxonomy): Eukaryota > Viridiplantae > Streptophyta > Magnoliopsida > Poales > Poaceae > Aegilops > Aegilops speltoides. The sequence continues at coordinate 465,975,251 of CM038143.1, forward strand.
TGTGATATCCAAGTAAGTTGATGCTCGGGACATATAAATGGGCCAGCTTCCAGCCCCTGATCAATAATCTGTATCACTGTATGATTAGACAAGAGTGTTGCCTCAACCCTTTTTCGAAGCGAGTGAGATGTACCTTAAGCTTTTTGGGTGTGTAGCATACTGCTGGTCTTGGTGATGTGAGATACTGGAGTAAACCAAGTGCAAATTTTGTCAAGCGCCCACCCAACATATCCAAATTCACAAACCTACTTGAAGAAGATTGTCCTCCCTCGTTCCACCCAATTGTATTTTGAAGTTGGGCGCTAGGACCGTGTGGCCACCTTCACTTACAACGATGACCCTCTCAGCGCCAACTACCCCATGATGCACAAGCTGCGCAGCGTTCTTCTCGAACACATTCTCACTCGAAGGAGCAGCGGGGCCTTTGCCGAGCTTGTGCTGTCCAAGATCAGCAAGGTGTTGGTGGAGTTAGTGTCAGCGCTGCCATGGGAGATGGAAAAGGCATGTATGCCGGTGGAGAAGGGCACCTGCCCATCCCCAATTTGATCAATGGGTGTATGCTCCAGGAAGATGATGTGATGTGTGCAGTTTATCCATACTAATCTGAAGGAGATGGGGGTGTGATAATGATCATTGAGTCAAATCGACATGAGCCGGGGGTGTGATAATCAAATGAGTCACAAACATGTCATACGAGTGGGAAGTAGTTTTTATCTCCAGGAGTCCAGGTTATATAGTTTTCCAGCTCTGGTCAGCTGAGCTAATTGAGATGTATTTGACGTTTTGAACTTTATATATAATAGAGGTGCTAATGTGAGATACTCGAGTAAACCAACCCCTTCAGTACACACTTTCATAAAGCGCCCTCAACCATCTGTATCACTGTATGGTTAGACAAGAGTGTTGCCGGGAGGCCTTTTTCGAAGCAAGCAAGATGTATCTTAACCTTTTTGGTGTCTACCTTACTACTGGTCCTTATGAAGTGAGATACTGGAGTAAACCAAGTGCATTTTTTGTCGATCCCAAGCATGCTCTCACGAGAAGGGGTAGGGACACCGTGGCTGAGCTGGTGCTGTCAAAGATCAACAAGCTGATGGAGGAGCTAGGATCGGTGCTGCCATCGGAGATTGAAGTGGCATGCATGGCCATGGAGGAAGGCAAAACTAAGATCCATGATCTAATCGTGGGTAGTACGTCGTTCTCCGTGTACCGGTTCGTTCATGAGGAGCCCATTTTGCTGCAAGCTCCTAACCGGTGAGATGCCCGTGGCACGCGACAACAAATGCGGCAAGGTATTCATAGGCATCTGCCATGGCAAGCTCATTGACTCCATGCCGAGGTTGTTTACCGGGCTACTACTTTCATGGAGGGCAGTATTGTTTACACGAGCAGAGGTACATGTAGATGCTGCCATGATGATCTTTCCCTCCCCTCCTGTTCGATCGCAAATATAGAGTACAAACGATTTCATGCCCAATTCATAATGGACAAAGAAACAAATTCTACCACCAGCACAACTCAAGAAAGACATACAATCCCATCCAGCACATATATAAACTCGGTGTAAATAATTTTACCATATTTTCAACGTAAACACAGTCTCAGTCACTATGTAACAAGTTATCTAAATAAGAGATTCCATGTACACATGCAAAAGCTCCATCCATCTCCATCAAGGCAACAGTTTTTTCTGAATTCCAGGACATGGTAGGCAAAGCCTATTTGAGTTCCGTCGTATCTACATGTTTAACACACGCAAATACTTATCATCATTTCCTTCTCTGAGGATCCCGACTAAGACCATGTTTCCTCAAAGTTCTGATATAATTTCGTGATAGACTGAATTTGTTAGAACCCAGATGGTGCAAGTAATCCCAAGTGAAGATCCCAGTCTTGTGCAAATCATCAAACAGTATCCTGTGGTCCAAAAGAGTCGCTATAGATGAGACTTGCAGACAAAAGCAAATTAATAGTTTCTGAGAGACAGAGATGGCACAACCAACTATTTTCTGCATGAGGCATACTAAGTCCGAAGTAGATAAATCTGCCATGAAATCTATTCTATAAAGAATACGACCCTCACCGGACTCCATAGTTTCCTATTGATTCGGCTGACATAATTCCAACATGTCGGCGCCCAAATATAACCTGGCATAATTTAATGGGTTAAATACTTAGCAGCAAACAACTAAATACACACCACCAAAATATGCTAGTAATATTATAAACGGGTATTGTTCAAGTTTTTGTATGACAGGTCAACATTCCAGAGTTAGCAAACAGCTCTAAACTTGCCATAGAAGCATCAGGCCCTCACCAACTTAAAAAAAAAATGGTTTCCCCACTTCAAGTGCTGAAAAGGAATACATAAAATACAGTAAAAGTTTACCTTCTCGCCAGCTATTGATCTGATCTTGCTGTCAGCTGCTGGGCTGTAGACTCTGAGAAACTCAGCTGACAGATGGAATGTACTGCCATCTGCGAATTCAACCTCTACCTGAGAACAACCACAAACATAGTTCAACTCACTGATATGAGGTAGGACATTTGCAGCAAGTTAGTATCAGGAAGAAATAATTTCCTAGCAATTTTTGCAACCAACTTTATGTGCTAACGGTTATCACATTCAGACAATGCGAGTCTTTCTCTTTAGCAAATTGTCGTGTGTAAGTTTGTTTCAGTCATACCAGTTGCCTGATGCTTTAGGGTTACAGACAGAAATAAGATTGAACATCAAGATCCTCTGGTGCTGGGTCACATTCCAAATTCATCGCCAGATAATAATACCACACAAGGCTTTGTTAACGATTGATCCGTCAAGATACCAGCAATAGCCAGCCAATGGAGATAACTGAATGAATTTGTGAATTCTGGATAAGGTCATTGAAATGCATACGGTACTGAAAGTACGGCACGACTGGTCAGGAATGGATAACCAATCAGATGCCAGATTCCAGAGCTCTCAGCAAGGAGAATGCGAGGCAAATGTCGCTTTCCCCTACCAGATTGGGAGGGAGCTCGCCATGGACCGCACGGCAGGATTTCACGTCAGTTTCAGCGCGCACAAGTGGTGCATTACCATCATACGGAATCTCTTCTTTCCAGTGCTGTCGTGAAGGCGTGAACTTTTACATTTCAGCTGAAACTCGAAGCACTGAACGGCTAGACGGCTAGACCGCACCAATCAGAGCAGTTACCACCAGCCCACAGTAGCGCAGGAATCAGGTAAATCGGAGGGGATCTGAGGAGGAGGAAAGCGTCGCTGCAGGGAGAGGAGAAGGGGGGAGGCAAGCGACTCACGGATTTGGGCGGGTGCAGCGCGAGCTTCTTCAGGCGCGAGCTTCTTTATTGTGAAGATAATTGGGATAGCCTCTCACTTATTAGCATTGCTGTTTCATGTATCGTTAGGTGCATCGAGCGAGGCTTAAATCATCCAAGACAGATGTTGCTGTCAAGGTACGACTTAGGACTGCATATATGTGTTCCATAAACAGTTGTTTCCTTATCTGATATGCTCTGATGTGCCCTAGTGGATCTGGTTCTATCCAGGTTCAACATCCAGGAGCTGAACAATTGATGATGGTTGATATCCGGAACATGCAAGCATTTGCCCTGTTCTTACAGAAATATGACATCAACTTTGATCTGTTCTCCGCCACAAAAGAGATGGAAATGCAGGTTTTTATTTAGTTCACTAGTATTTTTGTTATTTTTGCTTCTCCTAGTATACTTCTCTGCACCTGCTCTAAACCATCTAGAAATATTGAGCCTCTTGCGGTTTTTATTGTTCTCTTTTTTTGTAAATTAAGGCAGACTGGCCTGTATGTTCAAATGTAATCATTTACTCTGTGATAAAAATGGGGTGTCATTTAAAGTGTATGGAGATCTTGTTATAAAATGATGGATCATATCCACACATCCACAAGTGGACTAAACTGGGCCACCAAGGCTATTTACTTACTGGAAAAATAAATAAGTGCAATCTCAGTATTCAACATCTGGACCATTAGAAACAAGATAAGATAACCATTTACTGGGACATTATTAGTGTTTTTTTACTATTAGTATTCGATTGTAGCAGGCCAGATATCTGTATACTGCGAAGCATAAAGTTGCATGATGCTCTCCTATACGAGTATATGTTATGTGAGTGCCAGTTTGGTTCTTATGCGCCAAGAGATACGAGAAAGTATAATTTGTTTTCATAAGAATGTGCACCTTTTCTGAGATCAAAACTAATAATTTAACCATTTTCTGCGAATTATTGATCTTTTGGCTTCATTGTTTCCATAGATATGCTATGAGTTTGATTTTGTGCGAGAAGCGAGAGCAATGGAAAGAATACGAGAATTCTTACGTGTCAGCAATAAGAAACCTCCGGTTATGGTGCCTCGTGTGATTCCTGGAATGATTAGCAGGTACATTGTCATATCTTCTTAATCAGCAAAACCTGCTTTTCAGGTTTTACTGAATCCTACTTCTGCACCACAGTTACAAGTAAATAAAAAGCTTGCATCATTCGGAAGGATTCATTAGAGAAGTTATAATGGGTCATCTGGTAGTTGCAGGCTTTGGTTCTGTTCCAAAAACGATATCCTCTGTGAGGCTTCCTTACATATAATGAATACTTGCATTAGTCTGTACTGGTCAGACAGGCATTAAATATGCTTGCATCAACAGCATGAAGGTGGCGCAGCGCTATGCGCTCATGAAGGCCAACGTCGAGGGCCTCAAGCCGCTCCAGGTCGGCATCGCCGTCTGCGACCACCAAGGCCAGCAGGTCGCCTGGGAGTTCAACCTCCGCGACTTCTGCCGCCTCACGGACCCGCACGACCAAAAGGCCCTCGACTACCTTGTCGACTGCGCCGTCGACCTCGACATGCTCTGCATGCTCATGGGCTCCGGCCTCATCGGCGCAGGACACAGGCAGCCGCTGTCGTGGATCACCTACGCCGGTGCCTACTACGTAGCGTACCTGCTCAAGATCGTCATGGGCGGCATGCAGTATTACCTCGGCCAGCAGGTCTACGACGTTGCAACGATGGAGGCCGGCTGCCTGGGCATGCCGGTGGGGATGGACCGCATCGCCGCTAGCCTGTGCATCCATCCACCGTGGGGGAGCCCTCGCCTCGCAGGCGCCGCCGGCGTGCGCGCGCTTCCGGCCTTCAGGATTTGGAATCAGGGGAGTTCGGCGGCAACGTGGAGAGGTTCTGAAGTCTGCTTCAGGGCCAGCAACATTAATTAGTTCTTCGACGATCGATCAGAATATCAGACACGAGCAATATTGGTCAAAAATTCGAATGTGCAACGGACTCATGCCGCCCGCCGCCGCTTAATTGGGCACTTGCGTACGGCGATCATTTAATGTTGGTAGCTCGGGTGATTGTTAGTGCTAGTTTTATATAGGTCAAGCGTTTGTTTTTCTCATCGAAAAAAGAACATTTGATTTTCCTTTTAGTAGTATTCAAAACTTCCAGTCAAGGGTTCTTTTTAGTGATGGTTCCCTAAAAAAAAATGGGTTTTAGTGATGCGTGATTTATTTTTCGTAATGCTTACTTGAGTAGTTATCATCGCCAATAGCGAACCTCTGGGCGATCGCTTGCGCTAGCCACCTCATCGTTTTTACTGTGCTAGCGAGAGAGAAAAATGAAAGGGGTAAAAAGATACGGACTCTACCGAGCGGAGATGCAATTGGGCAAAACCTAGCCTGGGGTCTCCGCACGATCCCCTTCTCTCTTCGACGCCGCCGCCTCCTTCCTCTCCCTCAATTCTACTAATCTCCTCATGCTACCGCACCTACTCTAAGCGCCACCTCTTTCCCGTACCACCGGCCTCCCTCCTCTACATCTCTCCTCGTCAAGATGGGAATGGGTCGACCCGGCCCTGGCCCTGGCCCCGGCCTCGTGGCCCCAAGATCAATTTGATACTTCACCTATCAAAAATAGAAAAGAAAAAAACAAGACCGTTAGTCCTTAGAATAGAATAATAAAGAAAAAACAGGAAACCTACCAGCATTTGCTATCATCATGCCAACATACGTGCCAACCAACCACGTACTGAGAGTTGACAGGTGTAGTATGTGTTGTATGAAATGGTGCCCAACATCACCATGTTGCATCCTGCATGACTGGTCATCCATATCTGCATGAGCTAGGTTGTGATATACAAATAAGCTGCATGCTCAGGGCATATAAATGAGCCGACTTCCAGCCTTGATCAATCATTTGTGATAACAGCGCTACCGAGCAAAGCAAGTGGGATGTATTTTAACCAAAAACTTTTTGGGTGTGTACCTTGGTCTTTGAGAACTGAGATATTGGAGTAAACCAAGCGTAAATTTTGTAAGATTTGCATGTATGACACAAGATGAATGCAACGAGGCCTAGACTCGTCCACGCCGCCGGCCAGGACCTCAACAGCATGAAGGTGGCGCAGCGCTATGCGCTCATGAAGGCCAACATCGAGGGCCTCAAGCCGCTCCAGGTCGGCATCACCGTCTCCGACCACCAAGGCCAGCAGGTCGCCTGTGAGTTCAACCTCCGCGACTTCTACCGCCTCACGGACCCGCACGACCAAAAGGCCCTCGACTACCTTGCCGACCGCGGCGTCGACCTCGACATGCTCTGCATGCTCATGGGCTCCGGCCTCATCGACACAGGACACAGGCGGCCGCTGTCGTGGATCACCTACGCCGGTGCCTACTACGTAGCGTACCTGCTCAAAATTGTCATGGGCGGCATGCAGTATTACCTCGGCCAGCAGGTCTACGACGTTGCCACGATGGCGGGCGGCTGCCCGAGCATGCCGGTGGGGATGGACCGCATCGCCGCTAGCCTGCGCATCCATCCACCGTGGGGGAGCCCTCGCCTCGCAGGCGCCGCCGGCGTGCGCGCGCTTCCGGCCTTCAGGATTTGGAATCAGGGGAGTTCGGCGGCAACGTGGAGAGGTTCCGAGGTCTGCTTCAGGGCCAGCAACATTAATTAGTTCTTCGACGATCGATCAGAATATCAGACACGAGCAATATTGGTCAAAATTTGAATGTGCAACGGACTCATGCCGCCCGCCGCCGCTTAATTGGGCACTTGCTTACGGCGATCATTTAATGTTAGTAGTTCGGAAGATTGTTAGTGCTAGTTTTATATAGGTCAAGCGTTTGTTTTCTCATACAAAAAAAGAACATTTGATTATCCTTTTAGTAGTATTCAAAACTTCCAGTCAAGGGTTCTTTTTAGTGATGGTTCCCTAAAAAATGGGTTTTAGTGATGCGTGATTTATTTTTCGTCATACTTACTTGAGTAGTTATCATCTCCAATAGCGAACCTCTGGGCGATCGCTTGCGCTAGCCACCTCATCATTTTTACTGTGCTAGCGAGAGAGAAAAATGAAAGGGGTAAAAAGATATGGACTCTACCGAGCGGAGATGCAATTGGGCAAAACCTAGCCTGGGGTCTCCGCACGATCCCCTTCTCTCTTCGACGCCGCCGCCTCCTTCCTCTCCCTCAATTCTACTAATCTCCTCACGCTACCACACCTGCTCTAAGCGGCTCCTCTTTCCCATACCACCGGCCTCCCTCCTCTACATCTCTCCTCGTCAAGATGGGAATGGGTCGACCCGGCCCTGGCCCTGGCCCCGGCCTTGTGGCCCCAAGATCAATTTGATACTTCACCTATCAAAAAAAGAAAAGAAAAAAACAAGACCGTTAGTCCTTAGAATAGAATAATAAAGAAAAAATAGGAAACCTACCAGCATTTGCTATCATCATGCCAACATACGTGCCAACCAACAACGTACTGAGAGTTGACAAGTGTAGTATGTGTTGTATGAAATGGTGCCCAACATCACCATGTTGCATCCTGCATGACTGGTCATCCATATCTGCATGAGCTAGGCTGTGATATACAAATAAGCTGCATGCTTAGGGCACATAAATGAGCCGACTTCCTGCCGTGATCAATCATTTGTGATAACAGCGCTGCCGAGCAAAGCAAGTGGGATGTATTTTAACCAAAAACTTTTTGGGTGTGTACCTTGGTCTTTGAGAACAGAGATATTGGAGTAAACCAAGCGTAAATTTTGTAAGATTTGCATGTATGACACAAGATGAATGCAACGAGGCCTAGACTCGTCCACACCGCCGGCCAGGACCTCAACAGCATGAAGGTGGCGCAGCGCTATGCGCTCATGAAGGCCAACATCGAGGGCCTCAAGCCTCTCCAGGTCGGCATCGCCGTCTGCGACCACCAAGGCCAGCAGGTCGCCTGGGAGTTCAACCTCCGCGACTTCTGCCGCCTCACGGACCCGCACGACCAAAAGGCCCTCGACTACCTTGCCGACCGCGGCGTCAACCTCGACATGCTCTGCATGCTCATGGGCTCCGGCCTCACCGGTGTAGGACACAGGCGGCCGCTATCATGGATCACCTACGCCGGTGCCTACTACGTAGCGTACCTGCTCAAAATTGTCATGGGCGGCATGTAGTATTACCTCGGCCAGCAGGTCTACGACGTTGCCACGATGGCGGGCGGCTGCCCAGGCATGCCGGTGGGGATGGACCGCATCGCCGCTAGCCTGCGCATCCATCCACCGTGGGGGAGCCCTCGCCTCGCAGGCGCCGCCGGCGTGCGTTTCCGGCCTTCAGGATTTGGAAGCACGGGGAGTTCGGCGGCAACGTGGAGAGGTTCTGAGGTCTGCTTCAGGGCCTACAGCATTAATTAGTTCTTCGACGGTCGACAAGAATATCAAACACGAGGAATATTGGTCAAAAATTCGAATGTGCAACGGACTCATGCCGCCAGCCGCCGCTTAATTGGGCACTTGCATACGGCGATCATTTAATGTTAGTAGTTCGGAAGATTGTTAGTGCTAGTTTTATATAGGTCAAGCGTTTGTTTTTCTCATCGAAAAAAAGAACATTTGATTTTCCTTTTAGTAGTATTCAAAACATCCAGTCAAGGGTTCTTTTTAGTGATGGTTCCCTAAAAAATGGGTTTTAGTGATGCGTGATTTATTTTCCGTCATACTTACTTGAGTAGTTATCATCTCCAATAGCGAACCTCTGGGCGATCGCTTGCGCTAGCCACCTCATCATTTTTACTGTGCTAGCGAGAGAGAAAACGAAAGGGGTAAAAAGGGACGGACTCTACCGAGCGGAGACGCAATTGGGAAAAACCTAGCCTGGGGTCTCTGCACGATCCCCTTCTCTCTTCGACGCCGCTGCCTCCTTCCTCTCCCTCGATTCTCCTAATCTCCTCACGCTGCCGCACCTGATCTAAGTGCCTCCTTTTTCCCGTACCACCGGCCTCCCTCCTCTGCATCTCTCCTCATCAAGATGGGAACGGGTCGACCCGGCCCTGGCCCTGGCCCCGGCCTCGTGGCCCCAAGATCAATTTGATACTTCACCTATCAAAAAAAGTAAAGAAAAAAAACAAGACCGGCAGTCCTTAGAATAGAATAATGAAGAAAACCAGCAAACCTACCACCATTTGCTATCATCATACCAACATACACGTGCCAACCAACCACGTATTGAGAGTTGACAGGTGCAGTATGTGTTGTATGAAATGGTGCCCATCATCCCCATGTTGCATCCTGCATGACTGGTCATCCAAATATGCATGAGCTACGTTGTGATATCCAAATAAGCTGCATGCTCAGGGCATATAAATGAGCCGACTTCCAGCCTTGATCAATCATTTGTGATAACAGCGCTGCCGAGCGAAACAAGTGGGATGTATTTTAACCAAAAACTTGTTGGGTGTGTACCTTGGTCTTTGAGAACTGAGATATTGGATTAAGCCAAGCGTAAATTTGGTAAGATTTGCATGTATGGAACAAGATGAATGCAACGAGGCCTGGACTCGTCCAAGCCGCCGGCCAGGACCTCAACATCATGACGGTGGCGCAGCGCCATGCGCTCATGAAGGCCAACGTCGAGGGCATCAAGCCGCTCCAGGTCAGCATCGCCGTCTGCGACCACCAAGGCCAGCAGGTCGCCTGTGAGTTTAACCTCCATGACTTCTGTCGCGTCACGAACCCGCATGACCAAAAGGCCCTAGACTACCTTGCCGACCGCGGCGTCGACCTCGACATGCTCTGCGTGCTCATTGGCTCCGGCCTCATCGACGCAGGACACGGGCGGGCGTTGTCGTGGATCACCTATGCCGGTGCCTACTACGTAGCGTACCTTCTCAAGATTGTCATGGGCGGCATGCAGTATTGAAGGAAATATGCCCTAGAGGCAATAATAAAGTTATTATTTATTTCCTTATTTCATGATAAATGTTTATTATTCATGCTAGAATTGTATTAACCGGAAACATAATACATGTGTGAATACATAGACAAACATAGTGTCATTAGTATGCCTCTACTTGACTAGCTCGTTTATCAGAGATGGTTATGTTTCCTAGCCATGGACAAAAGATTTCTCATTTGATTAACGAGATCACATCATTAGGAGAATGATGTGATTGACTTGACCCATTTCGTTAGCTTAGCACTTGATCGTTTAGTATGTTGCTATTGCTTTCTTCATGACTTATACATGTTCCTGTAACTATGAGATTATGCAACTCCCGTTTACCGGAGGAACACTTTGGGTACTACCAAATGTCACAACATAACTGGGTGATTATAAAGGAGTACTATAGGTGTCTCCGAAGGTACATGTTGAGTTGGCGTATTTCGAGATTAGGTTTTGTCACTCCGATTGTCGGAGAGGTATCTCTGGGCCCTCCCGGTAATGCACATCATTATAAGCCTTGCAAGCAATGTGACCAATGATTTGGTTACGGGATGATGCATTACAGAACGAGTAAAGAGACTTGCTGGTGACGAGATTGAACTAGGTATTGGATACCGACGATCGAATCTCGGGCATGTAACATACCGATGACAAAGGGAACAACGTATGTTGTTATGCGGTTTGACCGATAAAGATCTTCGTAGAATATGTAGGAGCCAATATGGGCATCCAAGTTCCGCTATTGGTTATTGACCGAGAATAGTTCTAGGTCATGTCTACATAGTTCTCGAACCCGTAGGGTCCGCACGCTTAAGGTTTCGATGACAGTTATATTATGAGTTTATGAGTTTTGATGTACCGAAGGAGTTCGAGTCCCGGATGAGATCGGGGACATGACGAGGAGTCTCGAAATGGTCGAGACGTAAAGATCGATATATTGGACGACTATATTCGAGTTCATAAAGGTTCCGAGTGATTCGGTATTTTTGGAGTACCGGAGAGTTACGGGAATTGGGAGAAGTATTGGGCCTTATTGGGCCTGCGGGAAAGAGAGAGGGCTGCCTAGGGCAGGCCGCTGCCCCCCATGGCTAGTCCGAATTGACTAGGGGAGGGCCGCACCCTCCTTCCTTCCTTTTCTCTTCCCTTCCTTGTCTCCTACTCCTAATACATGGAAGGACTCCTAGTTGGACTAGGAAGGGGAATCCTACTCCGGTGGGAGTAGGATTCCCTAGGGCGCGCATAGAAGAGGGCCGCCCTCCCTCCTCCACTCCTTTATATACGGGGTAGGGGCACCCCATGAACACACAAGTTGATCTACGGATCGTTCCTTAGCCATGTGCGGTGCCCCTTCCATCATATTCCACCTCGGTCATATCGTCATGAGTTTAGGCGAAGCCTCGCGCCGTAGAACATCATCATCGCCACCACGCCGTCGTCTTGTGGAACTCATCTCCGGAGCTTGGCTGGATCGGAGGCCGGAGATCGTCCTCGAGCTGAACGTGTGCTGAACTCGGAGGCTCCGTACGTTCGGTGCTTGGATCGGTCGGATCGTGAAGACGTACGACTACATCAACCACGTTGTGCTAACGCTTCGCTTACGGTCTCGAGGGTACGTGGACGAACACTCTCCCCTCTCGTTGCTATGCCATCACCATGATCTTGCGTGTGCGTAGGAAATTTTTTGAAATTACTACGTTCCCCAACAGTGGTATCAGAGCCAGGTTTTATGCGTTGATGTTATACGCATGAGTAGAACACAAGTGAGTTATGGACAATATAAGTCATACTGCCTACCAGCATGTCATACTTTGGTTCTGCGGTATTGTGAGATGAAGCGGCCCGGACCAACATTACGCGTACGCTTACACGAGACTGGTTTCACCGTTACGAGCACTCGTGCTTAAAGGTGGCTGGCGGGTGTCTGTCTCTCTCACTTTAGTTGAACCGAGTGTGGCTACGCCTGGTCCTTGCGAAGGTTAAAACGGAGTCTATTTGACGAACTATCGTTGTGGTTTTGATGCGTAGGTGAGAACGGTTCTTGCTAAGCCCGTAGCAGCCACGTAAAATTTGCAACAACAAAGTAGAGGACGTCTAACTTGTTTTTGCAGGGCATGTTGTGATGTGATATGGTCAAGACGTGATGCTATATTTTATTGTATGAGATGATCATGTTTTGTAACCGGTTATCGGCAATCGGCAGGAGCCATATGGTTGTCGCTTATTGTATGAAATGCAACGCTCTGTAATTGCTTTACTTTATCACTAAGCGGTAGCGATAGTCGAGAAGCAATAGATGGCGAACGACAACGATGCTACGATGGAGATCAAGGTGTCGCGCCGGTGACGATGGTGATCATGACGATTAGCTTCAATATGGAGATCACAAGCACAAGATGATGATGGCCATATCATATCACTTATATTGATTGCATGTGATGTTTATCCTTTATGCATCTTATCTTGCTTTGATTGACGGTAGCATTTTAAGATGATCTCTCACTAAAATTATCAAGAAGTGTTCTCCCTGAGTATGCACCGTTGCCAAAGTTCGTCGTGCCGAGACACCACGTGATGATCGGGTGTGATAAGCTCTACGTCCATCTACAACTGGTGCAAGTTAGTTTTGCACACGCAGAATACTCAGGTTAAACTTGACGAGCCTAGCATATGCAGATATGGCCTCGGAACACGGAGACCGAAAGGTCGAGCGTGAATCATATAGTAGATATGATCAACATAAGATGTTCACCATTGAAAACTACTCCATCTCACGTGATGATCGGTTATGGTTTAGTTGATTTGGATCACGTGATCACTTAGATGACTAGAGAGATGTCTGTCTAAGTGGGAATTCTTAAGTAATATGACTAATTGAACTTAAATTTATCATGAACTTAGTCCTGGTAGTATTTTGCAAATTATGTTGTAAGATCAATAGCTTGCGTTGTTGCTTTCATATGTTTATGTTGATATGTTCCTAGAGAAAATTGTGTTGAAAATGTTAGTAGCAATGATGCGGATTGGATCCGCGATCTGAGGTTTATCCTCATTGCTGCGCAGAAGAATTATGTCCTTAATGCACCGCTAGGTGACAGACCTATTGCAGGAGCAGATGCAGACATTATGAACGTTTGGCTAGCTCAATATGATGACTACTTGATAGTTTTCTGCACCATGCTTTATGGCTTAGAATCGGGACTTCAAAAATGTTTTGAACATCATGGACCATATGAGATGTTCCAGGAATTGAAGTTAATATTTCAAGCAAATACCCGAGTTGAGAGATATGAAGTCTCCAACAAGTTCTATAGCTAAAAGATGGAGGAGAATCGCTCCACTAGTGAGCATGTGCTCAGATTGTCTGGATACTTCAATCGCTTGAATCAAGTGGGAGTTAATCTTCCAGATAAGATAGTGATTGACAGAATTCTCTAGTCACCATCACTAAGTTACTAGAACTTCGTGATGAACTATAGTATGCAAGGGATGACGAAAACGATTCCCGAGCTCTTCGTGATATTGAAATCGACGAAGGTAGAAATCAAGAAAGAGCATCAAGTGTTGATGATTGACAAGACCACTAGTTTCAAGAAAAGGGCAAAGGGAAAGAAAGGGAACTCCAAGTGGAAAGACAAGCAAGTTGTCACTCCTGCGAAGAAGCCCAAAGCTGGACCATAGCCTGAAACTAAGTGCTTACACTGCAAAGGAAATGGTCACTGGAAGCGGAAATGCCCTGAACATTTGGTGGATAAGAAGGATGGCAAAGTGAACAAAGGTATATTTGATATATAGGTTCTTAATATGTGCCTTACTAGTGTTTATAGTAGCCCCTGAGTATTTGATACTTGTTCGGTTGCTAAGATTAGTAACTCGAAATAGGAGTTACAGAATAAACAAAAACTAGTTGAGGGTGAAGTGACGATGTGTGTTGGAAGTGGTTCCAAGATTGATATGATCATCATCACACACTCCCTATACTTTCGAGATAAGTGTTGAACCTAAATAAATGTCATTTGGCGTTTGCGTTGAGCATAAATATGATTTGATCATGTTTATTGCAAAACGGTCATTCATTTAAAGTCAGAGAATAATTGTTGTTCTGTTTAGATGAATAAAACCTTCAATGGTCATACACCCAATGAAAATAGTTTGTTGGATCTCGATCGTCATACACCCAATGAAAATAGTTTGTTGGATCTCGATCGTAGTGATACACATATTCATAATATTGATGCCAAAAGATGCAAAGTTAATAATGATAGTGCAACTTATTTGTGGCACTCGCCGCTTGGGTCATATCGATGTAAAGCGCATGAAGAAACTCCATAAAGATGGATTTTCGGAATCACTTGGTTATGAATCATTTGATGTTTGCAAACCGTGCCTTTTGAGCAAGATGACTAAAACTCCGTTCTTCGGAACAATGGAACGAGCTACTGACTTGTTGGAAATAATACATACTGATGTATACATACCAATGAGTATGAAGGCTCGTGGCAAGTATCGTTATTTTCTGACCTTCACAAGATGATTTAAGCAGATATGGGTATATCTGCTTGATGAAACATAAGTCTGAAATAGTTGAAAGGTTCAAAGAATTTCAGAGTGAAGTGGAAAAATCATCGTAACAAGAAAATAAAGTTTCTGTGATCTGATCGCGGAGACGAATATTTGAGTTACGAGTTTGGTCTTCAATTAAAACAATGTGGAATAGTTTCAAAGCTCACGCCACCTGGAACACCACAATGTTATGGTGTGTCCGAACGTCCTAACCGCACTTTATTGGATATGGTGCGATCTATGATGTCTCTTACTGATTTACCACTATTGTTTTTGGGTTATGCATTAGAGACAGCTGCATTCACGTTAAAAGGGCACCATCTAAATCCGTTGAGACGACACCATATGAACTATGGTTTAGCAAGAAACCCAAGTTGTCGTTTCTTAAAGTTTGGGGCTGCGATGCTTATGTGAAAAAGTTTCATCCTGATAAGCTCGAACCCAAATCGGAGAAGTGCGTCTTCATAGAATACCCAAAGGAAATTGTTGGGTACACCTTCTATCACAGATCCGAAGGCAAGATATTCGTTGCTAAAAATGGATCCTTTCTAGAGAAGGAGTTTCTCTCGAAAGAAGTGAGTGGGAGGAAAGTAGAGCTTGATAAGGTAATTTGTACCTTCTCCCGAATTGGAAAGTAGTTCATCACGGAAATCAGTTCCAGTGATTCCTACACCAATTAGTGAGGAAGCTAATGATGATGATCATGAAACTTCAGATCAAGTTACTACAAAACCTCGTAGGTCTTCCAAAGTACAGTCCGCACCAGAGTAGTACAGTAATACTGTTCTGGAAGTCATGTTACTAGAACATGATGAACCTACGAACTATGAGGAAGCGATGATGAGCCCAGATTCCGCGAAATGGCTTAAGGCCATAAAATCTGAGATATGATCCACGTATGAGAACAAAGTATGGACTTTGATTGACTTGCCCGATGATCGGCAAACCATAAGAAATAAATGGATCTTTAAGAGGAAGACGGACGTTGATAGTAGTGTTACTATCTACAAAGCTCGACTTGTCGCAAAAGGTTTTTTGACAAGTTCAAGGTGTTGACTACAATGAGATTTTCTCAACTGTAGTGATGCTTAAGTCTGTCCGAATCATGTTAGCAATTGCCACATTTTATGAAATCTGGCAAATGGATGTTAAAACTACATTCCTTAATGGATTTATTAAAGAAGAGTTGTATATGATGCAACCAGAAAGTTTTTGTCAATCCTAAAGATGCTAACAAAGTGTGCAAGCTCCAGCAATCCATCAATGGACTGGTGCAAGCATCTCGAAGTTGGAATATACGCTTTGATGAGTTGATCAAAGCATATGGTGTAATACAGACTTTTGGAAAGGCCTGTATTTACAAGAAAGTGAGTGGGAGCACTACAGCATTTCTGATAAGTATATGTGAATGGCATATTGTTGATCAGAAATAATGTAGAATTATTCTGCGAAGCATAAATGAGTGTTTTAAAGGAGTTCTTTAAAAGAAATACCTCAGTAAAACCTACTTACATATTGAGCATCAAGATCTATTGAGATAGATCAAGACGCTTGATAAGTTTTTCAAAAGTACATACCTTGTCAAGATTTTGAAGTAGTTCAAAATGGAACAGTCAAAGAAAGAGTTCTTGCCTGTGTTGCAAAGGTGTGAAATTGAGTAAGACTCAAATCCCGACCACGGCAGAAAATAGAAAAGAGAATGAAAGTCATTCCCTATGCCTCAATTATAGGTTCTATAAAGTATGCTATGCTATGTACCGCACCTATTGTATACCTTGCCCTGAATTTGGCAAGGAGTACAATAGTGATCTAGGAGTAGATCATCGGACATTGGTCAAGAATATCCTTAGTGAGGACTAAGGAAATATTTCTCGATTATGGAGGTGATAAAAGAGCCCGTCAGAAAGAGTTACATAGGTGCAAGCTTTTACACCGATCCAGATGACTCTAAGTTTCAATCTAGATACATATTGAAAGTGGGAGCGATTAGCTAGAGTAGCTCCGCAAAGCATTGTAGACATAGAATATTTGCAAAATACATACGGCTCGAATGTGATGAATCTGCTGACTAAGCTTCTCTCACGAGCAAAACATGATCACACCTTAGTACTCTTTGGGTGTTAATCACATAGCGATGTGAACTAGATTATTGACTCTAGTAAACCCTTTTGGGTGTTGGTCACATGATGATGTGAACTATGGGTGTTAATTAATCATATACAGATATGAATATTGGTGTTAAATCACATAACGATGTGAACTAGATTATTGACTCTAGTGCAAGTGGGAGACTGAAGTAAAAATATGCCCTAGAGGCAATAATAAAGTTATTATTTATTTCCTTATTTCATGATAAATGTTTATTATTCATGCTAGAATTGTATTAACCGGAAACATAATACATGTGTGAATACATAGACAAACATAGTGTCACTAGTATGCCTCTACTTGACTAGCTCGTTTATCAGAGATGGTTATGTTTCCTAGCCATGGACAAAAGAGTTGTCATTTGATTAACGAGATCACATCATTAGGAGAATGATGTGATTGACTTGACCCATTTCGTTAGCTTAGCACTTGATCGTTTAGTATGTTGCTATTGCTTTCTTCATGACTTATACATGTTCCTGTAACTATGAGATTATGCAACTCCTGTTTACGGAGGAACACTTTGGGTACTACCAAACATCACAACGAATCGGGTGATTATAAAGGAGTACTACAGGTGTCTCGAAGGTACATGTTGAGTTGGCGATTTCGAGATTAGGTTTTGTCACTCCGATTGTCGGAGAGGTATCTCTGGGCGCTCTCGGTAATGCACATCATTATAAGCCTTGCAAGCAATGTGACCAATGAGTTGGTTACGGGATGATGCATTACGAAGCGAGTAAAGAGACTTGCGGTGACGAGATTGAACTAGGTATTGGATACCGACGATCGAATCTCGGGCAAGTAACATACCGATGACAAAGGGAACAACGATGTTGTTATGCGGTTTGACCGATAAAGATCTTCGTAGAATATGTAGGAGCCAATATGGGCATCCAGGTTCCGCTATTGGTTATTGACCGAGAATAGTTCTAGGTCATGTCTACATAGTTCTCGAACCCGTAGGGTCCGCACGCTAAGGTTTCGATAATGCTTATATTATGAGTTTATGAGTTTTGATGTACCGAAGGAGTTCGAGTCCCGGATGAGATCGGGGACATGACGAGGAGTCTCGAAATGGTCGAGACGTAAAGATTGATATATTGACGACTATATTCGGAGTTCGGAAAGGTTCCAAGTGATTCGGTATTTTTCGAGTACCGGAGAGTTACGGAATTCGCCGGGGAGAAGTATTGGGCCTTATTGGGCCCTGGGAAAGAGAGAGGGCTGCCTTGGGCAGGCCGTGCGCCCCATGGCCTAGTCCGAATTGACTAGGGAGGGCCGCACCCCTCCTTCCTTCCCTTTCTCTTCCCCTTCCTTGTCTCCTACTCCTAATACATGGAAGGACTCCTAGTTGGACTAGGAAGGGGAATCCTACTCCCGTGGGAGTAGGACTCCCCTAGGGCGCGCCATAGAAGAGGGTCGGCCCTCCCCTCCTCCACTCCTTTATATACGGGGGTAGGGTCACCCCATGAACACACAAGTTGATCTACGGATCGTTCCTTAGCCGTGCGCGGTGCCCCATTCCATCATATTCCACCTCGGTCATATCGTCGCGGAGTTTAGGCGAAGCCTGCGCGCCGTAGAACATCATCATCGCCACCACGCCGTCGTCTTGACGGAACTCATCTCCGGAGCTTGGCTGGATCGGAGGCGGAGATCGCCATCGAGCTGAACGTGTGCTGAACTCGGAGGCTCCGTGACGCTCGGTGCTTGGATCGGTCGGATCGTGAAGACATACGACTACATCAACCGTGTTGTGCTAACGCTTCCGCTTACGGTCTACGAGGGTACGTGGACGAACACTCTCCCCTCTCGTTGCTATGCTATCACCATGATCTTGCGTGTGCGTAGGAATTTTTTTGAAATTACTACGTTCCCCAACAAGTATTACCTCGGCCAGCAGGTCTACGACGTTGCCACGATGGAGGCCGGATGCCCGGGCATGCCGGTGGGGCTGGACCACATTGCCGCTAGCCTGTGCATCCATCCATCGTGGGGGAGCCCTCGCCTCGCAGGCGCCGCCGGCTTGCACGCGCTTCTGGCCTTCAGGATTTAGAAGCACAGGGAGTTTGGCGGCAACGTGGAGAGGTTCCGAGCTCTGCTTCAGGGCCTGCAGCATTAATTAGTTCTTCGACGGTCGATCAAAAAATCAGACACGAGCAATGTTGGTCAAGAATTCGAATGTGCAACGGACTCATGCCGCCCGCCGCCGCTTAATTGGGTACTTGCGTACGTCGATCATTTAATGTTAGTAGTTCAGAAGATTGTTAGTGCTAGTTTTATGTACGTCAAGCTTTTGCTTTTTTCATAAAAAAAAGAACATTTGATTTTCCTTTTAGTAGTATTCAAAACTTCCAGTCAAGGGTTATTTTAGTGACGGTTCCGTGAAAAAATGGGTTTTAGTGATGCGTGATTTATTTGCCGTAATACTTACTTGAGTTGTTAACATCTCCAATAGCGAACCTCTAGGCGATCGCATGCGCTAGCCACCTCATCATTTTTACTGTGCTAGCGAGAGAAAAACATGGAAGGGGTAAAAAGGGACGGACTCTACCGAGTGGAGACGCAGTTGGGCAAAATCTAGCCTGGGGTCTCTGCACGATCCCCTTCTCTCTTCGACGCCGCCGCCTCCTTCCCGTCCCTCGATTCTCCAAATCTCCTCACGTTGTCGCGCCTGTTCTAAGCGCC